>CP139504.1:434247197-434593342 GCA_021014915.2 Artemisia tridentata subsp. tridentata | reverse complement strand
TATTATATAACACACAAAATATAATTAAGGTCAAACTTGAAAAAGATTGACTTAAAATGTCAAAACTTGACATTTATTTTGAGACGGAAATAGTATTAAAAGTTTGCTACATGTGTTTTGAAAATCCGAAAGACCACAAGGTTTTCAAATACTAGTTGATGGCAAGAAATTAGCAAAGTGAAACGGAAATAGTATATAACCTGATGAGTAGTAAATCATATTTAATACTCTAAATTAATGTACTCTCATACCCCTAGAACAACGACATATATCGTGAAATCCGTCGCCATCCACAAATACCACCTGCAATAAATCGGTTAATAATCTTATGAAACAATTTCTCCTCAACTAAAAGGAAAAAGATGAAATTCATAACGCTTCTAAATCCAATAAATTACTATATATTGGATACTTCCTTTCATTTTTTTATTTATTCACTAAAAAATTCTCGTAATAAATAACATAAATTGAAGCACATAAAAAAAAAAAAAAAAAAAAGTCGAGGCTCGTTTTAACACGATTCCATTTCGATAAAAGAGATTCGTCATTTCATTTGTATCCTAAAGTACAACGATTAAATTAAAGCAGATGCATTTCCAAACATAACAATTTTGCCTCAAATATTACAGAATCGATATGTGTTCTTGAACGAGCCTTGCTGGAAATATACGAAGATTTGCAAATTTTTTTCTTTTTTTTTTGGTGAAAAATACGAACGAAACATGATAAAATCCCAGCTAAATAAAAAAAGATTTTGCACATCTTTGGTGATATCAAACTATTTTAAAAATCGATTTTAGTTATATAAAGGTAAACTGATAATCCATGGTTCGCATTTGAAATCAATAGGGTTGACATTTTTCTTCGTTGATAAGTTAATTTAAAAAGTATTTGTACCTGGCATGAGCGTCGAAACAATCCAGGAAGTCGCCAAAAACGAATAAGTAAGCAAACGAAGCTACCATCAAGCAAAGCAATACGATCATCAATGTCTTTACTGCGACTCCCACGGATGTTGTTGTCACCATATTTGCTCCCACGATAATAATGTCTACAAAGTTTCTTTGATTTAGGAGATGAATATATAGGCTAGGCTTATAGCACTTGTAAACTATCTAACTAATTAATCAAGTACTTGTAAACTACTAACTAATTAAGTAACCATTGTAAGCAATGCCTTGAATACATAGGCTAGGCTAGTAGCACTTGTAAACATTAGGATCAGCAATGTCTGGTCTTTGATGCATGTGGTCCTATGGTTTATTTTATGTACCGTCTTTTAATAATTTTTATATTTTTCTCCTCCCACGTTTTTTTTTTGAGCAAATTCTCCTCCCACATTGAGGCTGGCAGTTGGCACAATTGCAGCCTTATACTTAAATGCCGTACCATGCCTACAAAACTTTATCTTCATGATGCAAGAGATTGAGTGAAGAAATTATGTGACAAATTGTGAATTTAGTCGTGTTGATTCATAGTTTTTTATACGTAGAATATATTTTTTTTTAATTCAGTACAAAGGGGTTATTCACAATAACCATTTTAGTGTAAATTTACTTAAATTTGTAAGCTGATTAAAAACTTCAACATTTATATGATATTTTACAAACAATATGAATCAAAGGTTAAAATTTCAAAATTTTGAACCACAAAATTTTTTCTAGTCAAATAAAGAAACATTTTTGCATAAAAAAAATCGTAAAAACAACATGAATCAAGGCTTCAAATTGCGTTTTCATGATTTCTCAAATTTTCAGTTTCTCACTGGAACTAAAGTCTTAAGTGTGATGTTCTTTTGTACATGTAAACGTTTGGGATAATTGTTGAAAAACGAGTAACTTTGGCTCGCGCGTTGCTGGGGAAGTAACTTTCATGTGACTAAATTAAATTAATTTAATTTTTACGATAACTCCAAATCGATTGAACACACTCTATCTCAAAATCCGGGTTTGTAAGTTCACTCTGACCGACCCTTTTTTCATGTTAAATAAAACAACAAATTAAAATAAAAACATTATATAATTTAAATAAAATAAGATATCACACTTAAAGTCAAAACTTTAGGGACTAACAATGTAAAAAAGAATTTAGGGACTAAAAGAAATTTAATATTCATAAGAAACTAAAATGCATAAACACCCTCTTAACCCTTAAGTATGATTTATTTAGCAAGCTATTGCCCTTAACTATAAACTAGTGATAAACAAATTACATACATCATCTTATTAAACTTTTACGTAGATGAAATATGATATTGATATATTAAAAAAAAAATTCAAGGACTAACAACTGAAACTCAATGACTAATAGAAGGACTAATAAAGAAAACCTAAGGACTATACATTTTAGGGACTAATAATGTAAAAAATAATAACTTAGGGGCTGAAGTCCCTATTCCAAGATATTTTGCTAGTTTGGTGAATAATGAGGCTAACAATGGTAAGGTTAACTTTAGATCTCTTGACACGGGGTAAACCTACTAATGTTAAGGCTGAAGTTCAAAACCCTAAGCCTTATGTTTTGGAAGTTCATGTGAGGTTTGGTTTCAGCTTGTACGGTTACTTCGTTGGTAAAAGAGTAGCATTCTCGGGTGTTGAATAATATGTTAAGAATGCATGGAAGAAGTATGGCTTGGTTCTTGTAATGATGAACTCAAATGGATTCTTCTTCTTCAAGTTTGCTTTAATTGAGGGTATAAATATGGGGTATTGGAGAATGGTCCATGATTTATTCAATCTGCACTTGTTATCTTGAAGAAATGGAAGCCTAATGCTAATTTACTTAAGGAAGATCTGAATTCGGTTTCCATTTTGATAAAATTTCATGATATTCCTATTGTGTCATTTACTGCAGATGGATTTAGTGTGATGGCTACTAAGTTTGGTAACCCGATTATGCTTCATTCGTATACGAGTTATATGTGTCTTCAATCATGGGGTCGTTTGGATTATGCTCGTGCATTGATTGATATTAGGGCTGATTTGGAGTTAAAGGAGGAGATGGTTATTGTTATTCATATTGTGGAAGATGATGGAGAGGTTCTTCACACGGTAAGGGTGGAGTATGAATGTGAATCACCAAGATGTGGTGTGTGTATGATTTTTTGGCATGATGATATGTTATCTCCAAAACGGGTTGTTAAAAAACCAAAGAATGATGGTTTTCAACATCTTCCTAGACAGACGTCTCGTGGTACTAATGTGGGATCCAAGTTTCAGCTTAAACCTAAGAAACAAGTTTACCGAGCCGTCTCTAATAAGAATGGTGCTAGTTCAAGTGGTACAAAAAAGAATTCTGAAGTAGAGATAAGCTCAACTAACCCTTTTGATGCGCTTAATTCAATTGAGAAAGATGATGAGCTTGGATCAAATGGGGGTCGTCAAATTCAGGTAAGAAAGTTGTCCAAGTGTGGTTGGTTCGGCATCTGGTAGTCCAAGTATTACACCTTTGGTTACAAGGATTAATGAACTGGAAAGTCAGATGCCTAATGGGAAGCTTGTGCTAGTGGGTGATGATGGAAAGCCACTAAAATCTTGTAAATTAACGCTTCTTAGTTATTCTACTGTAGCTTCTAAAAAGGTTGATTATCTGGTTAATGAGGATAGTGATAGTAAAGTGTTTGAGGTATAAAACAAAACTACCAGTTTTATTGTTTCTACGAGCTCCAAGGTTAATAAAGCTTCTAAAAGTGGCAGTAGAGTGGGAAATAAAAGCTTGTATGAACAATGGAAGGAAACTTATGATGAAGACCCGTACGATGATGATGATTGTGTTGATCCTAATTTGACTGAAATGCAGTTTGCTAATGCCTTTGATATTAGTCTTCGTGGTCAACTTAGATAGCATTTGTAGTAGGTTTCATAAGTGTGGCATGTCATTCTTATGATAGTTTAGGTTTGAAGCACAGTTGGTGCGTTTTTTTTCGCCTAGTTTTGGGCTGAGATGTGTGATTCACCCACATTCGTTGTACTTAATTAATTTTTGGAGTAGTAAATAAATTTACCGGGGAACCCTTTACCCAAAAAATGAAAACCTAAGGACTACACATTTTAGGGACTAATAACATATACTCCACATTTTAGGGACTACTAACGTATATTTTAGCGACTGTCAGTGGGAAAAACATTTTAAAACAAAAAAATCAAGGACAGACAACTGAAACCCAATGACAAACAGAAGGACTAATAAACAAAACATAAGGACTATACATTTTATGGACTAATAATGTAAAAAATAATAATTTAGGGACTAACAATGAAAATCGAATGACTAACGGAAGGACTAACAAAGAAAGCCTAAGGACTAACATGTAAAGAAAACTAACCACCAAAACCTAATGACTAACGGAAGGACTAACAAAGAAAACCTAAGACCTATATATTTTAGGGACTAATAATGGAAAAAATAACAATTCAAAGACTGAATGACTAACAAAGAAATGCTAAGGACCAACATGTAAAGAAAACTAACCACGAAAGACAAATAATGTTTTTTACTGTTCATTAAATAGCTTATAAGAACTGACAGTAAGAACTAAATCACTAATAGAAGGACTATCAAAGAAAGTTTAAAGACTACATGTAAAGAAAACTAACCACTAAAGACTAATAAGGCTTTTTACTATTTATTGAATAATTTATTAATAGTGATAAACATTTTATAAATGTTATTAACAGATACAACAAATGACAATTTTTAATCGAGCAGCTGTCACATCATGCACCAAATCAAACCATTAACACAATCGTGTTTCGTTTACTTTTTAAGCACATGTCGATTAAAAAATCACAAACAAAATAAAACCCACCAATAACACACGTATTAGTTGACGCACTCTAACCACACAAAACCTTCAATCACCTAAACCCAATTAAAAAAAAAAAAAAAAAAAAAAAAAAAAAAAAAAAAAAAAAAAAAAAAAAAAAGATAGAAATTCATATATTTTCATGGATCTAAAAAGAGAAGATGAGAAGGTGGAGAAAAACTCACCAAAGAATCGACAATAATACTTGAAAGAAGAGAGGTTTATGGCCAAAAGCAATTGAAGAGAAAAAGAGATATGATGGTGATAGTGAAAGGTGGTGAAATGAGAGTGTGTTTGAGTTATATATATGAAATTTGTGTTCGACATTGTTTATAAGCTACAGGTTATGAATACGAATTTACTTTTGTAAATTGTTAGCATTTAAAATGTGGCCCCTAAAGCAGTGGAGAAGAGAAAGAGAGTTAAGATGGTGATAGTGAAAGGTGGTGAAATAAGAGTGTGTTTGAGTTATATATATGAAATTTGTGTTCGACATTGTTTATAAGTTACAGGTTATGAATACGAATTTACGTTTGTAAATTGTTAGCATTCAAAATGTGGCCCCTAAAGCAGTGGAGAAGAGAAAGAGAGTTAAGATGGTGATAGTGAAAGGTGGTGAAATGAGAGTGTGTTTGAGTTCTATATATGAAATTTGTGTTAGACATTGTTTGATAAGTTACAGGTTATGAATAGAAATTTAATTTTGTAAATTGTTAGTATTTAAAATGTGGCCCCAAAAACAGTGGAGAAGAGAAAGAGAGATAAAATGGTGATAGTGAAAGGTGGTGAAATGAGTGTATTTGAGTTATATATATATATGAAATGGGTTATGTTATTAATACCTCCTATATAATGTGACAATATTGGTTTTGGTCAAAATATAGAAATCGCGATACACACTGAATAAACCCGCAATGTATAGGGCTTCACGAAACCCCCTTATGGGAGGGTTCGTATAAACTCCCCCATATGAAATTTGTGTTAGACATTATATGAAATTTGTGTTAGACATTGTTGATAAGCTACAGGTCATAACTATTACTCCCTTCGTCCCAAAATTATTGTCCTCCGACAAAAAACACATTCTTTTAGAAAAATGTCACTATCACTACTTTCTCTCTCTTACTTTTTTGCCAAATGACAAGTTTACCTTTAACCAATTAATTAACACTTCTTTAAAGTTTGTAAAATTAATTTCAACTAAGGGTAATATAGTAAACTTTACCAAACTCCACTACCTATTCACTTTCTATTTTTGGTACGGGACAATAATTTTGGGACGTCCGAAAAAAGAAAAAGGGACAATAAAATTGGGACGGAGGGAGTATTTATTAAATGACTAAACTTTTTTTTTCTTCTAATTGGACACTCCTCTTCTTAAATTTAAATTTATTGTTCACATTTATTTTTTATTTTTTCCCAAATTATTTATCCACTTTCAAATATAAATAGAGAACCATCACTTAAGGTTTTTATTACAAACATTAAGAAAGTCATATTCAATTGTTAAGTACAAAAAAGAAATTTTGCAAAAAGTAAAAAAGAGAAAGCTGTAATAATGATGTCTTTTTTAAACTGTGTTTTTTTTGTCGTTGATTTACAGTATCCATTGTTAATGGGCTTTTCGTTGATGGCTTGTAAGTTTAATATCTTGGGGCGTTTTTAATTTATTTTGGGCTTAAATTTAAGAATGAGAGTAATCTGTAATTCAAAGGCGGAGCTAAGGGGCACGGTGGGCAGGAGCCCCCACCTAAAAAAGTAGTGTAAATTTCTTGAGTGATTGAGATATTTTTGTAATTTGACCACTTTAAAAAAGTGTGTGCCGTATTTAAATTGAAAGTCAAAATCAATTTTTAGTCCGTTTTTAGAATGTGCTATTGGTTTTATTTGTTGGAATGGTGAAGAAGAAACAAACATGAAAGAAGAGTATGCACACTAAACGAAGAAGAATGTATATAAAAAAAGAGCTTTGTGTTGTAGTGCAACAATCAGAGACAGAACTTAAACGTTTTTGTTGAAGGGTCAACTTGTAAATTATTTATTTTAGGGGGTCGATATACACAATGCTGAAATTTTTGTATTGAAAATGACTAAAACTAGAAATAAAAGGGTATAAACGTACATAGGGTCAAAAATTTTGAGGCGCCACAACTGACAAGGACTATTAGACTGTGTGTAGTGGGGCGTGAAAAGCCCCATCCAAGCCCCATAGCGCCCCTCATCCCAAAATCGCTAGGCGCTGAAGCCAAAAAAAAAATTCCAGGCGTCTTACTTACCACGTCCGCGCCCTCCCTCAATTCCATAAAATCCGAACGTTGGCAACGGAAACATTTGACCACATCTCCCATTTTTATTCAACAATTACTATATATATATACACACATCTCCCATTTTTATAAAAACATCACCCAATCACTCTCAAACACACTCTCTTTTCATCAAATTTTATACAAATCTTTCCCATTTTTATACAATGGGTTCTCCCTCGACTTCCTTTCTTCTTGAATCTAGTTCGGATAACAATTTTTCCGACCGAGAACTAGAAGCGGTTTCTCTTGCTGCTGGGGTTGTAGCTATGTTCGTCGCCCAAAACCCACCAAAATCGATTCAAAAAAGACAACGGGTTGATCGAGACCGTGCCGCGGCTAACGCTAGGTTGATGGCTGATTATTTCGACGAGGGTTGCACGTACAACGAACAATTATTTAGACGACGTTTTAGAATGAGCAAACGGTTATTTTTGCGTATCGCGAAAGATTTGGAGGATCATTTCAGTTACTTTAAACAAAGACCCGACGTAGTCGGTAATCCGGGGTTCACGTCGATATAAAAGTGCACAGCCGCTATGCGGTGCTCGCTTACGGGGTCACCACCGACATCAACAACGATTATTTAAAGATGGCGAAGTCGAGAACGACGACGATTACGATGATGTTAACGATATAGATTAGTAGTTTTTATTTTTTAATTGTATTTTTATTTTTATTTGTAATGGTTTTATTTTTAATAAACTTATTTTTTATTATTTGTCTATTTTTAGAAATGTTTAATAAATAAATGAAAATTTTGGTGATTAAAAAAAAAAAAAAAATGTCACATGGCACACAATACCTCTACTACCATTACATTACTTTTCCTTTCAAACCCCAACATGGCTCACACTGGCACATGGCGCACAATGGTTCATCAACTCTTACAAACCACACATGGTCTTATATGTCCCGTCCTTGGCAGCAATCACGTGGGGTGACAAGTACTATGTACTTTCTGTATTTTTATTTTTTATTTTAGCTTATTTTTTATTTACAAAATATTTTCTTAATTGCATTGAACATAGATACGTATAAATATAGTGTGCCACATCAAAATTGAATATGGTTATCCGCACAACGGATACAATAGAATGATAAACGACCCTCTTCATGTCTTAGCTATGTCAGTTTATTTACAGTATATATTTGCATAAGCTAATAATTTGAAGTAGACACAATTAAGTTTGCCAATGCCGACCTTTTTTTTAACTCTATTTTCGATATGCCGTAAAAAAAAAAATTGTGCCCCACTCGATTTTTTTCTAGCTCCGCCCCTGATTTGTATAGTGTCAATTTAATCTGACATACATATTGACTTCTGCTTTCTACTGAAAAAAATATTATATGAAAATGTCATTTCGGGTTTGGAGGGAAATTGTAATGGCTATAATTCTTCTTATAGTTCGAAACAAAAGGTGTGTTTCGAGAGATAATTGCAGAATTCCGAGGACAAGAAGTCAAGAAGATCGATGTGTCATATATATTATTGGTGAATATACCACATGCAGTTTCACGAAGCAAAAGATTATTACATGATAAAGATGCAAGATATCATAAGGCAAACTATCCAGTTTGAGTGTAGTTATGTGTAGTCCTCGACTTTCCTTTGGAGGATGAACCGAACCACACTATATCACACAAACACAAACACGATGACACTCACAAACATGTAAAGAACAATAAGAGAAGTGATGTATGGATCTTATGTTTAAATTTCAAGTCAATGTTTATTAGCTTTGGAAGATAATACAAACAATGACTTTATGGGACTTGGACACACACACACACACTCTTTTCTAATGTTTAAAGTGAGGCACACAAAGCAGAGTGTGTGTGTGCGTGGTTTTATGACAAACACAGCCAACTAAGATGGGCTTGGTGGGCTTTTGATATGTAACTTGAGTGGGCTTAGTGAATATACATATACATTGGACATACTTAATAAAACTAATATCACAAGCCCACTAACTAGACAATACATTATACATGACACTTAACAAATGACCATCACTTTTCAATTAACATAAATTAATTGCTAACAATCTCCCCCTAAGGGATGGTCATTTCAATGATGCTCCCGTGATTGATCTTTTGCCTTCAATTTCTTGAACTTGGTGTGTCAATGTATAATAGTCTTTAATCAATGTTCCTTCATGCACTTGTGATCTTCAAAGAATCGTCCTTTGGTCTTTCTTGCCTTGATCTACATCTTCTGTCCAGATGCGTCGTCGTTGTAGATGATGATGGTGGATGGACTTTCGTCGGTACCTGCATAAGACAGTTAGCAATAAATCATCCAGCGGCCATCATGTCGTGAGGCAAGATCCTTAGATCTCATTAAGACTCATACAACTTGTATCCTTTTTGATGAACACAAGTGTATTGCATAGGAAGTGTTCCTAAGAGATTTTTTGATGAATCTCATGTCTCTAGACTCAATAATGTGCATTTTGGTTTAAGTCGTCGGAGGCATGGAGCAGAGTGCCACCATTTCAATATCAACACTTCTCGGAGTAAGAGGTCGATAGATTATGCAGTGTTCTCCGTGTGAAATGAAACAAATATCTTTTAAGAGATATCTGAGTGGATAAGAGGGGTGGTGCAATGCGTCACTGGGTCCATGACGTCTTGTCTTCAATATCAGTATCACCTTAGTGAGTACCGATAGCATATGTATTGACTCGGTGTCTGACCTAAGTTTTCATGGAGGGCTATTTCTTTTCACCCTTTCATTAAACTTTTCTTTTTCATTCTTCAACCCCTTCTTTCTCCTTTCTCATTTACTCCTTTTTTCAATCATACCTAAGGACTTCTAATTCTAAGCTATTGGAATTGTCCTTGGGTAGATCCCTCCGGTTCTGGCGGATCATTGGACATAACCTAACCATAATCACCTTATTACTCCATGATTATCCTAGATTATTTGTCACATGCCATTAAACCTTGTGAAAATCTCTCAACGTGTTTATGAGAAAACACATTTTGTTAACACATTGAGAGTTTTGCATTTTTTGAAACACTCCCCCTTCACATGTGCTCATGCATTTTTGAAATAAATTGCACATGTTGGGTAGAGTTCGCACATTTGAAATGATCGATTTTCAATGAACACGACCTTCGCGAGACATGCTTACATCACTAGTTAGACTAGCTTGAAATTATTACCCGTCCCAGTCATATTCAATGATCATCTCTCGAATTGGTACATTCTACTCAGACAAATCCTTTGCGAGACACGCTTACATCACTGGAAAATCAGCTTGAAATTATTACCCGTCCAGGACATGTCTTTTCGAGAACGGACATTTAGTTTTCTTCAATTCGAGGGTTCAACTGAGTCTTTTTGAAGAACTCGTTTGAGATTCAAACCACAAAACTTCTTTTTGATCACATTTTAATCACGTCCTCTCCCCCTTATATCTAATAAACACTTAATCTCCCCCTCAAAAATAGCATGAAGTGGTATTTTTGAAAACAGTTGATTAAAATGAAACTTTTTGTGGAGAGACAGACTGATTTTAGCATGAAAAATAGGAACATTTTTCTTTTTATTCTCCCCCTTAATTAGAGCATTTTATTAAACAATTAAGTTTAAAAGCATTTAGGGGACTTAGAGGGAGTCATTGTGAGCACAAAATTTATGGAAAGACTTTGAAAAATCTTTTTGAAACAATTTTGATTAAGTGCTCACGGGTTTAGCTTTTTGCCATTAACATTGCGAGTTCTGATCGAAAATAATCAAAAGTCATCAATGTAGCCTTTATATGAAATCTTTTCGAGTTGGAGAACTCGGGCCACGATAAAAGATTTCACAATAAAGCACGGGTCTCGTACTGAAATGTACGAAAGCCTTAATGAAGAAAAAAAATTTGAGAAACGACATGTTTTAGAAAAACATAAAAAAGAACTCTCGCTCAAGCATCTGTACATGTCCGTATCATTGTTGAATGACATTTCTAGATACGTACAGAATATCGATTATACGAGAGACATGTCATGAGAAGAATATTTTTGGTTTTTGAGTTTTATATTTTTTATGTCTTTTTGAAATTTTCTATTTTTATATTTTTGTTTTTGAACAAGTATATATTTACAAAAATATTTACATGCGAAGCTTGTTGATATAAATCAAAAAGATTCGAGAAGACTTTTTAACTCTTCGGGAGTTAGGCTTCGCATTCCAATTCGACGAACTAAATTTCCAAACCGCTCTTTTGGGAGGGCCTTAGTAAATAGATCGGCGAGTTGATATTCAGTCTTCACGAAAAACAATTCAACAGTACCCTCTTCAACGTGCTCTTTTATGAAGTGATAGCGGACTCTAATATGCTTGGTCTTCGAGTGTTGCACTGGGTTGCACGAGATGGCGATAGCACTTTTCGAGTCGCAATACAAAGGTATGCGGTCGAAAGAGAAACCATAATCTGTTAGTTGTGTCCTCATCCATAGAACTTGGGCACAACACGCAGATAGAGACACATACTCGGCTTCTGCTGTTGATAAAGCAGTGCAGTCTTGTTTCCTTGAGGATTAGCCTACTAGCTTTTCTCCCAAAAATTGTGCTCCGCCTGATATACTCTTTGCTGTAACTTGGCAACCGGCATGGTCTGCATCTAAAAATGCTGTTAGTGTAAACTCCGAATCCTTCGGATACCAAAGTCCCATGTTAATGGTTCTTCGTAGGTATCGAAATATCCGTTTAACCTCTTGGAGTTGAAGTTCGGTAGGCCTTGCCTGAAACCGTGCAAGTAAACAAACAGCAAAATGAATATCTGGTCGGCTTGCAGTTAGGTACATGATGTGTCGAGTTCGAGCAAGTTTTAAATTTATAAGGGTGAATTACCGAATCTAAGAACAACACATATGAGCAAGTATACTCGTCCGTTGTAGCAAGATTTTTATGGTAAGTCGGGATCGTTCGCAGGGATTTGTGCAGTGAATCGAATTGTAAGTTAAAAGCAAATTTCTCAAACAAGCAATAATGATAATATGAAAATTCAAATGATTAAAAACTACACTTGCTTAGACTAGTGTACTACAATTGACTAATATGATTGTGATAACTTTGGATAACATGTTGGTTATGATAATTAGTTTGGTGACTAATCTATTGTTTCTACAAATTAAACCTTCGTCAAGATCTTAGTTTATAAAAACAAGCATTACGTTTAACCAATCAATTCAAGATCAATTCAAGGTTCATAAGTTGGTGTACCTTAAACACAAAAACAATCTTTTGTCTAATCAAACAAGCTTAAGAAATGGTCAATACGAAAGGTAACCGATTATAGACAAAAGGTCACAATTGATAATAAACTATTAATCTCTCGACCCTTGAAATGGTTTACAATCAATCCGTTTTGATAGACAAAAACATTTTCATTACAATCACGATTAAGTTTCTTTGTTTAATCAAGAATGGTGGATGACAACCATCATTCATAGAAAAATGATTATAACTAGTTGAATAACAATAGTTCTCTCGACCCTGAAAATTACTAGCAACTAGTTAAACTTGACCAACAAATGTCACTATGAAACTTGATCACAATTGGTTCTTAGAATCGACTTGAAATTGAACTAAAACATGTTATCAAAATCATATGCTAATCAATAGGTAATACACATCATCTAAGCAAGTGCACAAAGGCACTAGCCACTCATAGCAAACATAAACATAATCTTAAAACCTTGAACATTAAAAACCAAGATTGAGAGTCTTACAATGATTGAAAATAAGATTACAAGTGAAAAGGCAATGATTCTCACAAGAGATGAATTGGACTTCGACTCTCCTTTTGTTCCTGGACTTTTTGGACGAATTTAAGAGTATGTGATGAGTGGTTGATGGATTCTCCTTGTTGATTGATAGTTATGTGTGTGTGTGTTCAATACTCATCAAATGGTCCTTATAATACTCCAACCAAGGGTCTTGGTTCATTAATGCCTCTCTTGTCCTCCAAGTAGTGTTAATTAGACCATTATTATGATTAGAAGGTCCTAGAACCGGATGTGTAGCAATCACAAGACTTAATGATGAAGATTTGGAAATCAGACGACATCCAACCGATCGGTTGGTCTTCAAAACTAACCTCCATCCGAATCGGATGCGGGCTGCATCCGATCGGATGGAGCTTGCTGATTTACTCTTTTTTTTGGTCTTTTGCCGTTTGACTTATTTCTTGTTCGTAGCTCTTGGTTCTTTGATCTTTCCCTTCATCTTTAGACTTATTAACTTGACTACATAGACTTTTACTCTTCTAAGTACCTTTTGGTGCGGGACTTGCCACAAGAATCTTCATGAAATCATAAATATTTCCTTCTTCCTCGTTTTTGCATCGTTTTCATCCTTTTTCCTGTTTTTGGCTACATAAACTTCGCAAACACACTTTGGTACGATTAAGTAACAAAAGCATATAAATATAACCACAAAACACATATAAAAACACAAATAACGCTACTAGAAACATGTTAGATTTAAGCGTTATCAAATCCCCCACACTTGAACTTTGCTTTCCCTCAAGCAAATCTAGAAATAAAAACAATTATCCACATGGCATACAAAAATGATTGGAAAAATGTGATGCAAATCTATCAAGCACGAGTACAAGTTAGATTCATCATTTTAAGCTTTTATAGTTGAAGCATCGAGATGTTTGACAATACCCAAATGATTTTCTTGCTTGATATACATTACTAAACACCTCACGAAAGGGAAATGAACTATAATTCACTCAAAACACTCATTTGAATGATTGGTGGAGTATATAAGAGGAATGACACTCATTTGCTCAGTCATGATCTAAATATTATCATAAGCTTGTACAAGAAACAAAACTACACTGAATGGTGTGAGCGCCAAGTATACATGTCAAAGAGGACTTTTATTCGGGTTTAAGGCTTAGGGGAAATATTAGACTTATGTGCCACTATCTCATGCAAAACATAATAGATCGCTAACAACGAATTCTTGCATCACCAACTAACGGATGGTCACTAGATTGTACCTTGGTTCGCTAACAACGTTACTTGCATAACGGATGGTCGCCAAAATACTCCCCAGATCGCTAACAACGTTAGTCAATTCCTCAAGAAATCGGATGGTCACTACATGTCCATACATTTAATAATTTCACAAAGTCAAAAGGGTAGGATAAGGCATGAGATATATTTGAGAGAGGTTTGATGATAAAAACAAAAACTAATCAAAGTCTATTAACCGAATGTTACTAGCTATTACAAACCACTATCATGCCATTTTGCGAGAAACTCCATACTTCCTTGATTCATACTTTATTCACTAGCCCATTGGCTCATTCTTGTCACCTTATAGTTGCGATGACTCTTTTTTTTTTTTTTTTTTTTTTTTTTTTTTTTTTTTTTTTTTTTGATTGCGATGACTTCACAACTTTTGGAGTTTGCAACTTTCGTCGAACTTTCATGATTTCCCACATAACATCCATCTTGCCAAATAGCTAGCAACCAACCAAGACTTGACTAGGGGTAAGGTGTAAAATCTTTTTGAATTTTTCTAGGTTTTATCAAAAGAAAAAGATAGGCTTGGAGGGTGTAACTAGGGTATCTAGCGTTAAAGATAAACGCTAACAAGGGGTCCATATGAGTGGTAAACTAGCCAATGTAACTAGCTTAATATATAATTATATGTAAATGGAAGGCCATTTGGGTTAAATCCTAAGGTTGCCTCTTATCACGCATATACACTTATATCACAAAAAATGTGATCTCACAACGGTCTCGTAATGATTTACAAGTACAAGTTCTAGAATAAATAAAATCACCGGCACACTCATAGCAAAAGATCTAAGCATAAAAGATGTATGCTATATACGAAACAGGCTCAAATCCTCACAGTTTAGTGGAAAGGGCTATAATATGTGATAGCTAATGTTATCGATCCCAGAATGGATTGCAATATTAATCGGGACACATCTCGAATTTTCAAAAATTACTGGTTCACCAGTGGATAAATATATAATCTTTAAAATGACAAACAACTAGATTACAAGGGCAAACAAAATTTAAAATTAAGCTCGAAACATACAATCTATTCTTATTTTCCTATTCACCCCCCCTCCTCACACTTAAGTTAAGCATTGTCCTCAATGTGATAAACGATTTCAAGGAATGAAATAGGGAAATAAGAGAATAAACCGTATTTTCTGCTCAGGGTGATTCTTGATCCTAGCATCCCAGCTTCGCAATCATTACCTGCAGTAATCTTAAAACAAAAGAAACACACACGAAATATTTTTTCGTTTTATTAAAAGCGAGTGATACACCCCCACACTTAAGTTCAACTAAGCAATTTAGAAAAACTTTGGGGTTTAATCACTTGAAAATAAAAATAAAAATGAAAACACACGGGTTGCCTCCCGAGAAGCGCTTGTTTTATTAACAAGTCATCAGCCGGACTCGAACTTCCTTTTCACGTTGGTGCAATTTCTGGATTCTTCTTTGAGAATTTTGGAACATACACCACATTTCCTATCACTATTCCTTCTCCAGTTTCATCTATGTCTTCAAATTTAATTTTCTCCCATGGTCTAGGAAGAACATCGTAAATATAACCAGAATCCTCGGCCCACGGAGTGTTTTTCTTGAAATCGGCCGGGAAAGGTGACATAAATGCTATAGCTTCATATTCCGATTCAGGCGGAATCTCTTTGATAGAAACTTCATTCATTTGCTCCTTGTCATAATACAATTTAATTTGGTGCCCATTAACAATGAAACTTCCACCATGTTTGTCATGCAATTCAACATATCCAGATGGAAATCCATATTTCACTATATACGGTCCGAACCATTTCGGTTTCAGCTTAGGGGCTTTGAACTTGTATTTCATATTAAAAAGCAGAACTTTGTCTCCAGCTTTGAATTCTTTTCGGATTCTTAGCTTTCTGTCATGATAGGCTTTGGTTCTAGCTTTATAAAGCTTGGAGTTCTCGTAAGCTTGGAGTCTTAATTCATCGAGTTCATGCAATTGCAAAAATCTCTTTTCTCCAGCTATTTTGAGATCTGGGTTACAGCTTCTCAGTGCCGAGTAAGCGCGATGTTCGATTTCGAACGGCAAATGACAGGTTTTTCCATACAAAAGTCTGTATGGTGTTGTACCAATTGGTGTTTTGTAAGCCGTGCGAAATGCCCACAGAGCATCATCTAGTTTCCTCGACCAAACGGCGGGATTGTCTTTAACCGTTTTTTCGAGTATCCTTTTTAAGGCTCTGTTGGTATTTTCAACTTGACCACTGGTCTGTGGGTGATAAGCTGTAGCGAAACGATGATGAACTCCGTATCGCTTCATAATTTTCTCCATTTGTTTGTTACTGAAATGGGTTCCTCGATCACTTATTAAAGCTTTAGGAATTCCATAACGAGCGAAAAGCTTTTTGAGAAAATTAACAACTACTCGTGCATCATTGGTGGGTAAAGCTTCAGCTTCAGCCCATTTGGAAACGTAGTCAATAGCAATGAGAATGTATTCGTATTTGTGTGATTTAGGAAATGGTCCCATGAAATCAATTCCCCAAATATCGAATAATTCACAGACTTGAATGCTCTTTTGTGGCATTTCATCTCTTCGAGAAAGACTACTGGATTTTTGGCACGTATCACAGTTCTGAACAAGAGTATGGGCTTCTTTAAAAATGGTTGGCCAATAGAATCCAGCATCAAAGACTTTTTTGTCGGTGGTGAAAGGACCATAGTGTCCCCCAGTCGGGCCATGATGACATTCATCAAGAATTCTTCTCGTTTCGGAACCATAAACACATCTTCTTATCATCCCGTCGGGACACATTTTGAAAAGATAGGGTTCTTCCCAATAGTAATGTTTAAGTTCTGAAAAGAATTTACTTCGTTGGGCATGAGTTAATCCTTTCTTTAGAATTCTTCCAACGAGATAATTTGCATAATCTGCAAACCATGGAATTTTGTTCTCATCTACTGTATCAACAGTCATGAGGGTTTCATCTGGAAAATAATCGTCAATCTCATCTTCTTTTAACTCTTCCAAATTTGGATTTTCTAAACGAGACAGATGATCAGCAGCTAGATTTTCTGCTCCTTTCTTATCTTTGATTTCGATGTCGAATTCTTGGAGTAGCAAAATCCATCGAATAAGACGCGGTTTGGCATCTTGTTTGGCAAACAGATATTTTAACGCTGAATGATCAGTGAACACGATTGTTTTCGAAAGCACAAGATAAGATCTGAATTTGTCGAAAGCAAAAACAACGGCTAACAATTCTTTCTCCGTAACCGTATAGTTTTGTTGAGCGTTGTTGAGTGTTTCGCTGGCGAAGTATATAGGACGAAAATGTTTCTCTTCTCGTTGTCCTAATACAGCTTGATGCGTGGTTTTGTAACCTTACAACAGGTTTTACCTCTCGAGGGATCTCAAGAGGCTTACAACCCCACCAGGCAGTGTACCTGACCGATGTAGTATAGTGTAGTGGTAAGTACGGGGGATTGATCGTTCTCCACAGGGAATAGTGTTCGTTAGGTATGAAAGACTACTCTAATAGGTCTAAGGGTTGAGGAAGATTCTTTTTGTGTTTTTATAATTTTTTATGAAAGCAAGTAAAATCTCGGGTTTGAAAGAGTGGGCGGAATTAGTTGCTAGTCAACTACCCCAAATAACTACAAATGCAAATAAAATAAATAACTGAAAATAAAATGTTGTGAGAAACTTATGTGTAGAGAAATGTGTTTACTTAGATTTCCTTACTCCCTAACTATCTTTTACCGGTTAATTAGTGTGTATTAGTCGCGTGGATGACGGGTGTATTCCTTGATACCATTCGTGGGGTGGCGTACGTACTTCCCCAACTCTACAAGCTCCTACTTCACTCCTATGTCGAGCCGGCTAGGAAGCTCATAACATGGGATCACTAGAATTCGCTTGTGCATTAAATACAACCATAAAAACCTTTAGTACGCATTTGGTTCATGTTTCTTAAGACGTTCAAGCAAGTTACCGAATAGGAAGTTAGCCAGTTTTCTTAAGCCTAACATAGATAAACAATCATCCAATACAACTAATAACACACTAATAACCAATAATCAATAGCTAGGTTTCATTAGATCTAAGCAAACACAAGATAAATTTAGCCTAACATGTTAATCAAAAGACAAGAATAAGATAAAATCAAACAACACATAGACATATTGAATGATTAATTGATAACTTATCTTCAATGTAACATGGAAGATCTCAAGGCAAAAAGCCTTGAAAAAGAAGCTAAAATCGTCTTAGGGTTTTCTCCCAAAATTCCACACACTAAGTTCTCTACAATGACAAAAAATTAGAAAACTATATATAGATTTTTTGGATCTGACGGCGTCACGTTATGGAGTGTGACGCCGTCACCTCGCCGCTTCTAGGGTTCCCGGATGACCTTCTTGACGCCGTCCCTCTTTAGCTCTTCCAAAATCCATTCTGGCTTATCCAGGCTTGACGCCGTCGAACCTTGAACGTGACGCCGTCCCCTTTTGATTTAAGCCGTGACGCCCTTGATCAGGTTAAAGCGTGACGCCGTCAGAATTCACATGCTATTTTCACTGGCTTATCATGAGTAAATTTCACGTCCAACTTTTCTTGCCAAGGCATGACGCCGTCCAGAGTAAATTGTGACGCCGTCAAAGGTAACTTTTAGCCGATTTTTGAGACTTTGCCGTTTTCTTCACTTTTATGCTCCAAAAACGTCCAAAATGTCTCCTTTTCCAGATTTCTCCTCAAAAGTACCTAAAATGACAAAAGGAACGATTTAGGGCAATATTTGATCAAATAAATACGATTTAAGGCTTAAATGACCCCTTAAAAGCGGTACACTTTTCGCTTCATCAAATACCCTTACACTTGAGATTTGCTTGTCCTCAAGCAAATGCGCTTTTATTCTAATCAAAATACAAGTTAGGGGTCATTTAATGCTAACATAAAAGTAATTACAACAAATAATCGTTCCACTTCAATCATAATAAGCACGGAGATTACAAACTAGCACCTCACAAGTAGTGTTTAGATACTCACATCTCTCAAGTGTCATCAAAATAAATCTCATAAATGAAAACGGATAATATCTCTCACTACCTGTCATAGCAAATAGATTACCATAGGCTTGGGAAAGGATCGAAAACCTCCTCCACTAGGCGTAAGCACCAAAGATAAACTATCAACGAGGGCTTTTAAATGGGTTATAACGTTAGGTGTAGGGAAAAGGAAAACACGGTTTGGTTGGATAAAGGATATTTTACTGGTGGCGAGTTAATGATCTTGATCAATTACATGTACTATACAATGTTGCTAAGCCAAGACTAGACTTGATCTTAAGCTAGAAATGAAATAACAAAAACAAAAACAAAAACATAAAAATAAACATAAAATGAAACGGGATGGTAGTCCGTATTTTTTTTCTATTTTTCTTTTTCTCATTTTTTTTTGTATTTTTCTTGATTTTTTCGATTTTTTTTTTTTTTTTTTTTTTTTTTTTTTTTTGCATACACTTTTGCCCTACCATCCAAAATAATACATCATAGGGGCATTGCATCCCCCTTACACTTGAACTTTTACATAACTTTACAAATACTAATCTAATGACTCGAATTAAGATAATTGAAAAACTTGGAGTACTTTTAAAACATTTAGCACATATGGGGGTAATAAATGATGTTCTTCCCCATTACTCCATTACACTAGTACTTTACCCATGAGTCCCAATCGTCCCAAAACAATATGTACAAGGATATGACTCGACTTAGCAACCATGTAATCAACTAGATAATTAACTTGGGTTTAAACAAATGTTGTAACAATAATGCACAAAAAATGAGTGCATACAAGGTAGGCTAAGGCGATTTGGGTGTACATTTAAGTGGGGTGTAACAAATTCTTCCTTTAAGTAAAATGCTTAAAGGTCGAAACGAAAAGATAGGCTCTGAGGGGTGTACTAGGGGTATCGTGTACTAAAAATGAGTACAACGCAAAGGGTGTGGGAGAATTACTTGACCAATGTAGCCAAAGTAATTATAACAAAAACACAGGTGTAAAACAATGGGTTAATCCTAATGCCTCTTATCATGTAGTAAATCTAACTACACGAATGTAGTCTCACTTGTGGCCTCGGAATGGTCCTAACGCAAGTTCTAGAATCTAAGTGCTACCGGTACACACATCATAGCATAAATGCTTTTCCTACCAATTCTAGGGGCAAACCTCACATATTTGGGGGTGGAAAAATTTTTAGTGGTACGGTTTTTTGTGCTAGTCATATAACTCCTATCCGTGAGACGCTCATTAAGATCAAAGTTTCACTCCTATATGTTGTAAAAAATTTTAAATTTGGCACTAAAATTGCCCTAACAGGTATTTCTCTCAGTTTTATTACACATCTACTATTAAACAAACAAAAGTCAAGCGTAATTGTATTCTCTAAAATCGTACTTTTACCCTCCCCTTACACTTAAGATGAACATTGTCCCCAATGTTCAAATTACAAGATGTAAAAGCATAAAGTAAAAGAATGAAATCAAATACTCCCCTGATTCGCTCGGTGGATAGTGAAATTACACGGTTAGATCTTCCTCCAAGGTAATGTTGAAGCTCCATGACTAATGCATCGCCACAAGCTTGATTCAAAACATTTCCTTGTCCAAAATAACCTGTTAAACCTGAGAAAACAAACACGAAAAACCAAAGCATCAAACCGAACAAAGACAACTCACAACTAGGTGTAATTCCAGACTTAGAAATAAAACAATAAAAGATATAATGCTTGCGGAATGAATGTTTTGCAGATTCCTGGAGTTTAATAGTTAGAGTTTTAATAAAAACTTTTTATGATTCCGGTAGAAAAACAAAACTTTTAAAAATTTCAGAAAATTAAAATCTGACGCCGTCATGTTGTAAGGCCTGACGCCGTCAGAAATGATCTGACAGAATTCTCATGTTAAGTTTCCGGAAAATTTCTGGAAAAAACCTATACCTTACTTCCTGGAATTCCTGCAAAACTTCATTATGACTCGATACAAGCATTTGACTCAAACAAATACTAATATGCATGCTTATATCTCATTATTATCGTTCATGTTCAATCTTGTTCTTTAAAACAGATTTAAATTTCCCTTACACTTATCTTTTGCAAAATACCTTTATATGTAGTTAAGACGAAGTTAAAAACAAAATAAAGCATTTTCACAATTTATATTTGAGACATGAACAGTAAACAAAAAGAATAAGAAATGCATACGAAAACAAATAAAATTAAATAAACAAACAATCAAACAAATAAAGCAAATAAAGCTTGGGTTGCCTCCCAATAAGCGCTTGTTTTTGTTCGAGTCACGAGCCTGACTCTACCCTTATTTAACAAAAATAGGGGAGGTTTTCCCTACACTTAGGATTAAGTGCGGGTGAAAGTAGCGATACACACCCTTAGGGTGTGAATATGCCACGTGAGGTGAAGGGGGTGAGTGAATGGCTTCCTTCATCCTAAAACTACCCGGATAATTTTGGTTGATGGGTGGGTCGGTTCCTCTTTTTTCTCCTAGATGTAAATCTAAGGGTGAAAAGTTCTGTAAAGGTTGAGGTTCCAATTCATCAACACTAGGAAATTCCCTAGAACTTTGAGTAAGGTCATCACTAAAAGTGTGCAAACCTATATCCTCTAGTTGTGCTTGGTCCAAGGGTTCTACCTCCATCGGGATTCCTAAAGTCTCTTCTACTTCTTCCGGGTAAGTCACGGGCGGTGTGGGTGCCTCAAATGATGGTTGAGTATTTTGTGGGCTTATGGTGTTTACCTCATCATTCCACGTGTCAAGATCACCTATATCCTCGTCAATTATTTTCTTAGGTAGTGATAATAACAAACCTAGTGCTTCATCCAACTTATGGTTTATTGATACGGCTCTATCCACAATTCCTTGGCAAACTAGATCGCTTTTCCTATTAGCCTCACTAAAACAAGATCCTAAACATGGAGGTTGTTCATAAGAATCTATCCTAGGTGAAGGCTCATATGATTCATAAGTGTCTCTAAATGAGGTATTTTGAACTTCTTTGTGTTCTAGCCACTCAACCATATCTTGCAATCTTAGAAATCTAAGTGAAAAGTCCATTTGAAGCAAATTACAAACAAAATCACAAAGAAAGGATAGACTACGAGAAAGCTACAAAATAAAAAGAAAAAATCTCACTTGATAGGAATCTTGTGAGTAGACCTAATAAAAATAAAATTTCACCCTAAACAACAACTATTCCCCGGCAACGGCGCCAAAAACTTGATGCGTGGTTTTGTAACCTTACAACAGGTTTTACCTCTCGAGGGATCTCAAGAGGCTTACAACCCCACCAGGCAGTGTACCTGACCAATGTAGTATAGTGTAGTGGTAAGTACGGGGGATTGATCGTTCTCCACAGGGAATAGTGTTCGTTAGGTATGAAAGACTACTCTAATAGGTCTAAGGGTTGAGGAAGATTCTTTTTGTTTTTTATAATTTTTTATGAAAGCAAGTAAAATCTCGGGTTTGAAAGAGTGGGCGGAATTAGTTGCTAGTCAACTACCCCAAATAACTACAAATGCAAATAAAATAAATAACTGAAAATAAAATGTTGTGAGAAACTTATGTGTAGAGAAATGTGTTTACTTAGATTTCCTTACTCCCTAACTATCTTTTACCGGTTAATTAGTGTGTATTAGTCGCGTGGATGACGGGTGTATTCCTTGATACCATTCGTGGGGTAGCGTACGTACTTCCCCAACTCTACAAGCTCCTACTTCACTCCTATGTCGAGCCGGCTAGGAAGCTCCTAACATGGGATCACTAGAATTCGCTTGTGCATTAAATACAACCATAAAAACCTTTAGTACGCATTTGGTTCATGTTTCTTAAGACGTTCAAGCAAGTTACCGAATAGGAAGTTAGCCAGTTTTCTTAAGCCTAACATAGATAAACAATCATCCAATACAACTAATAACACACTAATAACCAATAATCAATAGCTAGGTTTCATTAGATCTAAGCAAACACAAGATAAATTTAGCCTAACATGTTAATCAAAAGACAAGAATAAGATAAAATCAAACAACACATAGACATATTGAATGATTAATTGATAACTTATCTTCAATGTAACATGGAAGATCTCAAGGCAAAAAGCCTTGAAAAAGAAGCTAAAATCGTCTTAGGGTTTTCTCCCAAAATTCCACACACTAAGTTCTCTACAATGACAAAAAATTAGAAAACTATATATAGATTTTTTGGATCTGAAGGCGTCACGTTATGGAGTGTGACGCCATCACCTCGCCGCTTCTAGGGTTCCCGGATGACCTTCTTGACGCCGTCCCTCTTTAGCTCTTCCAAAATCCATTCTGGCTTATCAAGGCTTGACGCCGTCGAACCTTGAACGTGACGCCGTCCCCTTTTGATTTAAGCCGTGACGCCCTTGATCAGGTTAAAGCGTGACGCCGTCAGAATTCACATGCTATTTTCACTGGCTTATCATGAGTAAATTTCACGTCCAACTTTTCTTGCCAAGGCATGACGCCGTCCAGAGTAAATTGTGACGCCGTCAAAGGTAACTTTTAGCCGATTTTGAGACTTTGCCGTTTTCTTCACTTTTATGCTCCAAAAACGTCCAAAATGTCTCCTTTTCCAGATTTCTCCTCAAAAGTACCTAAAATGACAAAAGGAACGATTTAGGGCAATATTTGATCAAATAAATACGATTTAAGGCTTAAATGACCCCTTAAAAGCGGTACACTTTTCGCTTCATCACAGCTCCAACAGCAAAATCGCTTGCGTCGCACATGAGCTCGAATGGTAGTGACCAATTAGGTTAAACCATAATGGGTGCACTAGTCAGTTGGGTTTTCAATGTTTCAAATGCCTTCATGCAATCTGCATTGAAGTCAAAAACAGAATCTTTTTATAGAAGTTTCGTCATTGGACGAGATATTTTAGAAAAATCCTTAATGAATCGACGGTAAAAACCGGCATGTCCTAAAAAACTTCTAACGGATTTAACGTTGGTTGGGGGTGGTAATTTGGTTATGACATCAATCTTTGCTTTGTCAACTTCCATTCCTGTGCTAGAAATCTTGTGTCCTAGCACAATTCCTTTAGTCACCATGAAATGACATTTCTCCCAGTTGAGAACAAGATGTGCAGCTTCGCATCTTTCAAGCATTTTATCTAGATTAGAAAGACAAGCTTCAAATGAGCTTCCAAAAACTGAAAAGTCATCCATGAAAACTTCCATAGACGTTTCAAGCATGTCTTGGAATATAGCAATCATACATCTTTGAAAAGTCGCGGGTGCATTACATAATCCAAAAGGCATACGCCGGTAAGCGTAAGTTCCAAAGGGACATGTGAATGTAGTCTTTTCTTGATCAGCCAGATCAATAGGAATTTGGAAATATCCTGAAAAACCATCAAGGAAGCAAAAGTATTTGTTCCCTGCTAATCTCTCAAGCATTTGATCCATGAAAGGCAAAGGAAAATGATCTTTCCTGGTGGCTTTGTTCAATTTCCTGTAATCAATACATACTCGCCATCCTGTGACAGTTCTAGTAGGAACTAATTCATTCCGTTCGTTGGTCACAACAGTCATTCCTCCTTTTTTGGGAACACAGTGAACAGGACTCACCCAAGGACTATCCTCGATGGGGTAAATGATACCAGCATCAAGAAGTTTGATGATTTCTTTTTTAACAACTTCTTTCATGTTGGGGTTGAGTCGACATTGTCTTTCTACAACAGGTTTGGCATCTTCTTCGAAATTGATTTTGTGCTTGCAAAAATCAGGACTGATTCCTGGGATATCAGAAGTTTTCCACGCAAAAGCTCTTTTTTGCTTCTTGAGAACAGAAATGAGGCATTCTTTTTCATTATCATTGAGCAACGAAGATATGACTACTGGAAGTAGCGAATTATCTCCCAAGTAAGCATACTCAAGATTTTCGGGAAGTGGTTTCAGCTCAAGATCAGTTGGTGGTTCTTGAAGTGATGTTTTGATCCTCATTTGATCATTAAAATCGATTTCCTCAAAATCTTCTTCTATTTCTCCTTCTTCAACTTCTGTTTCTTCTTCTTCTTCAAACTTTACTTCCATAAAATCAGCGAATTCCTTATCAAAGTTTGTTTCACTAATTTTCTCTGAAGTAGTCATGAATGGATCCGAATCTTCAAGTAATGCATACAATTCTTCCTCAGTGACTTCATCGATTACATCAATGTTAAAACAAGTGTCATCACTAGAATATGGATATTGCATTGCTTTATCGATTAAAAAGGTGATTCTATCATCTCCTACTCCAAGATTCAGTTCTTTTCCTTTTACTTTGATGATCGCGTCAGCGGTGTTTAGGAAAGGTCTTCCTAAAACAAGGGGTACTCTACTATCTTCCTCCATTTCTAAGATCACAAAATCCACGGGGAAAATGAATTTACCAACTTGGACAAGCATATTCTCAGCAATACCAACAGGATATTGATAAGAATGATTTGCTAATCGAATACTCATCCTTGTGGGTTTCAGGGTGTTGATCGAAAGTTTCGAATACAGAGAATAGGGCATCAAATTGATACTTGCACCTAAATCGGCTAAAGCATCGCATGTGATGTTGTTTCCTAATATGCACAGAATCAGAAAACTTCCGGGATCTCCGAGTTTTGGTGGAATTTTGTTTTGAACAATAGCTGAACATTCTTCATTGAGAAAGGTAGCCGATATTTGCTCCAACTTGTTTTTGTTATTAAGAAGTTCTTTCAAAAATTTCCCATAATTGGGCATTCCAGCTAGAACATCAATGAGGGGTACATTGAGTCTAACTTCTTTGATTATTTCAACAAACTTCTTATAACGCTCCTCCATTCTTTCTTTCTTAAGGCTTTGAGGATATGGAATTTTTGGAGTGTAAGCCTTAACTGGTGGTCTGGGTTTGGGTGGCGTTTTTGGTGTATTTTCCTTCTTGGCTTCTTCTTCTTCATCCTCACTATCATCATTGATGATCGTGGTATTGTTTAGGTTGGGTGGTGGATCATAAGAAATGCCACTTCTTGTGAATACAGCATTGATATGCTCATTTCTGGTCTGTGGTGGACGATAAGTTTTATCATTCGATCCAGATGATGTTGGCTTAGGGTTTGTTTGGGTATTACTTGGCAACGAACCTGATGGTCAGGAAGAAATTTGATCAGAGAGTCTACCAAATTTGTTTTCAAGATCTTGAATAGACGCTTGATGATTTTTCTGACCTTGCTCAACTTTGATTTTGAGATTGAAAAATAGATTCTTGACAAACTCGTTGGTTGATTTCTGAGCTGTGACGAATTCTCTCATCATTTTCTCAAAATCGGATTCTTCCGCTTTTTTGTCAGAGGTTTGTGTGGTCTGGTTGTCTACTCTTGGTTGGGAATCACGGTTGTTATCCCGTTGTTGACGATCTTGCCAACTAACAGAGTTTCGTCCGTAATAATTTCCACGATATCCTCCTCCACGGTATCCTACTTGGACATAATTAGCTTCTCCTACTTTGGGTTGATCCATAGGTTGATCGTCGCATTCTGAAGACGGGTGATTACCTCCACAGTTGTTACAACCATCTCGCATTTCTTTCATCTCTCCTTTAAGATCTTTGTATTGCGAATCGATTCTGGAAACCAAGGTTTCCATTTTCTCCATGAGTTTAGATGAATTGGAGCTTTCAACAAAAGCAACGGTTTTCCTTAAAGGTTTGGTTTTGTCATCTTTCGACCAGTCGAGTTTGAGAAGAACTCGGTCTTCAAGCAATTGGTATGCCTGGTTATGGGTCTTATAAAGAAAAATTCCTCCAGCATCAAGAATTCCTTGAGATGCTTCATCAAGTCCATGGTAGAATATTTGGATAATGGTTCCTCGTCCTAAACCATGTCCATGACAACTTCGAAGTAGATCTTTCATACGAAGCCAGGCTTCGACGAGCGATTCATTAGGGTTTTGTGTGAAAGCACGAATTTCTCCCATGAGTCGGTCAAACATGGTAGGTGGAAAGAATCGGCTTACAAAAGCTTGCCTCATCTCCTCCCAAGTATTGATGATTCCGGGTGTTAATTCGTTATACCACACTTTTGCATCTCCAGCAAGTGATGACGGGAAAAGTTTGAGTTTAATGGCATCCACATTGGTGTCGCCATATCGGAACATGCCACAGATTTCAATGAATTCGGCAATGTGTTTGTGAGGATCGGCCCTCGAACGGCCATCGAATTGACGGTCTTTGATCATAGAAAGATGGTGACCTTTCACGGTGAAATTGTCACCTAGGTTGACAGCAACAATAGTAGCTCCAGGAGTGGGTGCTACGACTCGGTTGGCTTCCCACATGGGTCTATCGTCAGCCATGGGAAAAGGTTGATCAGTGAATGGATTATAAACGACTTTGGCTTCAAAAAGGTTTTCAAACGGTGGGTTTGGTACTCTCGGTATACGGTTGGCTAATGGAACAAAGGGTTTTCTTTTCTTTCTTTGTCTTCGGACTAAACGTTCGGGATCTGAAAAAGGTGAAATTGGTTCTATTCCAGTTGATCGAGTGTTCATACAATTCCCCAGAGAATCAAGGCAATGTCTAAACACACGAGCGAAGAACGAAAACAATTTAAAAAATTAGAACTGACCAACCGATCGGATAGAATGGTCTACCGATCGGATGATGCTCTCGGTAAAATTGGTTTGAAGGAATCCGATCGGATGGAAGTGCCTACCGATCGGATAGATCTCTCGGTAAAATGAAAAACTGGGCAACCGATCGGATAGATGTGAAACCGATCGGATTCTCAGCTCGGTAAAACTTTTTTTTTTTTTTTTTTTTTTTTTTTTTTTACGAACACTAACTAGGCGAGAAATGGACTAAAACCTACATAAACACAATCAAAATCCCCGGCAGCGGCGCCAAAAACTTGATGTGTCGGGTTCGAGCAAGTTTTAAATTTATAAGGGTGAATTACCGAATCTAAGAACAACACATACGAGCAAGTATACTCGTCCGTTGTAGCAAGATTTTTTTGGTAAGTCGAGATCGTTCGCAGGGATTTGTGTAGTGAATCGAATTGTAAGTTAAAAGCAAATTTCTCGAACAAGCAATAATGATAATATGAAAATTCAAATGATTAAAAACTACACTTGCTTAGACTAGTGTACTACAATTGACTAATATGATTGTGATAACTTTGGATAACATGTTGGTTATGATAATTAGTTTGGTGACTAATCTATTGTTTCTACAAATTAAACCTTCGTCAAGATCTTAGTTTATAAAAACAAGCATTACGTTTAACCAATCAATTCAAGATCAATTCAAGGTTCATAAGTTGGTGTACCTTAAACACAAAAACAACCTTTTGTCTAATCAAACAAGCTTAAGAAATGGTCAATACGAAAGGTAACCGATTATAGACAAAAGGTCACAATTGATAATAAACTATTAATCTCTCGACCCTTGAAATGGTTTACAATCAATCCGTTTTGATAGACAAAAACATTTTCATTACAATCACGATTAAGTTTCTTTGTTTAATCAAGAATGGTGGATGACAACAATCATTCATAGACAAATGATTATAACTAGTTGAATAACAATAGTTCTCTCGACCCTTAAAATTACTAGCAACTAGTTAAACTTGACCAACAAATGTCACTATGAAACTTGATCACAATTGGTTCTTAGAATCGACTTGAAATTGAATTAAAACATGTTATCACAATCATATGCTAATCAATAGGTAATACACATCATCTAAGCAAGTGCATAAAGGCACTAGCCACTCATAGCAAACATAAACATAATCTTAAAACCTTGAACATTAAAAACCATGATTGAGAGTCTTACAATGATTGAAAATAAGATTACAAGTGAAAAGGCAATGATTCTCACAAGAGATGAATTAGACTTCGACTCTCCTTTTGTTCCTGGACTTTTTGGACGAATTTAAGAGTATGTGATGAGTGGTTGATGGATTCTCCTTGTTGATTGATAGTTATGTGTTTGTGTGTTCAATACTCATCAAATGGTCCTTATAATACTCCAACCAAGGGTCTTGGTTCATTAATGTCTCTCTTGTCCTCCAAGTAGTGTTAATTAGACCATTATTATGATTAGAAGGTCCTAGAACCGGATGTGTAGCAATCACAAGACTTAATGATGAAGATTTGGAAATCAGACGACATCCAACCGATCGGTTGGTCTTCAAAACTGACCTCCATCCGAATCGGATGCGGGCTACATCCGATCGGATGGAGCTTGCTGATTTACTCTTTTTTTTGGTCTTTTGCCGTTTGACTTATTTCTTGTTCGTAGCTCTTGGTTCTTTGATCTTTCCCTTCATCTTTAAACTCATTAACTTGACTACATGGACTTTTACTCTTCTAAGTACCTTTTGGTGCGGGACTTGCCACAAGAATCTTCATGAAATCATAAATATTTCCTTCTTCCTCGTTTTTGCATCGTTTTCATCCTTTTTCCTGTTTTTGGCTACATAAACTTCGCAAACACACTTTGGTACGATTAAGTAACAAAAGCATATAAATATAACCACAAAACACATATAAAAACACAAATAACGCTACTAGAAACATGTTAGATTTAAGCGTTATCAGTACATGAGAGAACCAATCATGCTCTGATATTTCTTCGGATCCATGGGTTTCCCATTTAGGTCAGCGCCTATCTTAGGTGAAGTGACCATTGGAGTACCAACAGAGTCACAATTGTCCATTCCATGTTTTTTCAGAATCTCAATTGTGTATTTAGCCTGATTAAGAAAAATACCACGTGGGGATTGATGAATTTGTAAGCCTAAAAAGAATTTTAATTCACCCATCATGGACATTTCAAATTTGCTTTTCATGAGATTTTCAAAATGTTTTGAATGTTCCGAATTAGTGGACCCAAATATTATGTCGTCCACATAAATCTGAACAATCAAAATGTCATTTTTGTATTTTCTTGTAAACAAGGTTGGATCAATTGTTCCTTTGGTGAAATTATTTGACAACAAGAAAGATGATAACTCGTCATACCATGCCCGTGGGGCTTGTTTCAAACCATAGATTTCCTTCTTTAGCTTGTAGACGTATTTCAGATGATCTTTGTCAACGAAACCGTCTGGCTGACTCACGTACACTTCTTCTTTCAAAGTTCCATTCAAGAAAGCTGTCTTGATGTCCATCTGATAAACCGTGATGTTCTTGTGGGCCGCATAAGCTAAGAAAATCCTGACTGCTTCAAGCCTTGCAACTGGTGCGAATGACTCTTCAAAATCTATCCCTTCTTCTTGTCTATATCCCTTTGCCACCAGACGAGCTTTGTTGCGAATTATAGTCATTTCTTCATCCTTTTTGTTTTTCCATAACCACTTAAGATCAATGACTAGTTTGTCAATTGGTCTTGGAACTAAATCCCAAGTGTCATGGATTTGAAATTGAAGAAGTTCTTCCTGCATCGCTTCAATCCTGGCATTATCTGCCATTGCTTCCCGAATGTTCTTAGGTTCTATGAGACTGACTGAGCAGACATAGATGCACATGTCGCAATCGATGTTTAATTGTTTTCTCGTCTGAATTAGTCTTGAGGGTTCACCAATAACCTGTTCTATCGGATGGTCTTTTGTCCACTGTAATGTTGAAGGGTACCTTGGACTGAATGACTGCGTGTTAGACGGTTCATGTAATCTGGAAGATGATTCAGCAGATTCCGTTCCAAACGGGTTTTCAAAGACGTCTTCGTCTAACACAGCATTATTTTGTTCTTGCTCATCAATTCTTGGTAGAAAATTTTCAATCACTAGAGATAGTGGAGTAAATGTAGATGATGTTGATGTTGAGGGAGTTGGTGCGCCAGCTTCGAATGTTGTGGATGCATCTGGATTTGGTGGTGGTGGTGGTGGTGGTTGATGTTGAGTGGATGCAGCGGAATGTTGGTTAGATGCATTTTTCGAAGCGCCACCATAGTATTCATCATACATGAACTCGAAGAAATTATCCAGTTCTTGAGTTGCGGGTTGTTCGTTATGAATTGATTGAGCTCCTTGAGGTGCGAGTCCCGAACTGATATGTCCGGAAGTCATTGGGTTAAGCGCGGGTTTTAGAGCGAGTCTCTCAGAAGCCATTTGTGAAATTTCATCAAACTTCACATTCATTGTCTCCATGATCTTTTTCGTTCTCCTGTTATACACCCTGAATGCCCTCGAGTTTTCAGAATAACCAATAAAGATTCCAATATCGCCCTTAGCCTTCAACTTTCCCAGATCTTCCCTGTCATTTGTTGGATAGCATAAAGCGCCAAATACATGAAGATAAGAAATATCCGGTTTTCGGTTGTTGATAAGTTCATATGGGGTTTTATTGAATCTTGGATGGATTAGGGATCGGTTTTGAGTAAAACAAGCAGTAGAGACAGCATCAGCCCATAAGAATAACGGTGCACTGGAATAAATCAGCATTGTGTGAGTAGCTTCCACAAGAGTTCTGTTTCTTCTTTCGACTACTCCATTCTGCTGTGGAGTTCTAACAGCTGATGTCTGGTGTGTAATACCAGTTTCTTCAAAGAATGTTCTTAACTCCTGATTTACAAATTCCGTGCCATTGTCTGTTCTTACTATCCTAACTGGAGCTTGAAGTAGAACTTGAATACGCTTCAGAAAGGTGATGATGGTGCCTGGTGCTTCGTCCTTTGATCTCAAAAACTTTACCCATGTATATCTTGAATAGTCGTCAACAATTACAAGAATATACTTTTTCCCATTTATGCTTTGAACTCTCATTGGGTCACATAAGTCCATATGCAACAAATGCAACCTATCAACCGAACTAGGTACGGGTTTAGGTTTATATGTTGCCCTTTTGCTCTTGCCTTGCTCACAAGATGGACATAGGTGTTCTTTGGTGTATTTGAATTTAGGGAGACCGGAGACGATGTTGTCTTTGGCAAGCTTGTTGATCGTGTCAAAGTTAAGATGGGACAACCGTCTATGCGACAACCAGGATTTTGTTTCGCCTGCCCTGGTCATGAGACAAATAGGAGATGAAGAGGCCATTTGGTTTATGTCAATTGCATAGAGATTGGTGCCACGATTCCCAATTAAGAGATCATTCCCCACCAAATTCCTGACAAAACAAGTATTTCTCCTAAAAGCAACCTCTAAATCTGCAATACAAAACCGCCCGACTGAGAACAGATTGTGTCCCAACCCTTCGACATAGTAAACCCGAGTGATTATGTAGTTTCCAAACCGAAGATCTCCATAACCCAGAATAGCTGCAACATGATCATTCCCAAAACGTACAGTCCCTATGAACTGCCACACAAAATTGATCAGCAGCTTCAGATTCCTGGTCATGTGCTTGGAGCAACCCAAGTCGACGATCCAAAGACAAATTTCAATGACCTGCAAAGAACAGAGGATTTTTTATATGGAAACCGTTTAACATTTGGTTCCAGTGGGTTAGATGAAACAGGTGAATTACACTTAGAACTGGTTTCCTTAGATGCATTGGGAACTATTTCTAATGTGCCATTCTTAAGTGCAAACATTCTACCCGTTGGTTTCCATGCACAAAACTTGGAGTGATCCTTAGGCAATAGGCTGCTAGTGGTTTTCCTAGCTTTTGCAATAAGTCTTCGAATATATCTAGACTTAGCCTTAGTCACTGAAGGATTCTTTTTCTGTTCATGCATACCATTCTTTTTCACATTATTAGAAACATTATCATCACAAGCATTTTTAGACAAAGATTTCTTTTGCATTAAACAATCAGAATCATTACATGCATTAGAAACAGGAGTCCTAACATTACAACTAGATGATACATGTTTCTTCTTGAAAAGCGGTAAATTCCTATGGTGTTCTTCTACTTTCTTGCATGCACTCTCAGAAACAGGCGAGACACTGGGTTTCTTGTTATTGCTCCTAGACTGTCTTTTGCTCCTAGAGTTGCTTTCTAATCCTGTAGAAGGTAAGGCACACTCATTAGAATTTTTGTTGTTGTCCTGAGATGTTGTTGTAGCATTCCTAGACTCATTTGGATTATCTTTTTACTTTTGTCTATTGCCCTATATGTTTTAGATGTAGAGGCAGACGCAGTAGTGGGACTAATCCTATAAAGGCCAGGTGCTATTACATTCGATGTTTCGACAACAACTTTCTCTTTTTGTTTCTCATTAGGCAAGGGGGTTGATGGTGCAATACCCGTAGTTTCCTCACCCTGCCCTTTTTGACTTGCAAGCTGAGACTTCAAAAAATCAATTTGACCTTGCATGTTTTTATAAGAGCGCTCATACGACAGTTTGTCATACTTGCATTCTTCCTTTTTCGTATCAAGTTGTTTAAAATATGTAACATTTTATTTTTCAATCTTGGCAAGTGCCTTTTCATATTTTACAACAATTTCGGAAGTCTCAGCTCGAAGTCGTTCATCATCCTCAATAGAATATGTTTGGTAAATAATAGACATAATGTCGGTCGATAGAGCTTCGAAGGAGAGAGAGTCATTTTGTTTTTCCAAAATCATTATCTGTTCCAAGTATTCATTAGATTCCTTCACTAAGGATTTGTGGTCCTTAACGAATTCTGCTGACTCTTTCAAAAGATTGTGTTCCACATTTGAAACAACCGCATAGATTGCAGCAATGTGTGGATTAATGTCATTGTCAAACATTCCTTTTAGTTCAGTCTGAAAACTTGAAAACTAGTCTTTGTTGTTACTGTTTGTTTTGGATGCCACAATACTTTGAAGTGTTTTAATTCTCTGTTTAAGATCAACCAAATATAGTCTAGCTGCACTTGTTTCACAAGTGTTTCTAGATGCCATTTGTTCGATGTTAGACAGATGTTTTGAGACAAATATTCGTTTTGCGACAGCCAATGGTTGTTTGAAAAACATTGGTGACTCTTTTGGAACTAAATGAACGCCATAGTCTATGTTGAGCTGGTTATAGTCTATTGGTTTAATTTTTGGGTTCATTTGTCTCATTTTAATTCTACTCTGCTGAGCAAGCTCGATCGTTTCATCAGAATCATGAACCTCTATAGGATCATGTTTATCATTTATAAGAGTACCATCATATAACACATTCTGTTCTTTCTGAGCTTTCTTGAGATAATAAGGATTTTCATAACCGATAGCCACTTTCTTTATTGTATGTAAAATTGGGTTTTTATCGTTTATTAACAAATTAATTGTTTGTGCAGAATGTCCCGTTTTTACAAGTAAATCTTCCAACTTTGCAATGGTTTCCTTTTTGTCAGTAATCTCTTTAAGAAGATCCTTTTCACGTTTTGAAAACCTTTCATTCAACTCCTTCTTTTCTTTTTCAGTATGCTGTGACTCGAATTCTTCATTAGGATCCATATCTGGAGTTACCAAATTAGTATTACTACAACTTGGTTCGTCCATGTATGTATCATAAATGAGATTAGGAGTCGCAGGATGCTGTTCATTTTGAGGTGACATATCAAACATTTCATTATTGTGACATGTAGCATATGGTTGTACCTCAGAAACCGCATTTGTGTTAAAAGCAGGAGGTGCTTCAGAATCCGTGTCGTACTTTGCCTCCTGGAGATTTGCCATAAAAATGCAGTTTGCATCGATGTCCTCTTGATCTTTAGAATTATCCATAATAGCCATGAAGTCATTCTCTTCTGCACTCAACTGAAGCCCAGCCGGTTCCTTCTGTGCTAACATTAATGCTTTCTGCAAATACACTGGATCCCTCTTATTCGGCTTGTTGGGACAGTTCCTAGCCATGTGACCAATACCCTGACAGTTGAAGCATTTCATCACATTACCCTGATTCACATTCCCAGCTCCCTGAGCAACATTCCCAAACTGATTCCCAGCATTCTTTACCCTTTGATTACCAACAGCTGTACCCATCTGATTCCCTGCATACTGACCCATCTGATTACCAACATACTGCCCTGCATTCTGATTACCCATCTGATATCTTGGAGCATATCCCTGCTGATTCCCATATCCCCCAACCATCTGTCCTTGCTGTCCCATGTTGAAACTCGGCTGTGCAATGTGCTTGTTGCGAGTGTTCGATGAGGTTCGTTGATTGTTGTTGGTGGGTGTGGAGTAGCGTCCTTGGAATGCTTTTGTTAGGTAAGCAAAAGCTTGAGTCAAAGCAGCAGTTGACTCATCTTGATCATTAAGATCGGGTTCTTGGTGTTGTGGGATTACCTGTTGTTGCTGTGGGTAGAACGGTGTTTGAGGATTGTATTGTTGTTGCATGAATTGTTGGGATGAAGATGATGAGGGTTGTGTATTAACTGTTGCAGGTGTAGGTGTTTGGACTATGAGTGCAAGAGGATCTTGTTGTTTTACTTGTTTCTCTTTTCTGACTTCATTTGCCTCTGCTTGGTTTTGTTTTAGGAAGTCATAAAGTTGATCATAGTTCACCTCGTGAAGGTTCTTTGTTTGGTTGACAATAGTGACATATCGTCCCTATTCCTCTGTAAGGTTGTTGATGAACTTGATGTTTTGAACAATTGGTTTAGGTGCCAAATTGTTTCTGATCAACTCATTCATTAGAATACAAAACCGTGTGTAGTAAGATTCAATCTGTTCAGCTGGTGTGGATGTGAACTTCTCCTATTCAGTCAGAAGCTTGTTTTCCACGTCTTGTTTACCTATGTCTATACCATAACAGAGTCTTTTGACTCGTTCCCAAATTGCATGAGCAGTTTCACAACTGTCTACAGCACAGAATATTTCTTGTGGTAAACCAAGTTGAATTAAATGCATTGCCATATCATCTGCTTCAATTTGCTTCCAATCTGCCAATGTGTATTCCTCTTCCGTTTGAGTCCGGAAGGTTGCTTCAATTGGAGGTGTTGCATCAGGATTCCCAGCTGTGACTTGAATCTGACGAGGCTTGAATGGACCTTCCTCTAAGGATTTGATCAAGAGTCTACCTTGTCCATTAGGCTTGGTTTTCATGTATCTTTTCATACGACTCGTCCATGGAAGATAACCACCTTTTTCTAACATTGGAGGACGGTTTTCTGAACCTGCGGCATGAATGTCTTGTTGTGTAGTCATCTTTACAGTATTGTATGATAAAGTGGATTGAGGATCGTTTCAACAAAATAGAAGTTGTTGTTGTTGAAGGTTGAACTTGAACTTGGTTGATGTTGATGTTCGTTGAAGTTGTAGGATAAATAAACGAAACAAATTTAAATAAAGTTACGAAATTTGATTAGAGTATAATTAAGACAAAGTCAAAAGTTTACAATTTCGACAAAGGTTATGTAAATTACAATTTAGATAAAATGATAATTTCTATAGAAATTTCAATTTGACCAAAATTTATACAAATTATGGCAAAATATCAATTTAGATAGAAATATATCTAATTTATATAAATTGGTAATTTATATAAAAGATCTAACACTCTTATACAAGAGGGTAGATATCCGTTTGTCGAAGTATTTTACACACTTATACAAGTGCTAAAATACCGAGTTCACTTTTGAGTTGACGAAATTACGTTCGAATCAAATCCTTAAAAGTTATTTAACTTTGAAGTCGTTTAATCACAATTGCGAAAATCTGAGGCAATTCCGAGAAAATGATGAATTTCGAAAACTGGGACCAATTTAGAAGATCTGCCTCAATTGCGAAATGACAGTCCAATTGCGAAAATGAACCCAAATTGCGGAAAATCAGTGAATTGCGAAAAGATCAGTGAATTGCGAAAGATGTGTCCAATTTCGAAAGATCATGCCAATTTCGAAAGATCAAGCCAATTTCGAAAGATCATGCCAATTTCGAAAAATATGTTCAATTGCGACATCAGCTTGAATTGCGAAACCAGTTAGAATTGCGAGAAAAGGACCAATTGCGAGACCAGTACCAATTGCGAAGAAATGTAGCAATTGCAAAGACAATTGCAATTTCGAAACTTTGCCTGAATTTTGATAAACTTTGTCAATTTCGAAAGTAGTCCCAATTTCGAAAGTAGCAGCCATTCCGAAGGGCCCACTTGTTGCCTTATCTTGAAAGATTTTCTCTGACCACTTTCACCAACTTGCCAACTTCCCTGACACCTTTTACCAACTAGTCAACTTGGACCAATAATTCACTTACACAATGATTATTCCAAATAAAATAACCACTATATTCCAAAAAACACAACTTATCCGACCATTAAAATTTCCAGTCGATCTAGGACTTAGAACAACAAAAGAAAATCCAACCTTGAAAAGCAAGAATTGACTAGAAAACTAAGAGACCATAACTACCCATCTCGTTAAATCACTAAACAACACAACTTTACTCATGATTTTTTGCTATTCGAATCCCAGAAAAACACAACAACACACCTTTTATGAAGAGAAAAAAAACGTGGCTGTTGGGTATTTGATGAACAAAGATCGAATAGAAACAAACTCCTACCTTGTTGATTGGCTCTTGTATACCACTTGTAGTCCTCGACTTTTCTTTGGTGGATGAACCGAACCACACTATATCACACAAACACAAACACGATGACACTCACAAAAATGTAAAGAACAATAAGAGAAGTAATGTATGGATCTTATGTTTAAATTTCAAGTCAATGTTTATTAGCTTTGGAAGATAATACAAAGAATGACTTTATGGGACTTGGACACACACACACACTCTTTTCTAATGTTTAAAGTGAGGCACACAAAGCAGAGTGTGTGTGCGTGGTTTTATGATAAACACAGCCAACCAAGATGGGCTTGGTGGGCTTTTGATATGTAACTTGAGTGGGCTTAGTGAATATACATATAAATTGGACATACTTAATAAAACTAATATCACAAGCCCACTAACTAGACAATACATTATACATGACACTTAACAAATGACCATCACTTTTCAATTAACATAAATTAATTGCTAACATTATGCATTGGTATGTGCCATCAACGGTGGATCATCACTTGCATCCAGATATCTGAAAGATTCAAAAAGCATCATGAAAACGTTGCAAAGTTATGTAAGCAGAATGTTAAAGTAAATTGCAAAAATCGTCCTTGTGGTATGTCCAAACTGCAAATGCACTTCTTACCTTTATGAAAGTACAAACATCATCCTTGTGAAAAATTATTGGTGCAAATATCGTCCCTGACTCAAAGTGAAACGACTGAAATGTCCCAAAAGGAAATGATAAAGTTACGATGAAGGAAAAGGCCTTTTCGTCACTTCACTTTGAGGCATGGACGAAATTCGCACCAAAAGTTTCCGAGTGGGACGGCGCTTGCACTTTTTAAAATGTAAACATACTACAAGGACGCGCAATTTAATCAAAATGTTATAGTATTAATTAAGTATGCAAAACAATGAAAATTAAGGCTCCTTTATAATTTGAGGAACTTGCCTATTGCTGTTGTTGTTGAAAATTATAAGAGAAGCAGGTTGTTGAGGCGAGAGGTAGTATAATTGCCGCACTATGTATGCACATATAATGACCCTGCAATAGTTTGATAGTGATCACTATTAAATCAAAATATAATCACAAGAATCAAAATGTATCAACTGCCCAAACTTATAAGGCAGGATGTTGCTCTGCTAGTTGTTATACATACATAGATTGGTTATTCATAACATAAGTTATCAATCATCTAGATCTTGGTATATATGGTCAGCTACTTGGCTCTATCTTTACCTAAGATTATTACAGACCAACACGTAGCTTTGTTATCTGAATTAAGGGATGGAAGTAATACTAGATTTTGTTAAATACACATATACCACGTTGATGTTTTGATAGCATGTTGATGATACAACATATATATGATGATGTTGGAGTAAAAATAAAGATATGAGTGTAAGGCAAGTTTATTCGATGTTAATATATAGGACCAAAATTTATCAAGACTTGTGTAAAACTAATCATGTTTAGAAGGTAATGCTGTGAAAGTAGATACCGGTGACTTGGTTTAAATAAAGGCTTAGGCTGTGTTTACTTTTTGTTCTTAGCTAAAGGTATGTGGGTCCCCCCTTCCCTTAATGCATCTTATTGGGGAGGTCTTCAATTATTTAGACTTGTGAATACAGATGCATTAAAGGAAAATGTGGGCCTCTTTTAAAAATCTAATATTATTAAATTAGTGGACCCACTAACTTTCCCCATCTAGGAAGTTAGTAAACAGCCCCTTACCCTCTAAAACAGAAGATTGAAAGTATCCAAACGAAGGCAGTAATCCAATTATTTGATTCTTTATATGATACCCATACCTGCAAAGAAACCATATAGAAGATTCATATAGTTGTTACCGAGAGAAAGAAATAGATTCCCGATATATCCAAACTTGTAGAAGGCTCTGTAGTACACTAAAGCTGTAAGAACGTAAAAATATATATACTTAAACCGTGAGTTTAGAAGTTCAAAAGACATAACTCTCTCTACTAGTAATTTAACATAATCACATGTGGTGTCTGTAACTTTTATGTAAAGAAAGGAAAAGACATATATAGAGACATAACCAAGTGAAATAAAAATTAACTTGACCTGGAATTTAAACTATGCTAACGATGACGACACTGATAAGTAATATCGTAGAGGTGGTGTCCATCTTATATGTCTACATGTCCAAAATGAAACTATTACACTATCACACCAAAGTACAAGTTGTCTAAGAACAGAAAAAGTTATCGGCTTCATTGCAGGGAGACATACCGATAAAATCACAACGATGATATAGATATCAATTCCAGTTGTTATGATGCACCTGGGAGCATTAAATATTTATTAACGTCAACTATTTATTAGATGAAGGAGATACATTGTATGAGTAAAGATTGAAGAGACATATAACATGAAAACTCTGTATATACCGAGATCCACATAATGAGATCGACTTGTTCTTGGCTTATAACTTAAACACAAATGATAAGGAAACATAATATCCTACTCATCGTTCTATTATCGTGTGAAAATTACTTCTCTATCATGCGGTTACCCTTAACTTCACATAAACTAGAATGATGATCACAATGTGAACGTATATTGTTCAAATGAAAATGAATGAAACTTACGGTGTGAAATATTTGCTATACGATGGAGATAAATCAACATAAACACTGTAAATCAAAGTTCCGAGCACAGCACAACCTAGTGCAGAGTATATTACTCTTGCTGTTATAACAGAATGTCTTCCCGTGTCCGTGTATCCAACCCGGTCCCTATGTTCAATATTTTTTTTAAAAAAAGGAAAACAAAAAATGTTAGTATATCATATCTTACCACATGCTTTCAATTATAAATGAAAAACAAAGAGATGTTTGCATGTAAACATGGGAATGAAAATTCATAAATATATGAAAACATGGACAAAGATTAATTAGTGAACATATCTGTACGTACTCAACAACATCAACATAATCGGTTATATATCAAATTACACGCAAGTATCACCCTCATTGCTAGACATATTTTTTTTGAACGGCGGATTGATGTCATTGCTAGACATATGTGGTATACGTATTGGAGAGTTAAGTTAATCCACTATTGCTTATAAGTTCTTACCGTTTTTGACGTCTCGCTAACACAAAGTATAGTGGATCTTTGGAAGATTCTTCGGGTGACAACTTGTAGAACTGCATAAGGATGTATCCGATGCTAATAATGCTATATAAAAAACAAGACCATTTTAATTATTCAATTCGGTGAATTAGGCTAAGGTAAAATAAACTCCAAATTCTTAGATAATTGGGAAATTATACTAAAAAGTTTATAATATACTAATTATTACTAATAAAACAAGATTACCTTCCTAGAAAATACATCAGAACCATTAAAACAAGTGCGATGATCCAACTTGATTCCTTGTAAGCATGCCAGGCCTAATTATAGATTATTACCGATATGAAACCACACATATTAATCTAGTTAGTTGATTCAAAAAGCAAACACAAAAGAAGTCACAACACATAAGCACCTAGCTGATAAATGAATCTAAACACATGATATGAACATTTAGGGGCGGACCCAGGACTGTAAATCATCAGGTGCACAAATTTTTTTATGAGTATAAGAAAAATAAAAATAAATTAAAAGGTACGATTTCATTAAAACTTGTAAACAAATTAAGAAGACATGTATTTCTAACTAAACAAGGCATGTATTTGTGTGACAAAAAATTTGGAAACCAGGTTCATTTAAAAAAATTAGGATTTTAAACAAAAATTTACGCTATTCGTGTTTTAAACAAGGCATGCATGTATTTATCGATAAACATCCATTGGATTCCCGTGAACCCACTAGGTCCGCCCCTGTCATGAACATTTGATTTCCTTTCCCCATGCGTGTTTTAGAAACAATAATTGAACGAATGTTACAGTATGAATGACAAAACAAACAATATCTTAGTCTCACAAGTTAAAATACGAAGTGACGGATTTTCATACCCCTAGAACGACGACATAAATGGTAAAATCCGTTGTTATCTGCCAAAACCACCTGCAATAAATTTGTCAATTATATTTACCGAAATGAAATTATTTCACCGTTAAAAACATAATATTCCAACATAAACCTGTAAAAGTTGATGTGTAAGATCCTAAAATACACACTCAAGTATACTGTTAATACGTTCGTGAAAACTTTTTTTGCGAAATTCAGTAGCTTTTGTAAGTTTTATAATTCAAAAATATATAGAGTACTTAGCAATAATCAGCTCCTAAACTCACATTTAATTAATTCAACGATCCTATTAATAATCCAGATCGAGAATTATCTACCTGTGAAGTTTCTTATATACCTTGCATGACTGTCGAAACAAGTCAAGTAGTCGCCACAAACAAATAAGTAAGCAATCATAACTACCATCAAACAAAACAATGCGATTATCAATGCCTTTAAAGCGACTACCACAGATCCCGCCGTCGCCATTTTTGCTCTGGCGTTTATGTATCTTGGGGAGTGTCTACAAAGCTACGAAGTCTTTTGTGACTAAGATGATGGATATATAAATAAGCAAATAGCAATTGTAGACATATAACCCATATTTGACCTTATTGGCGGCCAAATTAAATTTGTCACCATTTTTCAATTAATTAATATTTTCAGCTTGTATTTGTTGACTTATGCATTATTTTACGTACTTCTGAAATTATTTAATAAATTATCTTACGCGGCGTTTGATTCGTGAATTTAAAATTCCCGGATGTTACTAAGGAGAAAATCACTAAAGAGGCAAGTACGAGTGGGACGAATATTGCTACATCGAACCCATTTGACAGGGACGTCTCTCAGGATTCATGGACCTAGGCCAAGCAAAAAAAAAGGGGCCGGAGGCTAGATGCAACAAATTATATAATATAAACTAAAATGTAAAAATGATGATAAATGTTATATCAATAAACATAGCAAAAGTTATCGTTAAAAAAATACAAAATCGGACCCTCTAAAAAGATATGTAAGTGGGGTTTTTTATGTGGGTTAAGTTATATGGTTTAATTTTTGGATGATTGTTAAGATTTTTAATGGGCTTAGTTAATTACATATATATATATATATATATATATATATATATATATATATATATATATATATATATATATATATATATATATATATATATATATACACATTAAAAAAAATTAAAAATCGGGCCCCCTAAAAAATGAGGCATCGGCCGGTCGCCAACTTCGTCCTATGTCTAGGCCGGCCCTGCCATTTGATGCCCTTGCTATGGCCGATAAGGATGATAATGGTATTCCTTGTGCAACAAGTATTTCTCCTAAGGTTGGGGCAGATTTGGAGTTTGGTAGTAATAAAGAAACTAAGGTGGCTGAAGATGAAAGTGATGATGAGGTTCTTGATTGCAATAACGATATGACTATTTTTTTTTATTATTATTTTTTTATTTATTTTTTTTTATCATCATCTGGTATACATGATGTTGCTAGTTCTTCTAAGGGTGGAAATGGAGGTGTTGGAAAAAGAGTTTATTAGAAAGTTGGAGGGAGAGTTATGGTGAGTTGGTTACGACCTCTATAGTAGCACTAGTAATACTCCTATTGTTGATAAAATTGGGAAGCTTAAAAAGCTTATTGTTGAGGGGAAACCTACTCTTGTGGATGAAGATGGTGAACCTCTAAAAAAGGTTGATTCTTCTTCAACCAAGGTGGGTAATGTGGTTGTTACTGATAGTAATGACGATGAAGTTATGGAATATCTTAACGTGACTAATTATTTCGGTAGTGGAGAGAACGACAGGAGTCTTTTGGAGCAATGAAAAGATGGTACATGTGACTACAATGATTATGACGATGATTACTTTGATGATTGTGGTCTAACTGTGGCCCGATTAAAGGATGCTGCCATCCATGACATTAGACTTGGTTAGGTTGTTTTTCCTCTTGTTAGCATAAAGGTTGACGTGTCTTAGTTTATGCTTGATTTTGTTTTGGTTTTCTAGTTGTGTGTAGCTAGTTGGATTACTTATGGCATGTCATGAATGATTTAGTGGTTGTTCAAGCGGTCACTTAAGGTTAATGTGGTATTTCAGCCACATTCCATTGTACTTAACTGTTTTTTGACGTAATATATTCTGCCGGGTGGAATCCCTTTACCCAAATTGCTCCTCCTGCTCGGGCAGGACTCTCAGACGGCTATGATCGGACAATAATTATGAAAAATTTCAATTCTCAAGGATTTAAAATTTCGGTGTTTAAAATACATTCAAATATTTAGTTGACAGAAATTCATATATTGAAATTCTTTTAAATAAGTGATGAATTTACTTTGATTCCAAAAAAAACGAAGAAAAAAAAAGCATAAACGAAAAAGAAAAGAAGTAAAAATAATATTTTGATCCTTTATAAATAAAATGTTTTCAAGTAAATTGAAATTCTTCACTTTGTAGAGTCATTCTAATTAGCCTCATTTTTCTAATTTATGAAATTTTTAGCTCCTTCATTTGAAATAGTAAACACAATATTTAAAGAAATTTAAATCCGAATACTGTAAAATCTCCCCAACATACCCAACTAAACGCACCAACTAAACGCACGCTTATTTCATATATTTTACTAACAAAATCCCCTCAACATACTTTTAGATCACTAGTACAAAAATGGGTTTTAGTCACACATGTTGTTTTTTGAACGGTCACACAGTAACTTTTTTATGTGACTAAATGTACCAGAATAAAATAAACAACCACACTTGATCCGACTTGTGTGACCATTTCATCTTTCCAGCTGAGGCTACAGTCACACATTTGAATATTTTTGTGACTAGAGGTATTTTGTAAATTTTTTTTTTTGATTATTTAGTCACATATAATTTAGGACGTGTGACGGATACAAATAAGTTTAAAACATTAGTCACACTATATATATACATATGTGACAAATATATGTCACACAATTAAAAAGTGTGACCAAAATTCATATATGGTCACATGAAGTAATTGTGTATGTGGCTAAATCATATACTCAAATTTGTCACACATTATTTAAAAGTGACTAAATCATATAGTCAAGTTTGTCACACGCATTATTTAAAAGTGACTAAATGATATACATGTACCACACTTAGTTTTCCCAAAATAAAATTTCCCTCTTCTCATCTTTTCACAAGCCCGCCTAAATTTTTTCCCAAAATCAAATTGCCCTCCTTGCCAAATTCCCAAATATTTCTTTAACCATCCCAAATATCCCACTCTACTTTTCACATAGATCCGGTCTCCTTCTTCTTCTACCACACTCGTACCACACTTGCACCGCTCGCACCACTACCACCACACTCACTTATATTCTATCACATTAGGTCACATATGGTGTAATTGTTTCTAACTCTTATAGGCTACAAGTAAAATTGCTTGTTCAAGATCCAGATTAAGGCTCATTGCTCTTGCGTTTTATGGAAGTTGAATCAACCATTTCTCCTTCAATAAAGGTTTCTGATGTTCATTATGATGATAGAAATCTTTTAAAATGTTCTGCACCCACTAAACGTTTTCTTTCTTTTGTCTTTTGTTTTGCAGGTATAACAAAGAATGATTTTGAGATTATGGCTATAATATTAAGGTATAAATTGTGATTATACGAGTTAGATAGTTTCAGCAGAATATATGTGGTAATTGATTATAACTAAATTTTATAATATGTGTTTTGTTGGTTGCGATTTGATCTTCGGATTGTTAAATAGTTGTAACTTTGGAGAGTGTGAGATGTATAGGTAATTTAAGCTGATAAAATATACGGTTATTGATCGATGATTATTATCATGTCAATTTGTGTTTTGTCGATTGCATACTCATTGTTTTGCCTAATGTAATTATTATCATGTCAATTTGTGCATACTCGTTGTTTTGCCTATAGCTAATTTAAGCTAATAAAATATCGGTTGTGTTTAGACTTTTGACCAACTGATTGTCAAAGAGCTAGAAACCGTGATTGCGTTAGATGTGAGTTAGTTTCAGCTGAAAATAGATGGTTATTGATCAGTAATTTTGTACTCTTAGTTTCGCCTTATATAGTTGTTTACTTTGTGTCTTATATGTTTCGTTTCTGTTATTTGAAACTAAAAAATATATTTTTTTTCTTTTTCTTTCTGAACATTCTCTTACAGGGTCAACTGAACATCGGGGCTTTGGTTATGTGCAATTGTAAGTCTACTGAAAATATTGTTTTTTTATAATTTTTATTTGGTCTCTTACATTTATCAATTTAAGTATGCACCCATCAGTTGGGGCAGATATCACCATATTCAGTGTACTTATCAAGTTATTTATCAAGTTATTTATCTTTAATGAAATCACACTTTCTTGCAGTGTTTCTATTTCTTGGGAGAGCATAATGACTCATTATCATATGCCATTGGAGCTGGCAGTTTATTTGATGTTTATGAGGATTCAGATTACGTTCATACTCTTCTTGGTAAGCCTTGATATGAGTGTCAGTTACCAAAAAATAGCTATAAGAACTTGGTCGAGTGTACTCATAACATGTACTTTCTTTTCTCAGCCAAAGCTATTGACGAGTATGCATCTCTGAGAACAAAGGCAGCTGAATCAAAGGAATCTGCTGATGTGGACCCCAGGCTGAAAGCAGTCGTCGAGAGAATGCTTAATAAGTATGTATGCTTTACTTTCTTATGCTTTTTAATTTCACAGGTTCCAAGTCTTACATATCTTTTTCTCTCTTTGTTAAATATTTCAGGTGTATTACCGATGGGAAGTATCAACAGGCTATTGGAATCTCAATTGAATGCCGAAGGTTGGATAAGCTTAAGGAGGCTATCTTAAGCAGTGATAATGTACATGCGACTCTTGCATATTGCATGAATATATCTCATGCCTTTGTCAACAGGCGAGAATATCGCAGTGAGGTAATGCCTACAAAAATATTGTATACTGTTTATACTGTTTGATTATTGGGTTTTTTCATGACGCTTTAATTTCATTGATGCAAATTCTGTTTATCAGGATCTTCTGATTCCATGATCAGGTAGACACTCTAGCATCAAAGTAATGCTTTCTTTTGTGGTAATTTTTTGCTTCGTGGATAAACATGGTACTAAATTTTCTATTGCTTATAGATTATGGGATCTTGGGCAGCAGCGGTGTGTGCACTCATATGTTGTTCATACAGATTATGTTTGGGCACTTGCTAGCACTCCAACTTTCAGCCATGTCAATTGCGGTGGAAGTGATCTATCGGTAAGCCCTTATAATATGTTTCTTAGGTTATTAGATGAGTCTTCGCAATTAACTTTACTAATATGTGTATGTTGTCTACTTGTAGTTGTACTTAACAGACCTTGCAACTAGGGAGAGTATATTACTCTGCACAGAGGAACATCCAATTCAGAAACTAGCAGTGCATGGTGATGATATATGGGTTGCAACAACCGATTCTTTGTGCATAGATGGCCTGATGAAGGAAGAAACCCTCAGAAGGTGTTCCGTAGAGGTGGATCTTTCCTGGCTGTGAATTTGTCATTTTCAAGGGCTAGAGCATCCTTGGAAGGATCTGCTCCTTGGAAGGATCAGTTCTTTTCTTAATTATGAAATTACCATCTAGTAGTCTCTTCTACATACTAACTGGTCTAATGAAATGTTAGGTTCCTGTGTATAAAGAACCAACCTTGAGTATTGATGGAATCCCAAGGATAGTGCAGTGTGAAATTATGAACAATTGAAGACGTTCTAAGCTGAAATAATGGTCTGTGCGCAGAAAGTATTTAAAAGTTGCCCCTTTAACAAGTCGCAGCACTCAAGAAGCTTTTCACTAAAGAAGATATAGGTCAACAAGTGTCTTGGTTTATATAAGGAAGAGAGTGTATTAATTGTGGTTTGCTTCTTTATAAGTAGTTGTGTTGGCCTGTTTATTGGTTTGAACCTTTTTTTGAGACGGTTTGTTGTGTTTTTGCAGGGCAAAGTATGGGATTGATGAGATGTGCAGAGATGAGTGGAACTGGGAAAGACGGAAACCGTGGGGATACCAGAAGCTGCCAACCAAGTAACACTTGAGGTTGTGATTCAAATACAATTGTCTGTTGTAGTAGTTGCATTTGAATATGTGATATGTGAATTCTTCGAAATAATATTGGTTATAGCTGAAGAGAGCTTGTGATATGTAGAAGACTGCTGGAAGTTAATACTACTAGTGTATTAAGTTACAACTGTTAGTTATAAGTTAGTATTGTTGGTTCATATAGTTAGTACTGCTTATATTTGGTTCAGTTATATACATTCCAATTTTATTGTATTTGAATTTGTTTTGATATATATTTGAATTTGTTTTGATATATATTGATTTCTTAAATGTGACTAAAAGATGTATATAGTCACACTTATTAACACTTACTTTTGGTCATTGTTTGCTTAATTCATTGTGTGACTAAATATTACAAAAGGCCACACACAAAAAAAATTCATGTGGCAATTGGATGATCAATAGTCACACAAAATACAAATTTCTTTACTTTAAACAACATATGGTCACGCTTATTAACACTTTTGGTCACTTTATGCTTAATTGTATGTGACTAAATACCCAAAACAAACATGCTTTGTATGACTAAATATTACAAAAGGTAGCACACACAAAAAATTCATGTGACCATTGGATGATCAATAGTCACACAAAATACACATTTCTTTCACTGTCAACAGCATATGGTCACACTTATTGACACTTTTGGTCACTTTTTGCTTAATTTTATGTGACTAAATACCCAAAACAAACATGTTTTGTGTGACTAAATATTACAAAAGGCCACACAAACATAAAATTCAGGTGACCATTGGATGAACAATAGTCACACAAAATACACATTTCTTCACTTTAAACAACATATGGTCACACTTATTCACACTTTTGGCCACTGTTTTTTAAATTGTATGTGACTAACTCGAAAAAAACAACACACGTTGTATGACTAAATCATCACAAACGTCACATTTATTATATATTCATGTGGCCATAGGATGAGAAATAGTCACACATACTAATAAATCCAACAAAACTTGTGCCTAATTAGTCACACATATTCGGGTTTTGGTCACTCTTTTTCAATAGAAACGGCCACAAACTAAACAATGTGACCATATGATACCTACGGTGGCGCGACTTTTCGTCACACACACCCAAAAAATGTGTGTGACTATATGCATATAGTCACACATTTTCTGGTGTGACCATAGGCCAAATCTGTACTACTAGATATTTAGATAAGTTTTGTCATCACATACTAATTTACTTTAGGGGCAATTCTACAAGTAGCTCGGTCGCTCAATGTGTTGGGCTTTTTCGGACCAAAAAAAGTCGCTTTCAAAAAATGGCCCTAGCAAAAGGCGCTTAAATGTGTGAGTGACATTTGGCAGTGTACTTTTCAAGCGACTTTTTTTAAGCGATGTTAGGAATTAGTATATTTAGTTTTATTTCATTACTGCTGATAGTATAGTTGTGTTCCTACTGGCAGGTATGTAGTTCCTGCTGGTATGGTTCCTGCTGTTAGTAGCAGTTTGTTTCTGCTGGTAGTTATTATTTTGTTTCCGTATTATTAGAAGGTGAGGATATGCATGAGTTATATTAGGAAGTGATAGGGCATATCTTCTTGTAATGGGCTGGATTAGGGCTTCTTAGAATATAAAAGAAACACATAGCCATTGATATTGCGATAGATTGAAAAACAATTTCATTAGTGAATCAAAGATCCATAGAGGATCAAGAGTTGTTAGTTATTCTTCTTTCAACTTTAGTGTTTATATTCCGCGTAAACATTAATTTTATAGTCAGAGTTTCTCTTAGTTTGTTTGTGATTACATAAAACATTCTATTGATCTTAACCGGCTCATAAGATCTATCAAGGAGGCACGATCCTACAAGCGACTTTTCGTTAATTAAGCGACCTTCTATTTTGTCTTTTTCCAGCCCAAAAGTCAAACTTCCAAAAATGTTATTTTATTCGTTTTGCTCCTTCCACACTTTGAGCGACTTTTTTTTTTATTTAAGCGACAGACGCTTGTACTTTGAGCGACTTTTTTACCTACCAACTTTTTTTACTTTTGCCAGATAACTTTGTACTTTTCAACTTTTATACTTTTAATACTTTTAATATTTTTTATACTTTTTTGACAAAACATAATTAGGAGATGAATATATAGGCTAGGCTTATAGCACTAGTAAACTATCTAACTAATTAATCAAGTACTTGTAAACTACTAACTAATTAAGTAACCATTGTAAGCAATGTCTTTAATGCACATGGTGGTCGTATGGTTTATTTATGCACCATCATTTAATAATGTTACATTTTTCTCCTCCCACATTGCGGCTGGCAGTTTGGCACAATCGCAGCCTTATACTTTAATGCCACACGACATCCTACACGACTTTATTTTCATAAGGGCGGTACTATTGGTACCACTACCTTTAAAATACAACTAATACCCTTATTAATCTGATAATCTCTTTATTTACAAGACAAGATAGTTTTTTATTATTTTTTGTACCGTATCTTATTTCTTTTACTATTTTTGACTTGTCAAACTTTATATTTTACGTTCCGTACTTTTTTTGGGCAGTTTTACACACTTTATTAACAGAACAAGACAACTTTTTATTGTTTTCTGTTTTGTATTTTTTATGTTTTACTACATTAAACTTATCAAACTTTTTTTTTTTTTTTTTTTTTTCAAACTTTTTATTTTTTTTCAAAGTTTTACAATAAAGACGAAATTATAAAGACTTAAGTGTGATGTTCTTTTGTACATGTAAATGTTGGGATAATTGTTGAAAAATGTATCGTGTACACTTCTTTTGGATTGTGTAGTTTATTATACCGTTGGTCCCAAAGTTGGTCACGTTCTTATGTTTAGTTCTCAGATCTAGGGTTCTGCGGGAATAGTTGCCATGATGGGCTTTTTCACTCCCGTTTAGTCATAAAACCTAATTGGCGTTACTTTTCAACGTTATCTCTCCCACGTGACTTGCGCACGATGGTTTTTTTTGTTTTTTTTTTTTTTGTAGTTTCATGATTTGTCAATATTTACCACTATTTGCATCAAGTCTTCACATCACTCATTTAATTTTCACACGCTTACCCGTTAGTCCCTAACGTCCATTTTAACACACAATTTCCACTTAGTTTTCCATATTAAAAAATGGGTAAAAAACAGACACATAAGAAAATGGTTGTTTATACTTATGGTAGGCAAGCAATGATACATCATGGACTGATTGGAATCCGAGTAGGCATTTCTATGGGTGTCTTATCTTTGTAAGTATGATTAGTTTGAAAATATATACATCAAGTTATTGTGTTCGTTTATTTACACGTTTGTCTTAATTTCAAAATGTTACACGTTCACCATATGGAAATGTGTAAACTTTTGTCTTAATTTCAGAGTGTTTGGTTGTTGAAAGGTTAGTTTGTTTGGCTCGTATAAGAATGTGTGTTAGTCATAGTGTTTGGTTGTAAAAGGGTTAATTTATTTGACTTAAGAAAGTCAACAAGGTTGTTGACTTAGGAAAGTCAACAATAATGTGATCCATTTTGAGGGACTAACATTTGATTTGGTTGAAGTAACACTAACGATTCAATAATACTTAGGGGGTTCGGGTTGATATCCATTGTTACCCATTGTAGCCAAAGTCTTGGTTAGAAATATTTATCACATAAAGGAGTGATTTGGTTTGATTCATAACATTTCCAATTTAAGAATAGTTTGGTTTGATTCGAGTTCTGAACATGGTGATCTATTTTTAACCAAAGTTTGTGAAGATATTTGACTTATTTTAGCCAAAATTTAGGTAAACTAAATTTAAGTTGGTAAAAGAAACAAGTTACCACAAATGTTAATGATTTATTTTTGCCTAAAAAAGAAGTCAAATAAGTCACAAACTATATATTACATGATCATACGATGCACCATTTATTGGTGAATATACTATAAAGTATATAGTTTCAAGAAGCAAAATATAAAGTATATAGTTTACTATATATTACATGATCATACGATGCACCATTTTATGATGTTAAAAGCAAATTTTTACACCAACCGATCGAGTAGAGTTATACATTTGAATGTGACATAAACGGTTGATCACTTGCATCCAGATATCTACAAGATTCTAATTCCATAACGAAAAAGTTGGAAATTTAAAAATTTACTCCGAAAAAGAAATAACAATAGATAAAACAAAATGCTATATTGATCAAGTATGCAAAACAATCAAAAATGATATGGTCATTTGAAGGACTTGCCTGCGGTTGTTGCTGTTGTTGTCAAAAATTATCATGGAAGCAGGTTGCTTAGGTGAGAGGTAGGATAACAGTCGCACTATGTATACACATACAGCTAACCTGCGACAGAGTTGCACGCTAATTTTACCATAGCATGTTAATGAAAAGTCATTTGACGACAATAGACCCAAAAAAGATCAAAAGTTGTAATGTAGAAAAATTACATGAGACTAAATCATGTTTAGAAGGTAATATTGTAAGGTTAGATACCCCTAACTTAGTTCAGAACTTTAGATAAATGCTTACCCTCTAAAACACAAGATTAAAAGTATCCAAAAGAAAGTAGTAATCCAAATCGATTCCTTATACGCTACCCAAACCTACAAAGCAACCATATATATATATGATTCACATTAGTTGGTACCAAGAGAAAGAAATGGATTCTTGATATATCTAAAACAGAAGCACATTGTGTGTACATCTATGCTACAATAGTCTCTTCTTGTTTCGACATTAACTAAAGAACAAAAATTATACTTTATATCCAGCATCAGAACAAAAACGAAAATTATACTTTATACCCTGCATCAAAGCAAAAAGTGGGTAACATTACTTTGGATTTGGAATGAAAAATGCATACAAAGAGTGTATGTGATGAGGGTTTTACTGGCTCTTAATGATGAGGACAATAATCGAGCGGAAGAGCTTGCGGAAGATCACATGAAGCAATAAGAGCATATGAGATGAAATAAGACCAAGAAAACGATGTTGTTTTGCCCCTAAAAACCCATAGGTGCCCCTACACCATTGCTTTGCCCCCAAAACCAATGGGCGCCAAAATGGAGGAGCTTTTAGCAACCTGAGTGCTCATTGCGCCGCCCATCAAAATCCTAAGGCACCGCAGTGGGACCTTTTTCGTCAAATTTTCCGGTTTTTTATATTCTTTTTATTTAAGAAAGTTTAAGGGTTGTTTAAGGACGTCTTTTTACCTATATAGGTTTCTTCTTACTAGATCCCTTTCCTCAGTAAATATAGGGATTAGTTCCATTGTAATTATCTTTTGATCTTTGATTATTGAACAAAAGTGTGTCTTTTATTGGAGTTTCTATTCCGTGTTGAGGTTTCATCCTCGTCCCTTTGATTAGGATTTATAGAAATTCATTTTCCCGTCCTACGTTACTAAGCATAACAACTAACAAGGAATAAAAACACTATTTATGCAGACACGGATCGATAATTAAGTAAAATCATCTACAATGCATCAAGTTATTCAAAAGTCTTTTGTCCTAAAACAAACTATCTAAAAAATTGATGTCAAATGTAAAGAGTTACGGTAAAGCTTTTTTGGACATCATATATTAAAATATCTCTTCAATGTAGGCTAGCTTTAAGTCTTTGCTTCAAAGAACAGTATGAAAAAACTTTGTTTTTCAATAAAAACAACTATTAAATAACTATTACATTGTAGATGTTTTGATATCTTAGAGGTGGGGTATCAACAGGTCGAATCATATAGAAACAAACAAAACACTAATATATACCAAAGTACAAGTTGTTAAAGAGCATAAAAAGTTCATCAACCTCAGTGTATAATGCAGGGAAACGTACCAAAAGAATCGCAACATGGATATATATGTCAATTCCAAAGGTTATAGAGCACCTGTGAGCATCAACTATTTATGTCAACTTCTTTTTTGATGATGAGATATATAATTAGAACACTCTATATACCCTGATAAATACCCCGTAACATAATATAAGTGAAACTGCTACCACATTATCACTCATCCCTCTATCATCTTGTGAATGTTTTTTTCTATGACGGGGTTATCCTTACTTCATATAAACTTGAATGACGGCATGAACTTCTATTTTAAGGTTTTACTTTCAGTAGAAAATGAATGAAACTTACGAATTGAAGTATTTGATGTACAATGGAGATAAATCAACATAAGCACTGTAAATCAAAGTCCCGAGTCCCACGCAACCTAGTGCAGAATAGATCACTCTTGCTGTTACGACAGAATGGCTTCCGGTGTGTCCAACAACATCCCTAAGCCCAATATTTAGATAAACACTAGATGTAAGTATCTTAACACATGCAATCAATTATAAGAGAAGAACTGTTAGCATTGAATTTATTATGTAAAGTGATGGTCATTTGTTGTACTAATACATGTGTGTCGTATAGATTAGTTAAGTCTAGATAGTGTGGGCTTTTGTTATTGTAAAATGATGGAAATAGATATGTAAAAGTCCAACCCATCAAAAGCCCACACCAAGCCCACAAAAGCCCTTAGGGCGCCGGCCATAAGGCTATTTAAACACACACTCTTACCCATTTTAGGGGTGCCTCATTGTCTTGTGTAGGTGTAAGAGTGTGTGTATTCTCTCAAGGTTTATGTTTGTTATTTCCTTTAAGTTTTAATAAACATTCGGTTATAAATCTTATCATACGATCCATACACTTTCTTCTCATCTACATATTCTAGTTGAGTGTCACATGTTGATAGTAGCTTAGTAGTAGTGATAAAGTAGTGATTTCAAGTCACAACAAGTGGTATCAACACGCCATACATCAAGGTAGGAGATTGTTTGTGTTCGATTTGTGCTTAAAAGAAACCATCAGTCGCGTTTTTGTTTCATAAAAACGTGAGCTTTTGGGGTTTTTTCTTGAAATCGTTAGCAAATTTTTAGGTTCAAGGTTGTGTTTGTTATCTATTCTACGAGGTTGTTAGTGAACCCTTGATAGTCCTTTAAGTCGAATCTTGGTTTCAAGGTTGAATCTTGTGTGTTCAAAGTGATTAGATCGTGAAAAACCATAAACGATTGTATGATTTGTTTGTTCGATCTTTATCCATTGATTCTTGCTAGATATTCTTGTATAAGAATTATTGGTAAGAGTTGGTAAGAGTGGGTAGATCTCCACAGTGGATGAATTATTGGATAAGTGTCAAAAAAAAAAGTCAAGAGTTGGTGAACTACTTCTTATCGCAAATCTGCCCAGAAGCTCTTATCGAAATTGTACAAACTAGCTCTTATCGAAATTGAGCAAATTGCCTTTATCGCAATTGTAAATTGCTAAGTTATCAAAATTGAGCAAACTGCTCTTATCAAAATTGTGAAAAATGCTTTTATCGCAATTGTGAAAACTGCGAGTTATCGAAATTGTGAAAACCGCTCTTATCGCAATTGTTGTCTGAGGTTTATCGCAAATGGTTATCGGACAAGCTTATGCTATCGCAAATGGTTATCGGACAAGCTTAGCCTATCGCAATTACATCTCGGACAGATCTTTCAAAGTTTGACAATTTCCGTCCCTTATCGCAATTGGTTGGTAGACTTTTGGCAATTGGTAGAACTGACCCTTGCACTTGATTTAAACGATTTACAACTTAAATAATTTTTATAAATTTGATTTAAACTTTTAATTTCTACAACATCAAAGATCGCGGACTCGGTATTCTCTCGCTTGTATAAGTGTGACGAATACTTCGACAACGGAATATCTACTAATTTGTATAAATTAGTTAGATCGCTTATATAAATTCCCAATTTATATAAATTGTATAATTCTATATAAATTGACATTTTGCCATAATTTGTACAAATTTTGGTCTAAATTGAAATTTCTATAGAAATTGTCACTTTATCTAAATTGAAATTTACATAACTTTGTCGAATTTGTGATCTCTAGATTTTGTCTAAATTATAGCTTAGTCAAATTTTGTAACTATACTTAATTTGCTTCGTTTATCCAAATTGCAAGTTACTTCAATCGATCTTCTTCAACGAACCAAGACTTTACAACAACAACAACCAAGTTTAACCTTCAACAACAACCACTCCTATTTCGTTGCAAAGATCCTTCATCAACTTTATCATTCAACACATCCGCAATGACTACTCAACAAGACATCCATGCCGCCAGTGCAGAAAACTGTCCTCCAATGCTTGAAAAATGTGGTTATCTTCCATGGACGAGTCGTATGATTCGATATATCAAAACCAAACCTAACGGTCAAGGTAGATTCCTGCTCAACTCTATCCAAAAAGGACCATTCAAGCCTCGTCAGATTCAAGTAGCTGGTGACCCAACTGCAACACCTCCCATTCCACCATCCTTTCGTGATAAAAAAGAAGAGGAATACACAGCAGAGGATTGGAAGCAAGTTGAAGCAGATGACTTAGCAATGCACTTAATTTAACTTGGTTTACCACGGGAAATATTTGCTGCTGTAGATAGTTGTGATTCAGCTTATGCTATGTGGGAAAGAGTTAGAAGACTCTGTCATGACACAGAAATTGGGCAACAAGATGTTGAAAACAAGATGCTCACTGAATGGTGGAAGTTCACATCCACTCCAGCAGAACCAATTGAATCTTACTACACCAGGTTTTGCACTTTAATGAACGAGCTCATTAGAAACAAGCTGACACCAAAACCCATTGCTCAAAACATCAAATTCATCAACAATTTACCAGAAGAATGGGGACGGTATGTCACAATTGTTAACCAAACAAAGAACCTTCACGAGGTAAACTATGATCAGCTCTATGATTTCCTAAAGCAAAACCAGGCAGAGGCAAATGAAGTCAGGAAGAGAAGTTAGCAAAGCAACATGATCCTCTGGCACTCATTGCTCAAACACCTCCACCTGCAACAGTAAATACACAACCGTCTTCATCTTCAACTCAGAACTTCATGCAACAACAACAATATATTCAACAATCACCGTTCTACCCACAACAACAACAACAAGTCATCCCACAACAACAATACCCGCAACACCCAGAACCAGAATTTAATAACAATGATGAGTCCACTGCTGCTTTGGCTCAAGCATTTGCTTACCTCACAAAAGCATTCCAAAGACGCTATTCAACACCTACCAACAACAACCAACGAATCTCATCGAACACTCGCAACAAGCTGATTGCACAGCCGAGTTTCAACATGGGACAACAAGGACAGATGGTTGGAGGATATGGGAATCAGCAGGGATATGCTCCTCGATATCAGATGGGTAATCAGAATGCAGGGCAGTATGTTGGAAATCAGATGGGTCAGTATGCAGGGAATCAGATGGGTCCAGTTGTTGGAAATCAGTATGGGAATGTTGCTGCTCAAGTTGCCGGGAATATGAATCAGGGTAATTTGATAAAGTGTTTCAACTGTCAGGGTGTCGGTCATATGGCTAGGAACTGTCCCGACAAGCCGAAAAAGAGAGATCCAAAGCATTAATGTTGGCACATAAGGAAACGGCTGGGTTACAGTTGAGTGCAGAAGAGAATGACTTTATGGCTCTTATGGATGATATGGAAGACCTTGAGGACATCGATGCAAACTGCATTTTCATGGCAAATCTTCAGGAGGCTAAGTATGACACGGATTCTGAAACACCTCCTGTGTATGACACCAATGCAGTCTCTGAGGTACCACCATTCACTACATGTCACAATAATGAAATGTTTGATATGTCAACTCATGATGAACAGCATCCTGCGACTCCAGCATCCAATTATGATACATATATGGACACGCCAAGTTGTAGCAATATTAATTTGGCAACTCCAGATATGGATCCTAATGGAGACTTCGAGTCCCAGCATGTTGAGAATGATGAGGAAACACGTACGTTTTTTGAATCATTATTGCATAATTGTAGTGTTGAAATTAAGAACGTTAAAAAGGTCAATCGCGATGTTAAGACCACGAATGAACAATTGACCACTGAGCTTGAGAGACATAAGGTGAATGAAAAAGCTTTTGAATTTCATAACACACGACAGTCGGAATTAGAAATTGGTTATCGAGATTCTGTTTTAAGAGAAAAACATTTACAAATCAAATATGACACACTTGATGTTAATTTGAACATGACAATAAAATCCTTAAATACGGAAATTTCTGAATTAACCAACCAGCTTTCTAAACAAAAATTAACTTGTTCTGGTCTTGAAAAAGAAAAGAAAGATTTGAATACAAGGTTTTCAAAATGTGAAAATGATCTTCTGGATGAAATCATTGACCAACAAGAAACCATTAAAAAGTTGGAATATTTGCTTGTAAAAATGGGTCATTCTACTCAAACCATTAACATGCTAATTAACGATCCAAACCCGATTTTACATACAATGAAGAAAATGGCTATCGGTTGTGAAAACCCTTATTATCTCAAGAAAGCTCAGAAAGAACAGAATGTGTTATATAATGGTAGTGTGCTTAATGATAAACAAGATCCTATCGAAGTTCGGGATTCCGTTGAAACGATTGAGCTTACCGAAGAGAGTAGAATTAAAATGAAACAAATGCACCCAGAAATCAGACCAATTGATTATAATAAGCTTAACACAGATTCTGGTGTTCATCTTGTTCAAAAAGAGTCACCAATGTTTTTCAAAAAACCAGTGGATGTCGCAATACAAAAGGTTGTTTCGAAACATCTTTCTAACATTGAACAAATGTCCTCTAGTAACATTTCTAACACAAGTGACGCTAGACGCTATTTGGACGATCTTAAAAAGAGAGTTGAAACACTTCAAATGGTTGTGGCATCCAAAACAAATAATAATCGCATTAACGATTGGGATTCAAGTTTTCATAATGAAATGAAAAAGGTATATGAAACAGAAATTAGTACTCCTCTCATGGCAATTCATGCGAGAGTACTAAATGTTGAAAATGTGCTTTTAAAAGAAGCAGCCGACTTTGTCAAGGACCACAAATCCTTGGTAAAGGAAGCAAATGAAAATATTGAACACATCAAAGTTTTGGAAAGATACAATGACATACTCTTTGAAGTAGCTCTGTCGACCGAAATTATGTCCATTATTTACCAAACATATTCTGTGGAGGATGATGAAAGACTCTGAGCTGAAACTTCTGCAATTGTTGCAAAATATGAAAATTCTCTTGCCAAGATTGAAAAAGAAAATGTCACATATTTTAAACAACTTGATCAAGAAAAGGAAGAATGCAAGTATGAAAAATTGTCGTACGAGCGTGCTTACAAGAATCTACAAGAACAAAATGATCGTTTGAAGTCTCAGCTGGACAGTCTAAAAAGGAAGGGTGAGGAAACTATGTTTGCAAAACCATCAACTTCGGAGCCACCAAAAATGCAAATTTCTCAAACTGTTTGTAGGTCCACGATTTGTATGGACCTCTAAGTAGCCTTTGATTACTTAGTGGATGACTTGAATAAATCCAAATCAATCCAAGTGAGAAACTCTTAACAAATTGTTAATGTTAACGCGAAATATTAACAAGAACAATGAAGAACACCGAATTATCACTAACTTCGTATATATTACTAACTCACACAATTTGTACGTACATCCGTATATATTAATGATCCTTAGGGTTCCTTTTATACTTGAAGGAAACCCTAATTACAAAACCGTATGAAAAGATATCATGTATCTTCTATAAAGATACCTAACTCGTACATATCTTTTCCAAACTTAATACTAACAAACTTTCCTATTTTCGCTGACCAGACTTAACTAACAAGTCAACCAGACTTAATACAATTACCAGACTTAACAGTTACATTACCAGACTTAACCATGACCTGACTTAATAATGTAACTACCAGACTTAAGTCTGTCTTCACTTGGTCTTCCTCGTACCTTGTGATAATTCCCAACAATCCTCCCCTAACTTGATCTTCATGTTCCATGAACTTCAAGTTCCTTCTGAGTAAGCTTATGAGGATTGGAATTATCTTGATCTTCAAAACACTTGAAATCTGCAAATTTGAGTATTTGTGCAGCAACTTAATCTTCTTAACATCTTATATGCATTTCACTTGATCTTTCCAGCAACCATGACATTTTGTACATCAATTCATATTAAGTTTCATATCTATTCTCATCACTTCCAGGTGTATTAACTCCTGTGAGAGGTAAATCATTGAAAATTAATGGATTTGATGTCTCTTTACCAATAGCCATCACTACTGGAGTAGCCAAATGTTTTGGTGTGTAAGACCATGGTACATTGATAACAATATGATTTTTAGTAAACCATCAACTATCAACAGATTTGTTATGTCTTTACCAAAAGCTGTACCCTTTTGGACTAGCCAATTCTTTAATGGAAAGCACCTCATCATGGTGAATTGATTACCATTTATGGTTTTCCACAGCCTTTACCACAAGCCATAACCTTGTGGGCTAGTCAACTCTTCACTAATCTTAGATATGGTGAGTTGAATACCATACAATTTTTGGCAAATTTTTAGCCATAAACGGATTTGAGCTATCTTTACCTGTAGCCGTTTACTCAGGATTAGCCAGTCCTTGTGTGAGTCAGACAAGGTGGACTGATAACCTTTTGTTGTGTTAGTGCTATGCACCTCCACCAAGTGAGAAGTTCCAATAGTCTCACTTGACAACTTAAAGAAAACATACCTAATCCAGCACTGCAACTAAAACATAAACATTTTTTTTAACTAACAGAATTAAAAAGAACTACCAGAATTAAAAATAAAACTACAAGACTTAAAAATAACCTAAGTGCTGGTTAGTATACAAACTTTACATTTTGACCTCCCCTTAACACAAACCTCCCCTTAAGTCCAACTAGGGTTTCATCATACCAATGCTGACTACCAAATAATTAAACCTAGGGCCATCAAAAGCTTTAGTCAACAGGTCTGCAACATTAAAGTCTGTATGTATTTTCTCCACCCTAATAAATTTCTTTTCAAAGCAATCTCTAATAAAGTGATGCCTGATTTCTATATGCTTAGTCTTAGAGTGGTATACTGGGTTCTTAACAATACAGATAGTGCTTTCATTATCTATGTGGATAACAGTATTCATAAAATTCAAACCATAGTCCAGCAGCTGATTCTGAATCCACAAGACTTGTCCACAGCAATTAGCAGCTGCCACATACTCAGCTTCAGTAGTTGAGTTGGCCACAATTGTTTGCTTCTTGCATTGCCAAGAGATTAACCTACTTCCAAGGAATTGACAACCTCTTGTTGTGGATTTCCTATCAAGACTTGCACCAGCATAGTCACTATCTGAATAGGCTGTCAGGTCAAATGATGACTCTTTAGGATACCAAAGGCCCAAATTGGGTTTGCCCTTTAAGTACCTAAAGATTCTCTTCACATCATGAAAATATGAAGTCTTTGGGTGTACCTGAAAACGTGAACAAACACATACTGCATACATAATGTCAGGCCTAGAAGCAGTAAGATACATGAGAGATCCTATCATGGATCTGTAATGATGCACATCCACATCAACAACATCTTCATCCTTTGTTAAAGGCACCTTGTTTTCCATGGGAGTGACTGCGGTCTTTACATTTGCAAATTCAAACTTCTTCAAAATCTCTGTAACATATTTGTCTTGAGAAATAAAGATGCCAACAGCTTTTTGCTTCATTTGCAGCCCCAAGAAAAATGTAAGTTCTCCCATTGAGCTCATCTCAAACCTGCCTTTCATTAAGCCTTCAAACTCTACACACCAAGACTTCTTTGTTGATCCAAAAATGATATCATCCACATAAACTTGGACAAGAATGATATCCTTTTGGTCTCTTTTAATGAATAAAGTCTTGTCAATCACACCTCTGATGTACCCATGACCTTCCAAAAATTTGGAGAGAGTAGCATACCAGGCTCTGGGAGCTTGGTGAAGACCATAGAGAGCCTTAATAACCTTGTACACTTGATTTGGATTAGCAAGATCCTCAAAACCAGGAGGTTCGTGTACATACACTTCTTATTCAATAGTGCCATAGAGAAAGGCACTCTTAACATCCATTTGATATACCTTGAATCCCATGTATGATGCATAGGCTAAAAATAACCTGATAGCCTCAATCCTGGCTACAGGAGCAAATACCTCATCATAATCTATGCCTTCCTCCTGTTTGTATCCTTGTGCTACCAATCTTGCTTTGTTCCTTACTACCAATCCTCTTTCATCCCTTTTATATCTAAAGACCCACTTAGTACCAATGACTTTAGCTCCATAAGGTAGATCTACAAGAACCCAAACCTTCTGCAACTTGAACTGCATCAATTCTTCCTGCATGGCTTCAATCCAACTTTCATCATCCAATGCCTCATCAACTGTGATGGGTTCCTTTTGGGAAAGGAAACAAGCAATTAAGCAGTGTTGCTGGTCCTTATGGTTGACCCTTTGTTGTTTCTTAACAAAACTCACAAGCGCATGAGCATCAGGATGTATTTGCACTTTGCTTCTTGTTTGAACTGAAGACTTAGGATCACCAATGATTTGACTTTTGGGATGATTGGTGTGAACTCTGAGTGTGGGTGTTGGACTTATAGCCACTTCTGTGGGTAAGTTGTTGAAGTCAGTAATGACACCTTCTTCATCATAGGAAGCTCCTTCAAAGATACCTTCATTAGGATTTGTGAACACTTCAAGTTCTGGCATCTCAGAGTCAACACAAACAGCACTTGGATTAGGTTCTGGTTGAGCAGCACTACCATACTTAAAGTTGGAAGTACTGGTAGTGTTGGGAGTACTGGAATCCTGCTTTCCAAGATATTTATCAGCCAAAGCATCCATCTCTTTTCTGAAAGACAATACATCCTCTGAATCATTGATAGAAGTAGCCTCCTTTGTTTTTTCCTAAGACTTGATCACAGGTTCCTTCATTTGTGGAGAAAACTTCTTGTTATCTGCTATAGCTGCAGCAGACTTAACTTCTGTGGTAGGAATCACAATCAGCTCTACACTTCCATTTTCTTGATCAGTGTTCCCTGCATTTGAAGGATCTTGGGTACCTGCATGGTTAGAAGTTTCTGTGGTACCTGCAGCAGGGTTAGCTTGATTCTCCTTGGAGACAGGAATATAGTTCATAGAATCTGTTAAGTAATCAATGTCAAACATCCATCTATATCCTAATCCCTGCACATTGGGTTTTTCTTCAAGAAAGTTGACATGCAAATTTTCTTCTACTTTCTTAGTCACTAGATTGTAAACCCTAAAGGCCTTACTATTCAGTGAATACCCAACTAGAAAACCTTCATCAGACTTTCCTTCAAACTTCCCTAGAACACTGAGTGTATCAAGAATAGTCACATGACACCCAAATGGCCTTATAAGGCTAACAATTGGTTTATGGCCAAACATAAGCTCATAAGGTGTTTTGTTTTTAGGCTTGGTCACTCTAACCCTATTGAAGATATAGCAGGCACAACTAACTGCTTCTGCCCAAAAGGTTGTAGGTAAAGTGAATCTGCTAGCATAGTCCTAGCTGCCTCAATAAGTGTCCTGTTCATTCTCTCAGCAACTCCATTCTGCTGTGGAGTTCTAGCATTGCTAAACTGCTGTTTTATTCCTCTATTACCACAGAACTCAATCATGCTCTTGTTCTTAAATTCAGTGCCATTGTCACTCCTAATGATTTTAACTCTTTTGTTAAGTAGGTTTTCAATCTGCCTAATGAAAGTTTGAACCAAAGGTGTGGTTTCATCCTTCCTAGACATAAAGAACACCCAACAATATCTAGTACAATCATCTATAATGACAAGGCAATAGCAGGTATGATTAACACTATGCACAGAAGTAGGGCCAAATAAGTCCATATGTAAGGTGTGTAATGGCTCAGTAATGAATCTCTCTAACTTAGCCTTACAGGATGCCCTATGTTGTTTACCCTTGTTACATGCTACACAGGTTTGGTCATTCTTAAACACTTTTGAAGGCAAACCTCTAACCAGGTTATTTTTCACAAGCTTATTCATATTCTTGAAGTTTACATGACCTAACCTTCTGTGCCACAACTTAGATTCATCCAAAGTAGCTTTTGCAATCAAACAGGCAGAACCTTTTGCAGGTTCAGATGCTTTCATATCAAAACTGTACATGTTGTGTTGTCTGGGAACTTTAAGAAGGATCTGATTTTCATCAGGCATCTTAAAATCCGGAGTCAATACAAGACATTCAGTCTCAGTAAAAAGCACCTTATGTTGCGTATCACATATTTATGATATAGAGAAAAGATTGAACTGCCCAAGTTCTTTCACAAAAGATACATTGTCAAATTCTAAATTGCCCACAGTGATTCTTCCTTTTCCAGTAATCTGCCCCTTGCTTCCTCCAAAGGTAACATAACCTCCTTTGAATTCTTGAAAATCATTCAGATAGCCCTTGTTACCAGACATGTGCCCAGAGCACCCACTATAAAAAATTCCTCTATCTGCCATATAGCTGAGTGGATGATCCTACACAAAAAGAAGAGAAATTAGTTTCTCTTAGGAACCCAGGCCTGAGTAGGCTTGGGTCTGCCTTGTGGATCAACATATTTAAAAGTCTTATATGAAACTGATCCACTGTTGCTTTGGGATTTATAAGTATATTCATTCTTGAATGGATCCCAAGACCAACATGCTGAGGGCTTAACAACAGAACCCCCATTACCCTTTACAGCATTTGAAGTTGAAGGTCTTGCTGTATTCTTAGTGATTGGTCTCCTCACAGGTGACTGAGGTTTTAAAATTGATTTCTTTGTTTTTTTTGGAAAAGCTTTTTGGGTCTCACTTGATGAACATAACCAGAATTTACATTAGGCCTCACAGAATTAAAGTTTTGCCTACCCAAATTAAAGTTCCTTAAACTAGACTTAATATTTGGTCTACCAGAATTAACATTAAAGTTTGGTCTACCAGTATTAACTTGTTGTCTACCAGAATTAATGTTTGGTCGGGTAGAGTTAACATGTTGGGCTGGTCTGGGGGCAAATTGGTTGGCATGATTTATTCTGTTAGCATTATTCCACACTGGTTTATTATTAACATGACCCATATTCACATTCCTTTTAAGCTCAGCCTCTCTTTTCATTCTCTTCTCATGAAAGTCACAATCTCTAATCAAGTGACTTAGACTTCCATAAACAAAACATCTCTTAGGAGTGTAAGTGTAGCTACTCCTAACTTCTCTGTGAACACTATTACTTTTAGGTGACTCATTCATATTAACAGATTCCCTAGGAGTTTTTATGTGGTTGACACAACTAGGTTTAACTGTTTGTGATTCAGACTTAGTCACAACTGGTTCACTTTCCTTAACAATCTCAGGTTCTGGACTCTCTTTTACTTCACTTTTTGACTCAGACTTAGAGTGGTCAGAGACATCACCAATAGATCCTTCATTTTCATTAGATTGACAAGTAGAATACACACTAGTTTTGTCCTCTGAGGTGGTTGACTCAGGTGTTTGAGGACCTCTTTTTCCATACACAAATATAGAGTCATCTAACCCCTCTTTTTCAATAGGAGTGTAGTCTCCACTCAATGGATGTGGAACTCCCTTGAAATCATCAGCCTTAACAAACCGATTATATAAAGGCATATCAGCATAGTCCTCCTCTCTATTCTTAAATATAGCCTTTTTCTCATCCTCCTCATACCCTAAGCCATGTTTCTTACTAGACTTTATTTGTGCGTCCCAGCATTTAAACAGATTAATATTTGAATTATTCCACTAGTCTACATGTTTTTGCAAATCATCCCTTTCCTTTTGTATTCTTAGGCCAATTCTTCTATATTTTTTAAGTTTTTCATCTTGCTCATATATTTTATTAGCCTGAAAGAATAGTTTTTCATTTAAATCAGCATGTTGTTTCTGAAGGGTGCCTTTTTGTGCTTCTAATGTTTTTAGAGCACTTTTATAAGCTAAAATTTGTGCTTCTTGGTCACCTATCAGTGTCAACTGCTCATCATACAAAACCTTAATATGATTATAGGAATCAGTACATAACTTAGAACATAATGGTACCTCATTACTAGAACCAATGGCCATGAGTGCATGACTGGACTCTTCATTCTCCTTTGTGTGCTCATTCCAGTTAATAGCTCCAGCCTCCAATGTCACCATACTCATCTGGTTTCTTTCCAGCTTGTCATCCTCTGCATCACTCTTCCTATACCCATCAGTAGACTTCTTCTCCGGGCAGTCTCTAGAAAAATGTCCATGCTTATGAAAATTGTAGCATTCAACTGTCCTCTTAGTGTATCCAACTGGAGACTTGTTGTTGAACTTAATGGACCTCCCATACTACTTTTGAAACCTTTTTACCCTCAGAGCAATCATGGCAATGTGCCATTTGATGTCCATTTCTTCTACCTCAGCATCATTTATCTGCTCCAAATCTTCACTGATAAAGCTCTCATCTTCTTGTTGATTGGCGAAGAATGAGTGAATCACCTCATCTGCAAAGCTTGTAGGAGCAGTTCTTTCCCTTGTAGAAGCTTCATAAACACCAGACTTAACACTGCCAGACTTAACCTTGTAAGTACTGCCTTTGCTTTGAGACACAAAAGCAACATTTGAAGAACTAGTAGTTGCCTGAGTGGTTTCATTGATGTCCCTTTCAAAAATCCTAAGATTGTTGTACAGGTCATCTGGGGTCATTGAGTCAACTTCATCCTTCATCCTCATAGTCATAGACACGTTTACCCATTCTGGTGGTAGAGACCTAAGAAAATTGTGATTGGCATCCTCATTAGATACAACAGCACCATGTACTTCTAGTTGTGACAGAAGATGTTGAAATCTATCATAACCCTTTTCTAATCCTTCAGCCTTTGACACACTGAAAGTTTCAAATTGCTGTTTAAGAACAGCCTTCTGCATCTTTTTAGAGTTTGCATTCCCACCAAAACGTTTCTTAATTGCATCCCAAATCTCCTTGGCCTCTATCATCCCATGAAACCTTTGTAGATGCTCCTTTGGAATAGCCATAAGCAACAAGGTTCTAGCCTTCTTTTCTTTTTCCACAGCCCGTACCTCCTCAGCAGTCAATGGTGGTAATATTCTGATTTGCCCATCATTACCAACTGAAACCCTTTTCTTAGAATTTCCCTTCTGAATAACCTTCCACACATCACTATCAATGTACTCCAACTAATGTTCCATCTCCATGGACCATATGTCGTACTCTTCTCTCTTCAATATTGGAAGCTTAATGTTGGATATGGTGGTGGTTGTAGGGATGATTGGTTGTGATTTAGAGGTTCTGGTTTCAGGGTTTTCTTCCTCATGGTTTGAGTTCACATCCTCACTGTTATGGATTGAAAAGGTTTCAGTGTTGATAGGTTTTTCAATATCAGACATTGTGTAGGGTGAATTGATTGAGAGTTTGTTTGTGGTGTTGTATTCTTCGAACACAGAGTCTCTCTAAAGGCTCTGATACCACTTGTAGGTCCACGATTTGTATGGATCTCTAAGTAGCCTTTGATTACTTAGTGGATGACTTGAATAAATCCAAATCAATCCAAGTGAGAAACTCTTAACAAATTGTTAATGTTAACGCGGAATATTAACAAGAACAATGAAGAACACCGAATTATCACTAACTTCGTATATATTACTAACTCACACAATTCGTACGTACATCCGTATATATTAATGATCCTTAGGGTTCCTTTTATACTTGAAGGAAACCCTAATTACAAAACCATGTGAAAAGATATCACGTATCTTCTATAAAGATACCTAACTCGTACATATCTTTTCCTAACTTAATACTAACAAACTTTCCTATTTTCACTGACCAGACTTAACTAACAAGTCAACCAGACTTAATACAATTACCAGACTTAACAGTTACATTACCAGACTTAACAATGAACACACTTAATAATGTAACTACCAGACTTAAGTCTGTCTTCACTTGGTCTTCCTCGTACCTTGTGATAATTCCCAACACTGTTCCAAAGGTTGATGTGATAAATGATTTGACAAAACCAGTCACTCCAACACCCTTACCTACCCAATGTGTTGATCAAGGGAAAGCTGTTGTCAATAAAACGAATGTCATAGCGCCTGGCCTTTATAGGATTAGTCCCACTACTACGTCTGCCTCTACATCTAAAACATATAGGGCGATAGACAAAAATAAAGATAATCCAAACGAGTCTAGGAATGCTACAACAACATCTCAGGACAACAAAATAAATTCTAATGAGTGTGCCTTACCTTCTACAGGATTAGAAAGCACCTCTAGGAGCAGACAAAAGCCTAGGAGCAATAACAGGAACACTAGAGTCTCGCCTGTCTCTGAGAGTGAATGCAAAGAAGTAGAAGAACACCCTAGGAATTTAACGCTTTCGAATAAGAAACATATGTCATCTGGATTTAATGTTAAGACTTTTATTTCTAGTGCTTGTAACGACTCTGTTTGTTTAATTTACAAGAAATCTTTGTCTGAAAATGCTTGTGATGATATTGTTTCTGATACTATGAATGTGAATGATATGCCTGAACAGAAAGAGGTTCCTTCAGTAACTAGGGCTAAGTCTAGATATATTTGAAGACTTATTGCAAAAGCTAGAAAAACCACTAGTAGCCTATTGCCTAAGGACCATCTTAAGTTTTGTGCATGGAAACCAACGGGTAGAATGTTTACACTTAAGAATGGCAAATTAGAAATTGTTCCAAAGAAAATATGGAAACCTTCTCTAATTGTGATTCACCTATTACCTCTAACCCCATGGAACCAAATGTTAAACGGTTTCCATATACAAAATCATCTGTTCTTCGCAGGTCATTGAAATTTGTCTTTGGATCGTCGACTCGGGTTGCTCCAAGCACATGACCGAAAATTTGAAGCTGCTGATCAACTTTGTATGGCAGTTCATGGGAACTGTACGGTTTGGGAATGATCATGTTGCAGCTATTCTGGGTTATGGAGATCTTCAGTTTGGGAACTACTTGATCACTCGGGTTTACTATGTCGAAGGATTGGAAACCAACTTGTTTTCAGTTGGACAGTTTTGTGATGCGGATTTAGAGGTTGCATTTAGGAGAAACACTTGCTTTGTCAGGAATTTGGTTGGGGATGATCTCTTAATTGGGAATCGTGGCACCAATCTCTATGCTATTGACATAAACCAAATGGCCTTTTCATCTCCAATTTGTCTCATGACAAGAGCATGCGAAACAAAGTCCTGGTTGTGGCATAGACGTCTGTCCCATCTTAACTTTGACACCATCAACAAGCTTGCCAAAGACAACATCGTCAACGGTCTCCCAAAGTTCAAATACACCAAAGAACACTTATGTCCATCCTGTGAGCAAGGAAAAAGCAAAAGGGCAACATATAAACCTAAAACCGTACCCAATTCGGTTGATAAGTTACATTTGTTTCATATGGACTTATGTGGCCCAATGAGAGTTCAAAGCATAAATGGGAAAAAGTATATTCTTGTAATCATCGATGACTATTCAAGATATACATGGGTAAAGTTTCTGAGGTCAAAAGACGAAGCACCAGGCATCATCATCACCTTTCTGAAGCGAATTCAAGTCCTACTTCGAGCTCCAGTAAGGATCGTAAGAACAGACAATGGCACAGAATTCACGAATCAGGAGTTAAGAACCTACTTTGAAGATGCTGGAATCACACATCAGACATCAGCTGTTAAAACTCCACAGCAGAATGGGGTAGTTGAAAGAAGAAATCGAACTCTTGTGGAAGCTGCTTGCACAATGCTGATTTATTCTAGTGCACCGTTATTCTTATGGGCTGATGCTGTTGCCACTGCTTGCTTCACTCAGAACCGATCCCTAGTCCATCCAAGATTCAATAAAACCCCATTTGAACTAGTGAACAACAGAAAACCTGATGTCTCTTACCTTCATGTATTTGGCACTTTATGCTATCCAACGAACGACAGAGAAGATCTGGGGAAGTTGAAAGCTAAGGGTGATATTGGAATCTTCATTGGTTATTCAGAAAACTCGAGGGCATTCAGGGTGTATAACAGGAGAACGAAAAGGATTATGGAGACAAGAATGTGAAGTTTGATGAAATTTCACAAATGGCTTCTGAGAGACACGCTCTAGAACCCGCGCTTAACCCAATGGCTCCTAATCATACCAGATAAGGACCCGCACCAAACGTTCAGACTTCTGGACACATCAGTTCAGGACTCGTAACCCAAGGAGCTCAATCAACTAACACCGAACAACCAACAAATCAAGAACTGGAAAATTTCTTCGAGTTTATGTATGATGAGTACTATGGTGGCGCTTCGATAAATGCATCTCAACAACGTTCCGCTAACGCACCAACTCCCTCCACGTCATCAATATCTACTCCACCAACTCCAGTAATTGAAATTGTTCTACCATGAGTTGGTGAGCAACAACAAAACGATGCTGTGTTAGAAGAAGAAGTGTTAGAAAACCCATTTGCAACAGATTCTGCTGAATCATCTTCAAGGTTACATGAACCCTCTAACACGCATTCGTCAAAACCAAGGTACCCTTCTACGTTACAGTGGACAAAAGACCATCCAATAGAACAAGTTATTGGTGAACCATCAAGGCCAATTCAGACGAGAAAACAACTCGCCACCGATTGCGACATGTGCATCTACGTCTGTTCAGTCAGTCTAATAGAGCCAAAGAACATTCGGGAAGTAATGGCAGATAATGCTTGGATTGAAGCTATGCAGGAAGAACTTCTCCAATATCAATTACATGACACCTGGGATTTAGTTCCAAGACCAATTGACAAACTTGTCATTGATCTTAAGTGGTTATGGAAAAACAAAAAGGATGAAGAGATGACTGTAATTCGCAATAAAGCTCGTCTCGTGGCCAAGGGATTCAGACAAGAAGAGGGGATAGATTTTGAGGAGTCATTCGCACCAGTAGCAAGGCTTGAAGCAGTCAGGATTTTCTTAGCATATGCAGCTCACAAAAACATCACGGTCTATCAGATGGATATCAAGACAACTTTCTTGAATGGAACTCTGAAAGAAGAAGTGTATGTGAGTCAGCCAGACGGATTCGTTGAAAAAGATCATCCAGGCTACGTCTACAAGCTAAAGAAAGCTATCTATGGTTTGTAACAAGCCCCAAGGGCGTGGTATGACGAGTTATCATCTTTCCTGCTTCAAAATAATTTCACCAAAGGAACAATTGATCCGACCTTGTTTACAAGAAAATTCAAAAATGACATTTTGATTGTTCAGATTTACGTGGACGACATAATTTTTGGGTCCACTAATCCGAAACATTCAAAACATTTTGCAAATCTCATGAAAAGCAAATTTGAAATGTCCATTATAGGGGAATTAAAATTCTTTCTTGGTTTACAAATTCATCAATCCCCACGTGGTATTTTTCTTAATCAGGCTAAATATACAATTGAGATTTTGAAAAAACATGGAATGGAAAATTGTGACTCTGTTGGTACACCAATGGTCACCTCACCAAAAATAGGCGCTGATTTATATGGGAAACCCATGGATCCGAAGAATTATCGGAGCATGATTGGTTCTCTCATGTACTTAACTGCTAGTCGACCCGATATTCATTTTGCTGTTTGTTTGTTAGCACGGTTTCAGGCAAGGCCTACCGAACTTCACCTCCAAGAGGTTAAACGGATCTTTTGGTACCTACGAAGAACCATTACCATGGGACTTTGGTATCCGAAGGATTCGGAGTTTACACTAATAGCATTTTTCAGATGCAGACCATGCCGGTTGCCAAGTAACAGCAAAGAGTACATCAGGCGGAGCGCAATTTTGGGGAGAAAAGCTAGTAGGCTGGTCATCAAGGAAACAAGACTGCACTGCACTATCAACCGTAGAAGCAGAGTATGTGTCTCTATCTGTGTGTTGTGCCCAAGTTCTATGGATAAGGACACAGCTCACAGATTATGGCTTCTCTTTCGACCGCATACCTAGGTATTGTGACTCGAAAAGTGCCATAGCCATCTCGTGCAATCCAGTTCAACACTCGAAGACCAAGCATATTAGAGTCTGCTATCACTTCATAAAGGAACACGTTGAAGAGGGTACTGTTGAATTATTTTTCGTGAAGACTGAATACCAACTCGCCGATCTATTTACTAAAGCCCTCCCAAAAGAGCGGTTTGAAAACTTAGTTCGTCGAATTGGAATGCGAAGCCTAACTCCCGAAGAGTTAGAAAGTCATCTCAAATCTTCTTGATTTATCTCAAAAAGTTTCGTTGTAAATATTTTTGAAAAACAAAATACAAAATTTGAAAAACAAATAAAAACAAAATATAAAAATTGAAAAGTTTCAAAAATTTAAAAACAATAGAAAATCAAAAAACCAAAAATATTCTTCTCACGATATGTCTCTCGTATAATCGATATTCTGTATGTATCTAGAAATGTCATTCAACAATGATACGGTCATGTACAGATGCTTGAGCGAGAGTTCATTTAATTTTTTTTCTAAAACATGTCGTTTCTCAAAATTTTCTTCACTACGGCTTTCGTATATTTCAGTACGAAACCTTCGCTACATTGATGACTTCTGATTATTTCAGATCAGGACTCGTAATGTTAATGGCAAAAATAAAATCCTTGAGCACATGATCAAGATCTTTCAAAAAGATTTTTCAAAATCTTTCTCAAAATTCTGTGCTCAAGACAACTCCCTCCTAAACCCTTAAACCGATTTTAAACTCACATGTTTATAAATATGCGTTGTTTAAGGGGGAGTATAAAATGAAAAACAAAAAGTTCCAATTTTCATGCTCAAATCCGTCCTTCTCTCCAAAAAGTTTTCAATTTAATCTTTCGATATCAAAATTATCACTACGTGCTATTTTTGAGGGGGAGATTAGGTATAAGGGGGAGAAGACGTGATTAAATATGATCAAAAAATTAATGTCAGTAAGTCGAGCTCTTCAAAAGACTCAGCATGAACCCTCGAATTGATGAAAAATAAATGTCCGTTGTCGAAAAGACTTGCCCAGGACGGGTAATAATTTCAAGCTGGTTATCCAATAATGTAAACGTGTCTCGCAAAGGACTTGTCCGAGTAGAATGTACCAATTCGAGAGATGATCTTTTAATATGACCGGGACGGGTAATAACTTTAAGCTAGTTTAACTAGTGATGTAAACGTGTCTCGTAATGGTCATATTAATTGAAAATCGATCAATTCAAAATGTGCAAACTCTACCCAACATGTGCATTTTATGTCAAAAATGCATGAGCACATGTGAAGGGGGAGCATTTCAAAAATGCAAAACTCTCAATGTGTTATCTAAATGTGTTTACTCATAAACACTTTGAGAGATTCTCAAAAGGTTTTATGGCAAGTGATCAATAATCTGGGATAATCATGGAGTAATAAGGTGATTATGGTTAGGTTATGTCCTATGATCCGCCAGAGCCGGAGGGATCTACCCAAGGACAATTCCAATAGATTAGACTTAGAAGTCCTTAGGTAAGATTGAAAAAAGGAGTAAAAGTGAAAGGGAAAGAAGGGGTTGAAGAATTAAAAAGAAAAGTTTAATGAAAGGGTGAAAAGAATTAGCCCTCCATGAAAACTTAGGACAGAAACTGGGTCAATACATCTGCTATCGGTACTCACTAAGGTGATACTGATATTGAAGACAAGACGTCATGGACCCAGTGACGCGTTGCACCACCCCTCCTAGCCACTCAGATATCTTTTAAAAGATATTTGTTTTATTTCTCACAGAGAACACTGCATAATCTATCGGCCTCTCATTCCGAAATGTGTTGATATTGAAAAGGTGGCACTCTGCTCCATGCCTCCGACTACTAAAACCAAAACGCACATTATCGAGTCTAGAGCCATGAGATTCATCAAAGATCTCGTAGGAACACTTCCAAAACAATACACTTGTGTTCACCAAAAAGAACACAAGTTGTAAGAGTCTTAATGAGATCTAAGGATCTTGCCCTATATCATGATGGTTTCGTGCTTCAAACGGTCTACAGTCGTGAAGTAATACTTCAGTATACTTCAGCGGCTCTCAACGGCCTTGGTTAAGATTAGGGAAAGTTTTCACACTATGCTGTTAATGATCTCAAAATCTGAACCTGTAAGCGCTGGACATTTTATTGCTAACTGTTTTATGTAGGTACTGACGAAAGTCCATTCACCATCATCATATGTTTCCACATCTACGACGGCGACGCAAATTGAACGGAAGATGTTCATAAAGGCAAGAATGACCTAAAAGACGATACTTCAAAGATCACAGTGCATGAAGAAACAAGGAACGAAGACTAATCTACATCGACACACAAAGTTAAAGACTTTGAAGACAAAAGACCTATCACCGGAGCATCATTGAAATGACCATCCCTTAGGGGGAGATTGTTAGCATTGAATTTATTATGTAAAGTGATGGTCATTTGTTGTACTAATACATGTGTGTCGTATAGATTAGTTAAGTCTAAATAGTGTGGACTTTTGTTATTGTAAAATGATGGAAATAGATATGTAAAAGTCCAACCCATCAAAAGCCCACACCAAGCCCACAAAAGCCCTTAGGGCGCCGGCCATAAGGCTAATTAAACACACACTCTTACCCATTTTAGGGGTGCCTCATTGTCTTGGGTAGGTGTAAGAGTGTGTGTATTCTCTCAAGGTTTATGTTTGTTAATTCTTTTAAGTTTTAATAAACATTCTGTTATAAATCTTATCATACGATCCATACACTTTCTTCTCATCTACATATTCTAGTTGAGTGTCACATGTTTATAGTAGCTTAGTAGTAGTGATAAAGTAGTGATTTCAAGTCACAACAAGAACAAAGATATGCTTTTATGTGCACAAGGGAATGGAAACTCATTCTGCAGCCACACAATCTAACGTTGGCTGTTTTGGATTGCTTATAAATAGCGTGCTATTTATAAACCGCCTATAAATTAAGTGCTTCAGAATTTAAATAGTGTCTGAATTTGCTTGTAAAAAATAAAGTTGTACCTTAAAAAAGTAATTATTTTTTCTAAATTTTATTTTCGTATCCAATTATAAAAGGTTTTAGTAAAATTATGTTGGCGAATATTAATAGTATTAATGTAAACTTGAATAAACACAAAATTGCTTATTTTAACTCTCCTTATGAGAAGTTGCTTATTTTAACTCAAAATAAGTAGATAGCAACGCATAAACACATTGGATGACACAAAATTGTTTCGACTTATACTAGAAATCATCATGGCTTTTTGAAGAAAACGTAGGTGATGCGCGTGATGTGTCGTTGCGGTTTAGCAGTATTAATGCCTACTCAAGTTTTAAATTTATATTTAGCCGACTTATCAATAACACACACACTTAACGAGCAGTGTACTCAAGTTTTAAATTTATATTATCTAGTTATATTATCTAGTTATTCTAATCAGTATTTTAATATCCTAAGTTAGCTATACAACCTAATCTAACGCAAGGGGGTTCAGCCTGAGAGACTGGCACAGTTTGGTTATGATTAAATAGAAACTAAACTAATGAGCACGAATCAACGATTAGCACACACGTACACAGATAGATACTTGAGACAATAAGAAGACCTGTCCTGATAATTAAGTAGCTTGTCACTTGTTTTATTGCTAGTTTTATATGAAGTATATATAATTAACCCTTTCTCGTTGGCTCTAATCTTATCGGCGAGTAAACCCTTAATGATCACTTATGTCTATCCTACTATCCTAGAATATTGAGCATTTGTGATGCCCACGTTTCATATACGCTAGAATAGATAGGCGAGGAAGGGGCATGGCGACCCAAGCAATGCTCAGCTAGACACAGAGGTTATCAATGCACTAATAAAAGTCACCAAAGACATCAACATATAAACTTTAATTAATGGGAAAGCAATTTTAAGGGGTGCGCATGATATTCCGTAGTCACATGACATCAGCCCATCAATCCTGATGAATTAAAGTGTACTAATACAATAAAACAAAACTACTTAATGAGATGAATACGTGCAGGACCTTCTTACAGCTCTTGTATCTTCGTTCAGGGTGTGTCTTGTGCTGCTAATACGTCTGAATTCGTCTTAGGTTTGGTACTCGTACGTATGGTATCTTGCACTGTTCAACCTCGAAATTCGTCTGACTTTGGGGTATTTATAGTTTCTGTCTGAGGGTTAGATGCGGCGCATAGGATAAGTAGATGCGGCGCATTGACTTAACTTCGCGTGGGGTCCAAGATTAATATATTCAGGAATATTCGTACACCGCCTTAAGATGCGGCGTAACTCCATTTCTCTATGCGGCGCATGTCCTTTGCTTTCTTGGATTGTAACTTGTGAAATCTTGATAGTGATACGCCGTATGTAAGAAGTATGTTGCGGCGTATCTGGAGCAGAATGATCTTGATCTTGTACATTTCAGTAGACTCTTAACATCTTGCTTGTTTTGCTCCATAATTAGTCCAAAATGGCCAAGTTTCACATAATACTTGTTTTTACCTGAGAATTACAAAAGTAAACATTAACGTATCAATTCTCATATATAATATAATAAAATAAGTCAAATAAATAGGATAAATGATGATAATAAAATGTACTTCTTTGAGTTTTTCAAATATCCCCCCACTTGAACTTTACTTGTCCCCAAGTAAACCTTAGAATAAATCTTATGAAAATGTATCCTAAAAGATATTAGGATTTATTTTTATATTTAAGCATATATTCGTTTTGTCATAATTGCACAACCAAAAACTTAACGAATTAGAAAAAAAGTCAAGAGTTGGTGAACCACTTCTTATCGCAAATCTGCCCAGAAGCTCTTATCGAAATTGTACCAACTAGCTCTTATCGAAATTGAGCAAATTGCCTTTATCGCAATTGTAAATTGCTAAGTTATCGAAATTGAGCAAACTGCTCTTATCGAAATTGTGAAAAATGCTTTTATCGCAATTGTGAAAACTGCGAGTTATCGAAATTGTGAAAACTGCTCTTATCGCAATTGTCGTCTGAGGTTTATCGCAAATGGTTATCGGACAAGCTTAGGCTATCGCAAATGGTTATCGGACAAGCTTAGCCTATCGCAATTACATCTCGGACAGATCTTTCACAGTTTGACAATTTTCGTCCCTTATCGCAATTGGTTGGCAGACTTTTGGCAATTGGTAGAACTGACCCTTGCACTTGATTTAAACGATTTACAACTTAAATAATTTTTATAAATTTGATTTAAACTTTTAATTTCTACAACATCAAAGATCGCGGACTCGGTATTCTCTCGCTTGTATAAGTGTGGCGAATACTTCGACAACGGAATATCTACTAATTTGTATAAATTAGTTAGATCGCTTATATAAATTCCCAATTTATATAAATTGTATAATTCTATATAAATTGACATTTTGCCATAATTTGTACAAATTTTGGTCTATATTGAAATTTCTATAGAAATTGTCACTTTATCTGAATTGAAATTTACATAACTTTGTCGAATTTGTGATCTCTAGATTTTGTCTAAATTATAGCTTAGTCAAATTTTGTAACTATACTTAATTTGCTTCGTTTATCCAAATTGCAAGTTACTTCAATCGATCTTCTTCAACGAACCAAGACTTCACAACAACAACAACCAAGTTTAACCTTCAACAACAACCACTCCTATTTCGTTGCAAAGATCCTTCATCAACTTTATCATTCAACACATCCGCAATGACTACTCAACAAGACATCCATGCCGCCGGTGCAGAAAACTGTCCTCCAATGCTTGAAAAAGGTGGTTATCTTCCATGGACGAGTCGTATGATTCGATATATCAAAACCAAACCTAACGGTCAAGGTAGATTCCTGCTCAACTCTATCCAAAAAGGACCATTCAAGCCTCGTCAGATTCAAGTAGCTGGTGACCCAACTGCAACACCTCCCATTCCACCATCCTTTCGTGATAAAAAAGAAGAGGAATACACAGCAGAGGATTGGAAGCAAGTTGAAGCAGATGACTTAGCAATGCACTTAATTCAACTTGGTTTACCACGGGAAATATTTGCTGCTGTAGATAGTTGTGATTCAGCTTATGCTATGTGGGAAAGAGTTAGAAGACTCTGTCATGGCACAGAAATTAGGCAACAAGATGTTGAAAACAAGATGCTCACTGAATGGTGGAAGTTCACATCCACTCCAGCAGAACCAATTGAATCTTACTACACCAGGTTTTGCACTTTAATGAACGAGCTCATCAGAAACAAGCTGACACCAAAACCCATTGCTCAAAACATCAAATTCATCAACAATTTACCAGAAGAATGGGGACGGTATGTCACAATTGTTAACCAAACAAAGAACCTTCACGAGGTAAACTATGATCAGCTCTATGATTTCCTAAAGCAAAACCAGGCAGAGGCAAATGAAGTAAGGAAGAGAAGTTAGCAAAGCAACATGATCCTCTGGCACTCATTGCTCAAACACCTCCACCTGCAACAGTAAATACACAACCCTCTTCATCTTCAACTCAGAACTTCATGCAACAACAATATATTCCACAATCACCGTTCTACCCACAACAACAACAACAAGTCATCCCACAACAACAATACCCGCAACACCCAGAACCAGAATTTAATAACAATGATGAGTCCACTGCTGCTTTGGCTCAAGCATTTTCTTACCTCACAAAAGCATTCCAAAGACGCTATTCAACACCTACCAACAACAACCAACGAATCTCATCGAACACTCGCAACAAGCTGATTGCACAGCCGAGTTTCAACATGGGACAACAAGGACAGATGGTTGGAGGATATGGGAATCAGCAGGGATATGCTCCTCGATATCAGATGGGTAATCAGAATGCAGGGCAGTATGTTGGAAATCAGATGGGTCAGTATGCAGGGAATCAGATGGGTCCAGTTGTTGGAAATCAGCGGGGTCAGAATGCTGGGAATCAGTATGGGAATGTTGCTGCTCAAGTTGCCGGAAATATGAATCAGGGTAATTTGATAAAGTGTTTCAACTGTCAGGGTGTCGGTCATATGGCTAGGAACTGTCCCGACAAGCCAAAAAAGAGAGATCCAAAGCATTAATGTTGGCACATAAGGAAACGGCTGGGTTACAGTTGAGTGCAGAAGAGAATGACTTCATGGCTCTTATGGATGATATGGAAGACCTTGAGGACATCGATGCAAACTGCATTTTCATGGCAAATCTTCAGGAGGCTAAGTATGACACGGATTCTGAAACACCTCCTGTGTATGACACCAATGCAGTCTCTGAGGTACCACCATTCACTACATGTCACAATAATGAAATGTTTGATATGTCAACTCATGATGAACAGCATCTTGCGACTCCAGCATCCAATTATGATACATATATGGACACGCCAAGTTGTAGCAATATTAATTTGGCAACTCCAGATATGGATCCTAATGGAGACTTCGAGTCCCAGCATGTTGAGAATGATGAGGAAACACGTACGTTTTTTGAATCATTATTGCATAATTGTAGTGTTGAAATTAAGAACGTTAAAAAGGTCAATCGCGATGTTAAGACCACGAATGAACAATTGACCACTGAGCTTGAGAGACATAAGGTGAATGAAAAAGCTTTTGAATTTCATAACACACGACAGTCGGAATTAGAAATTGGTTATCGAGATTCTGTTTTAAGAGAAAAACATTTACAAATCAAATATGACACACTTGATGTTAATTTGAACATGACAATAAAATCCTTAAATACGGAAATTTCTGAATTAACCAACCAGCTTTCTAAACAACAATTAACTTGTTCTGGTCTTGAAAAAGAAAAGAAAGATTTGAATACAAGGTTTTCAAAATGTGAAAATGATCTTCTGGATGAAATCATTGACCAACAAGAAACCATTAAAAAGTTGGAATATTTGCTTGTAAAAATGGGTCATTCTACTCAAACCATTAACATGCTAATTAACGATCCAAACCCGATTTTACATACAATGAAGAAAATGGCTATCGGTTGTGAAAACCCTTATTATCTCAAGAAAGCTCAGAAAGAACAGAATGTGTTATATAATGGTAGTGTGCTTAATGATAAACAAGATCCTATCGAAGTTCGGGATTCCGTTGAAACGATTGAGCTTACCGAAGAGAGTAGAATTAAAATGAAACAAATGCACCCAGAAATCAGACCAATTGATTATAATAAGCTTAACACAGATTCTGGTGTTCATCTTGTTCAAAAAGAGTCACCAATGTTTTTCAAAAAACCAGTGGATGTCGCAATACCAAAGGTTGTTTCGAAACATCTTTCTAACATTGAACAAATGTCCTCTAGTAACATTTCTAACACAAGTGACGCTAGACGCTATTTGGACGATCTTAAAAAGAGAGTTGAAACACTTCAAATGGTTGTGGCATCCAAAACAAATAATAATCGCATTAACGATTGGGATTCAAGTTTTCATAATGAAATGAAAAAGGTATATGAAACAGAAATTAGTACTCCTCTCATGGCAATTCATGCGAGAGTACTAAATGTTGAAAATGTGCTTTTAAAAGAAGCAGCCGACTTTGTCAAGGACCACAAATCCTTGGTAAAGGAAGCAAATGAAAATATTGAACACATCAAAGTTTTGGAAAGATACAATGACATACTCTTTGAAGTAGCTCTGTCGACCGAAATTATGTCCATTATTTACCAAACATATTCTGTGGAGGATGATGAAAGACTCTGAGCTGAAACTTCTGCAATTGTTGCAAAATATGAAAATTCTCTTGCCAAGATTGAAAAAGAAAATGTCACATATTTTAAACAACTTGATCAAAAAAAGGAAGAATGCAAGTATGAAAAATTGTCGTATGAGCGTGCTTACAAGAATCTACAAGAACAAAATGATCGTTTGAAGTCTCAGCTGGACAGTCTAAAAAGGAAGGGTGAGGAAACTATGTTTGCAAAACCATCAACTTCGGAGCCACCAAAAATGCAAATTTCTCAAACTGTTTGTAGGTCCACGATTTGTATGGACCTCTAAGTAGCCTTTGATTACTTAGTGGATGACTTGAATAAATCCAAATCAATCCAAGTGAGAAACTCTTAACAAATTGTTAATGTTAACGCGAAATATTGACAAGAACAATGAAGAACACCGAATTATCACTAACTTCATATATATTACTAACTCACACAATTTGTACGTACATCCGTATATATTAATGATCCTTAGGGTTCCTTTTATACTTGAAGGAAACCCTAATTACAAAACCGTATGAAAAGATATCATGTATCTTCTATAAAGATACCTAACTCGTACATATATTTTCCTAACTTAATACTAACAAACTTTCCTATTTTTGCTGACCAGACTTAACTAATAAGTCAACCAGACTTAATACAATTACCAGACTTAACAGTTACATTACCAGACTTAACCATGACCTGACTTAATAATGTAACTACCAGACTTAAGTCTGTCTTCAGTTGGTCTTCCTCGTACCTTGTGATAATTCCCAACAATCCTCCCCTAACTTGATCTTCATGTTCCATGAACTTCAAGTTCCTTCTGAGTAAGCTTATGAGGATTGGAATTATCTTGATCTTCAAAACACTTGAAATCTACAAATTTGAGTATTTGTGCAGCAACTTAATCTTCTTAACATCTTATATGCATTTCACTTGATCTTTCCAGCAACCATGACATTTTGTACATCAATTCATATTAAGTTTCATATCTATTCTCATCACTTCCAGGTGTATTAACTCCTGTGAGAGGTAAATCAATGAAAATTAATGGATTTGATGTCTCTTTACCAATAGCCATCACTACTGGAGTAGCCAAATGTTTTGGTGTGTAAGACCATGGTACATTGATAACAATATGATTTTTAGTAAACCATCAACTATCAACAGATTTGTTATGTCTTTACCAAAAGCTGTACCCTTTTGGACTAGCCAATTCTTTGATGGAAAGCACCTCATCATGGTGAATTGATTACCATTTATGGTTTTCCACAGCCTTTACCACAAGCCATAACCTTGTGGGCTAGTCAACTCTTCACTAATCTTAGATATGGTGAGTTGAATACCATATAATTTTTGTCAAATTTTCAGCCATAAACGGATTTGAGCTATCTTTACCTGTAGCCGTTTACTCAGGATTAGCCAGTCCTTGTGTGAGTCAGACAAGGTGGACTGATAACCTTTTGTTGTATTAGTGCTATGCACCTCCACCAAGTGAGAAGTTCCAATAGTCTCACTTGACAACTTAAAGAAAACATACCTAATCCAGCACTGCAACTAAAACATAAACATTTTTTTTAACTAACAGAATTAAAAAGAACTACCAGAATTAAAAATAAAACTACAAGACTTAAAAATAACCTAAGTGCTGGTTAGTATACAAACTTTACATTTTGACCTCCCCTTAACACAAACCTCCCCTTAAGTCCAACTAGGGGTTCATCATACCAATGCTGACTACCAAATAATTAAACCTAGGGCCATCAAAAACTTTAGTCAACAGGTCTGCAACATTAAAGTCTGTATGTATTTTCTCCACCTTAATAAATTTCTTTTCAAAGCAATCTCTAATAAAGTGATGCCTGATTTCTATATGCTTAGTCTTAGAGTGGTATACTGGGTTCTTAACAATACAGATAGTGCTTTCATTATCTATGTGGATAACAGTATTCATAAAATTCAAACCATAGTCCAGCAGCTGATTCTGAATCCACAAGACTTGTCCACAACAATTAGCAGCTGCCACATACTCAGCTTCAGTAGTTGAGTTGGCCACAATTGTTTGCTTCTTGCATTGCCAAGAGATTAACCTACTTCCAAGGAATTGACAACCTCCTGTTGTGGATTTCCTATCAAGACTTGCACCAGCATAGTCACTATCTGAATAGGCTATCAGGTCAAATGATGACTCTTTAGGATACCAAAGGCCCAAATTGGGTTTGCCCTTTAAGTACCTAAAGATTCTCTTCACATCATGAAAATGTGAAGTCTTTGGGTGTACCTGAAAACGTGAACAAACACATACTGCATACATAATGTCATGTCTAGAAGCAGTAAGATACATGAGAGATCCTATCATGGATCTGTAATGATGCACATCCACATCAACAGCATCTTCATCCTTTGTTAAAGGCACCTTGTTTTCCATGGGAGTGACTGCAGTCTTTACATTTGCAAATTCAAACTTCTTCAAAATCTCTGTAACATATTTGTCTTGAGAAATAAAGATGCCATCAGCTTTTTGCTTCACTTGCAGCCCCAAGAAAAATGTAAGTTCTCCCATTGAGCTCATCTCAAACCTGCCTTTCATTAAGCCTTCAAACTCTACACACCAAGACTTCTTTGTTGATCCAAAAATGATATCATCCACATAAACTTGGACAAGAATGATATCCTTTTGGTCTCTTTTAATGAATAAAGTCTTGTCAATCACACCTCTGATGTACCCATGACCTTCCAGAAATTTGGAGAGAGTAGCATACCAGGCTCTGGGAGCTTGGTGAAGACCATAGAGAGCCTTAATAACCTTGTACACTTAATTTGGATTAGCAGGATCCTCAAAACCAGGAGGTTCGTGTACATACACTTCTTATTCAATAGTGCCATACTCAGCTTCAGTAGTTGAGTTGGCCACAATTGTTTGCTTCTTGCATTGCCAAGAGATTAACCTACTTCCAAGGAATTGACAACCTCCTATTGTGGATTTCCTATCAAGACTTGCACCAGCATAGTCACTATCTGAATAGGCTGTCAGGTCAAATGATGACTCTTTAGGGTACCAAAGGCCCAAATTGGGTTTGCCCTTTAAGTACCTAAAGATTCTCTTCACATCATGAAAATGTGAAGTCTTTGGGTGTACCTGAAAACGTGAACAAACACATACTGCATACATAATGTCATGCCTAGAAGCAGTAAGATACATGAGAGATCCTATCATGGATCTGTAATGATGCACATCCACATCAACAGCATCTTCATCCTTTGTTAAAGGCACCTTGTTTTCCATGGGAGTGACTGCAGTCTTTACATTTGCAAATTCAAACTTCTTCAAAATCTCTGCAACATATTTGTCTTGAGAAATAAAGATGCCATCAGCTTTTTGCTTCACTTGCAGCCCCAAGAAAAATGTAAGTTCTCCCATTGAGCTCATCTCAAACCTGCCTTTCATTAAGCCTTCAAACTCTACACACCAAGACTTCTTTGTTGATCCAAAAATGATATCATCCACATAAACTTGGACAAGAATGATATCCTTTTGGTCTCTTTTAATGAATAAAGTCTTGTCAATCACACCTCTGATGTACCCATGACCTTCCAGAAATTTGGAGAGAGTAGCATACCAAGCTCTGGGAGCTTGGTGAAGACCATAGAGAGCCTTAATAACCTTGTACACTTGATTTGGATTAGCAGGATCCTCAAAACCAGGAGGTTGGTGTACATACACTTCTTATTCAATAGTGCCATACTCAGCTTCAGTAGTTGAGTTGGCCACAATTGTTTGCTTCTTGCATTGCCAAGAGATTAACCTACTTCCAAGGAATTGACAACCTCCTGTTGTGGATTTCCTATCAAGACTTGCACCAGCATAGTCACTATCTGAATAGGCTGTCAGGTCAAATGATGACTCTTTAGGATACCAAAGGCCCAAATTGGGTTTGCCCTTTAAGTACCTAAAGATTCTCTTCACATCATGAAAATGTGAAGTCTTTGGGTGTACCTGAAAACGTGAACAAACACATACTGCATACATAATGTCATGCCTAGAAGCAGTAAGATACATGAGAGATCCTATCATGGATCTGTAATGATGCACATCCACATCAACAGCATCTTCATCCTTTGTTAAAGGCACCTTGTTTTCCATGGGAGTGACTGCAGTCTTTACATTTGCAAATTCAAACTTCTTCAAAATCTCTGTAACATATTTGTCTTGAGAAATAAAGATGCCATCAGCTTTTTGCTTCACTTGCAGCCCCAAGAAAAATGTAAGTTCTCCCATTGAGCTCATCTCAAACCTGCCTTTCATTAAGCCTTCAAACTCTACACACCAAGACTTCTTTGTTGATCCAAAAATGATATCATCCACATAAACTTGGACAAGAATGATATCCTTTTGGTCTCTTTTAATGAATAAAGTCTTGTCAATCACACCTCTGATGTACCCATGACCTTCCAGAAATTTGGAGAGAGTAGCATACCAGGCTCTGGGAGCTTGGTGAAGACCATAGAGAGCCTTAATAACCTTGTACACTTGATTTGGATTAGCAGGATCCTCAAAACCAGGAGGTTGGTGTACATACACTTCTTATTCAATAGTGCCATAGAGAAAGGCACTCTTAACATCCATTTGATATACCTTGAATCCCATGTATGATGCATAGGCTAAAAATAACCTGATAGCCTCAATCCTGGCTACAGGAGCAAATACCTCATCATAATCTATGCCTTCCTCCTGTTTGTATCCTTGTGCTACCAATCTTGCTTTGTTCCTTACTACCAATCCTCTTTCATCCCTTTTATTTCTAAAGACCCACTTAGTACCAATGACTTTAGCTCCATAAGGTAGATCTACAAGAACCCAAACCTTCTGCAACTTGAACTGCATCAATTCTTCCTGCATGGCTTCAATCCAACTTTCATCATCCAATGCCTCATCAACTGTGATGGGTTCCTTTTGGGAAAGGAAACAAGCAAATAAGCAGTGTTTCTGGTCCTTATGGTTGACCCTTTGTTGTTTCTTAACAAAACTCACAAGCGCATGAGCATCAGGATGTATTTGCACTTTGCTTCTTGTTTGAACTGAAGACTTAGGATCACCAATGATTTGACTTTTGGGATGATTGGTGTGAACTCTGAGTGTGGGTGTTGGACTTACAGCCACTTCTGTGGGTAAGTTGTTGAAGTCAGTAATGACACCTTCTTCATCATAGGAAGCTCCTTCAAAGATACCTTCATTAGGATTTGTGAACACTTCAAGTTCTGGCATCTCAGAGTCAACACAAACAGCACTTGGATTAGGTTCTGGTTGAGCAGCACTACCATACTTAAAGTTATAAGTACTGGTAGTGTTGGGAGTACTGGAATCCTGCTTTCGAAGATATTTATCAGCCAAAGCATCCATCTCTTTTCTGAAAGACAATACATCCTCTGAATCATTGATAGAAGTAGCCTCCTTTGTTTTTTTCCTAAGACTTGATCACAGGTTCCTTCATTTGTGGAGAAAACTTCTTGTTATCTGCTATAGCTGCAGCAGACTTAACTTCTGTAGTAGGAATCACAATCAGCTCTACACTTCCATTTTCTTGATCAGTGTTCCCTGCATTTGAAGGATCTTGGGTACCTGCATGGTTAGAAGTTTCTGTGGTACCTGCAGCAGGGTTAGCTTGATTCTCCTTGGAGACAGGAATATAGTTCATAGAATCTGTTAAGTAATCAATGTCAAAGGGGCGATTTTCCTGCAGCCTCCTCTTCATTTTTTCGGGCCAAAACCACGCCTAAAATCGCCTCTCTACTTCTAAATGATCTTCTGATTCGTTTGGATAGTATGCAATCGATGTTAGGGTTGTGTTAAATCAAAGAGGAGGCTGTTCAAACCCTAAATAGCTCTTTTTCGATCCACCATCTATTCTGATTTGCATCTCTGATTCATGGATCGATCTAATTATTCTAGGGTTTAATCTTATGGTTATCCTTGGTTTATTCAGTCGATTTTTGGTTATTAGGTTTAAATCGATTCTGATGGTTTTTTTAAGGTTTAATCGCCGCCTATTTTCTTGATCGATCCTTTTTGTTTCCTTATTATCTAAGTCGGTTTTGATCGACTTTTATATTTATTATGAGGATCTCGTTGTTGCTGCACATTATTTATCCAGGGTTATGATTTCCCTTTTGGGTTTCGTTATTTTGTGTGCTATTTTCCAGGTCTATGGACGTAATGCTTATAAAACCTCTTTAGGTTTTTACTTTCAATTGGTTCATGGTTTTGTTAGGTTTTTTCATAAAGGTTGCGCTTTGGTGGATCTTGTTAGGGTTCATCATCATTCAACGAACTTTTTGGGTTCGTCTAGTGTGCGGATGTTTATGATGTATGTGTCTACCTGCTCGTTATTTGGAAGTTGGTAATATCATGTATGTAACTTTGGACGTGGGTTTTGAGAGAGATGGAAGTCATGTTATTGGAGGTGTAGGTTTTCGATATACCTACGGTATGGTTCAATCTGATTCTGCTGCTTGTTTTTGCGGTTCATGATTGATGGTTATGCAATGGCAATGTTTTCGAGCTGTTTTCATGTAACCCTCTCGTGAGGGTTTGCTTTGTGCATGATATCAAAGACCTATTTGCTGATTCTTATCTTGGTCTTGGGTTCGTATTTGCTGGAAGTTAGGGTTGTATCACCCTATGGTTATGTTTTATGCTCGGTATCACACTTATTTGCTGCTGTTCATGGTGCCATTTATTATTATTGCAGTATGGTTCATGAGTGTGGTTCTTATGTTATTGATGGAAGTTAAGTTTTAAAGGTTTCTTATTCAAAAAACTCTTTTTGTGTGTTTAATGGGTATTCGGTTTCGCATCTAAACGCACACTTTTGGAGCAAGGTTATGCTTGCTGCTCTATCCGTGGTTTTAGAGTCTCCCACCAACCGTTGTGTGGTATTTGTGAACTGATTCATATTTGATGATTACAAGATCATGAGGGTATGGTGGTGGTTTTGTTTGTGGGGTTCTTGCTTCTACAAACAGATTATATGTTGAAGATCGCTTGGATGTTATCACGTGGATTCTTCATGGAAGTTAAGGTGGACCGCCATAGTGATATAGAAGGCTCAAGTGTTTTTCTTGAGTAGTATTGTAAATTTTTATGTACTTTTGTCATTATTGGTAGGTTCATTTTATTGTAAGTTATAGGAATGGTGTGTCATTCTTATATTCGAGTCTGTAAGTGTCCTAAGGGACTGAGGTGAGGGATATCACCCTCATCCTATGTACTTCAACGTTTTTGGTGTAATGAATTTTGCCGGGTGAATTAACCCTTTTACCCAAAAAAAAAAGTAATCAATGTCAAACATCCATCTATGTCCTAATCCCTGCACATTGGGTTTTTCTTCAAGAAAGTTGACATGCAAATTTTCTTCTACTTTCTTAGTCACTAGATTGTAAACCCTAAAGGCCTTACTATTCAGTGAATACCCAACTAGAAAACCTTCATCAGACTTTCCTTCAAACTTCCCTAGAACACTGAGTGTATCAAGAATAGTCACATGACACCCAAATGGCCTTATAAGGCTAACAATTGGTTCATGGCCAAACATAAGCTCATAAGGTGTTTTGTTTTTAGGCTTGGTCACTCTAACCCTATTGAAGATATAGCAGGCACAACTAACTGCTTCTGCCCAAAAGGTTGTAGGTAAAGTGAATCTGCTAGCATAGTCCTAGCTGCCTCAATAAGTGTCCTGTTCATTCTCTCAGCAACTCCATTCTGCTGTGGAGTTCTAGCATTGCTAAACTGCTGTTTTATTCCTCTATTACCACAGAACTCAATCATGCTCTTGTTCTTAAATTCAGTGCCATTGTCACTCCTAATGATTTTAACTCTTTTGTTAAGTAGGTTTTCAATCTGCCTAATGAAAGTTTGAACCAAAGGTGTGGTTTCATCATTCCTAGACATAAAGAACACCCAACAATATCTAGTACAATCATCTGTAATGACAAGGCAATAGCAGGCATGATTAACACTATGCACAGATGTAGGGCCAAATAAGTCCATATGTAAGGTGTGTAATGGCTCAGTAATGAATCTCTCTAACTTAGCCTTACAGGATGCCCTATGTTGTTTACCCTTGTTACATGCTACACAGGTTTGGTCATTCTTAAACACTTTTGAAGGAAAACCTCTAACCAGGTTATTTTTCACAAGCTTATTCATATTCTTGAAGTTTACATGACCTAACCTTCTGTGCCACAACTTAGATTCATCCAAAGTAGCTTTTGCAATCAAACAGGCAGAACCTTTTGCAGGTTCAGATGCTTTCATATCAAAACTGTACATGTTGTGTTGTCTGGGAACTTTAAGAAGGATCTGATTTTCATCAGGCATCTTAAAATCCGGAGTCAATACAAGACATTCAGTCTCAGTAAAAAGCACCTTATGTTGCGTATCACATATTTGTGATATAGAGAAAAGATTGAACTGCCCAAGTTCTTTCACAAAAGATACATTGTCAAATTCTAAATTGCCCACAGTGATTCTTCCTTTTCCAGTAATCTGCCCCTTGCTTCCTCCAAAGGTAACAGAACCTCCTTTGAATTCTTGGAAATCCTTCAGATAGCCCTTGTTACCAGACATGTGCCCAGAGCACCCACTATCAAAAATTCCTCTATCTGCCATATAGCTGAGTGGATGATCCTGCACAAAAAGAAGAGAAATTAGTTTCTCTTAGGAACCCAGGCCTGAGTAGGCTTGGGTCCGCCTTGTGGATCAACATATTTGAAAGTCTTATATGAAACTGATCCACTGTTGCTTTGGGATTTATAAGTATATTCATTTTTGAATGGATCCCAAGACCAACATGCTGAGGGCTTAACAGCAGAACCCCCATTACCCTTTACAGCATTTGAAGTTGAAGGTCTTGCTGTATTCTTAGCAATTGGTCTCCTCACAGGTGAATGAGGTTTATAAAATTGATTTCTTTGATTCACCTGTGGTTTTTGGAAAGGCTGTCTGGGTCTCACTTGATTAACATAACCAGAATTTACATTAGGCCTCACAGAATTAAAGTTTTGCCTACCCAAATTAAAGTTCCTTAAACCAGACTTAATATTTGGTCTACCAGAATTAACATTAAAGTTTGGTCTACCAGTATTAACTTGTTGTCTACCAGAATTAATGTTTGGTCGGGTAGAGTTAACATGTTGGGCTGGTCTGGGGGCAAATTGGTTGGCATGATTTATTCTGTTAGCATTATTCCATACTGGTTTATTATTAACATGACCCATATTCACATTCCTTTTAAGCTCAGCCTCTCTTTTCATTCTCTTCTCATGAAAGTCACAATCTCTAATCAAGTGACTTAGACTTCCACAAACAAAACATCTCTTAGGAGTGTAAGTGTAGCTACTCCTAACTTCTCTGTGAACACTATTACTTTTAGGTGACTCATTCATATTAACAGATTCCCTAGGAGTTTTTATGTGGTTGACACAACTAGGTTTAACTATTTGTGATTCAGACTTAGTCACAACTGGTTCACTTTCCTTAACAATCTCAGGTTCAGGACTCTCTTTTACTTCACTTTTTGACTCAGACTTAGAGTGGTCAGAGACATCACCAATAGATCCTTCATTGTCATTAGATTGACAAGTAGAATACACACTAGTTTTGTACTCTGAGGTGGTTGACTCAGGTGTTTGAGGACCTCTTTTTCCATACACAAATAGAGAGTCATCTAACTCCTCTTTTTCAATAGGAGTGTAGTCTCCACTCAATGGATGTGGAACTCCCTTGAAATCATCAGCCTTAACAAACCGATTATATAAAGGCATATCAGCATAGTCCTCCTCTCTATTCTTAAATATAGCCTTTTTCTCATCCTCCTCATACCCTAAGCCATGTTTCTTACTAGACTTTATTTGTGCGTCCCAGCATTTAAACAGATTAATATTTGAATTATTCCACTGGTCTACATGTTTTTGCAAATCATCCCTTTCCTTTTGTATTCTTAGGCCAATTCTTCTATATTTTTTAAGTTTTTCATCTTGCTCATATATTTTATTAGCCTGAAAGAATAGTTTTTCATTTAAATCAGCATGTTGTTTCTGAAGGGTGCCTTTTTGTGCTTCTAATGTTTTTAGAGCACTTTTATAAGCTAAAATTTGTGCTTCTTGGTCACCTATCAGTGTCAACTGCTCATCATACAAAACCTTAATATGATTATAGGAATCAGTACATAACTTAGAACATAATGGTACCTCATTACTAGAACCAATGGCCATGAGTGCATGACTGGACTCTTCATTCTCCTTTGTGTGCTCATTCCAGTTAATAGCTCCAGCCTCCAATGTCACCATACTCATCTGGTTTCTTTCCAGCTTGTCATCCTCTGCATCACTCTTCCTATACCCATCAGTAGACTTCTTCTCCGGGCAGTCTCTAGAAAAATGTCCATGCTTATGACAATTGTAGCATTCAACTGTCCTCTTAGTGTATCCAACTGGAGACTTGTTGTTGAACTTAATGGACCTCCCATACTACTTTTGAAACCTTTTTACCCTCAGAGCAATCATGGCAATGTGCCATTTGATGTCCATTTCTTCTACCTCAGCATCATTTATCTGCTCCAAATCTTCACTGATAAAGCTCTCATCTTCTTGTTGATTGGCGAAGAATGAGTGAATCACCTCATCTGCAAAGCTTGTAGGAGCAGTTCTTTCCCTTGTAGAAGCTTCATAAACACCAGACTTAACACTGCCAGACTTAACCTTGTAAGTACTGCCTTTGCTTTGAGACACAAAAGCAACATTTGAAGAACTAGTAGTTGCCTGAGTGGTTTCATTGATGTCCCTTTCAAAAATCCTAAGATTGTTGTACAGGTCATCTGGGGTCATTGAGTCAACTTCATCCTTCATCCTCATAGTCATAGACACGTTTACCCATTCTGGTGGTAGAGACCTAAGAAAATTGTGATTGGCATCCTCATTAGATACAACAGCACCATGTACTTCTAGTTGTGACAGAAGATGTTGAAATCTATCATAACCCTTTTCTAATCCTTCAGCCTTTGACACACTGAAAGTTTCAAATTGTTGTTTAAGAACAGCCTTCTGCATCTTTTTAGAGTTTGCATTCCCACCAAAACGTTTCTTAATTGCATCCCAAATCTCCTTGGCATCTATCATCCCATGAAACCTTTGTAGATGCTCCTTTGGAATAGCCATAAGCAACAAGGTTCTAGCCTTCTTTTCTTTTTCCACAGCCCGTACCTCCTCAGCAGTCAATGGTGGTAATATTCTGATTTGCCCATCATTACCAACTGAAACCCTTTTCTTAGAATTTCCCTTCTGAATAACCTTCCACACATCACTATCAATGTACTCCAACTAATGTTCCATCTCCATGGACCATATGTCGTACTCTTCTCTCTTCAATATTGGAAGCTTAATGTTGGATATGGTGGTGGTTGTAGGGATGATTGGTTGTGATTTAGAGGTTCTGGTTTCAGGGTTTTCTTCCTCATGGTTTGAGTTCACATCCTCACTGTTATGGATTGAAAAGGTTTCAGTGTTGATAGGTTTTTCAATATCAGACATTGTGTAGGGTGAATTGATTGAGAGTTTGTTTGTGGTGTTGTATTCTTCGAACACAGAGTCTCTCTAAAGGCTCTGATACCACTTGTAGGTCCACGATTTGTATGGATCTCTAAGTAGCCTTTGATTACTTAGTGGATGACTTGAATAAATCCAAATCAATCCAAGTGAGAAACTCTTAACAAATTGTTAATGTTAACGCGGAATATTAACAAGAACAATGAAGAACACCGAATTATCACTAACTTCGTATATATTACTAACTCACACAATTCGTACGTACATCCGTATATATTAATGATCCTTAGGGTTCCTTTTATACTTGAAGGAAACCCTAATTACAAAACCATGTGAAAAGATATCACATATCTTCTATAAAGATACCTAACTCGTACATATCTTTTCCTAACTTAATACTAACAAACTTTCCTATTTTCACTGACCAGACTTAACTAACAAGTCAACCAGACTTAATACAATTACCAGACTTAACAGTTACATTACCAGACTTAACAATGACCAGACTTAATAATGTAACTACCAGACTTAAGTCTGTCTTCACTTGGTCTTCCTCCTACCTTGTGATAATTCCTAACACTGTTCCAAAGGTTGATGTGATAAATGATTTGACAAAACCAGTCACTCCAACACCCTTACCTACCCAATGTGTTGATCAAGGGAAAGCTGTTGTCAATAAAACGAATGTCATAGCGCCTGGCCTTTATAGGATTAGTCCCACTACTACGTCTGCCTCTACATCTAAAACATATAGGGCGATAGACAAAAATAAAGATAATCCAAACGAGTCTAGGAATGCTACAACAACATCTCAGGACAACAAAATAAATTCTAATGAGTGTGCCTTACCTTCTACAGGATTAGAAAGCACCTCTAGGAGCAGACAAAAGCCTAGGATCAATAACAGGAACACTAGAGTCTCGCCTGTCACTGAGAGTGAATGCAAAGAAGTAGAAGAACACCCTAGGAATTTAACGCTTTCGAATAAGAAACATATGTCATCTGGATGTAATGTTAAGACTTCTATTTCTAGTGCTTGTAACGACTCTGTTTGTTTAATTTACAAGAAATCTTTGTCTGAAAATGCTTGTGATGATATTGTTTCTGATACTATGAATGTGAATGATATGCCTGAACAGAAAGAGGTTCCTTCAGTAACTAGGGCTAAGTCTAGATATATTTGAAGACTTATTGCAAAAGCTAGAAAAACCACTAGTAGCCTATTGCCTAAGGACCATCTTAAGTTTTGTGCATGGAAACCAACGGGTAGAATGTTTACACTTAAGAATGGCAAATTAGAAATTGTTCCAAAGAAAATATGGAAACCTTCTCTAATTGTGATTCACCTATTACCTCTAACCCCATGGAACCAAATGTTAAACGGTTTCCATATACAAAATCATCTGTTCTTCGCAGGTCATTGAAATTTGTCTTTGGATCGTCGACTCGGGTTGCTCCAAGCACATGACCGAAAATTTGAAGCTGCTGATCAACTTTGTATGGCAGTTCATGGGAATTGTACGGTTTGGGAATGATCATGTTGCAGCTATTCTGGGTTATGGAGATCTTCAGTTTGGGAACTACTTGATCACTCGGGTTTACTATGTCGAAGGATTGGAAACCAACTTGTTTTCAGTTGGACAGTTTTGTGATGCGGATTTAGAGGTTGCATTTAGGAGAAACACTTGCTTTGTCAGGAATTTGGTTGGGGATGATCTCTTAATTGGGAATCGTGGCACCAATCTCTATGCTATTGACATAAACCAAATGGCCTCTTCATCTCCAATTTGTCTCATGACAAGAGCATGCGAAACAAAGTCCTGGTTGTGGCATAGACGTCTGTCCCATCTTAACTTTGACACCATCAACAAGCTTGCCAAAGACAACATCGTCAACGGTCTCCCAAAGTTCAAATACACCAAAGAACACTTATGTCCATCCTGTGAGCAAGGAAAAAGCAAAAGGGCAACAAATAAACCTAAAACCGTACCCAATTCGGTTGATAAGTTACATTTGTTTCATATGGACTTATGTGGCCCAATGCGAGTTCAAAGCATAAATGGGAAAAAGTATATTCTTGTAATCATCGATGACTATTCAAGATATACATGGGTAAAGTTTCTGAGGTCAAAAGACGAAGCACCAGGCATCATCATCACCTTTCTGAAGCGAATTCAAGTCCTACTTCGAGCTCCAGTAAGGATTGTAAGAACAGACAATGGCACAGAATTCACGAATCAGGTGTTAAGAACCTACTTTGAAGATGCTGGAATCACACATCAGACATCAGCTGTTAAAACTCCACAGCAGAATGGGGTAGTTGAAAGAAGAAATCGAACTCTTGTGGAAGCTGCTTGCATAATGCTGATTTATTCTAGTGCACCGTTATTCTTATGGGCTGATGCTGTTGCCACTGCTTGCTTCACTCAGAACCGATCCCTAGTCCATCCAAGATTCAATAAAACCCCATTTGAACTAGTGAACAACAGAAAACCTGATGTCTCTTACCTTCATGTATTTGGCACTTTATGCTATCCAACGAACGACAGAGAAGATCTGGGGAAGTTGAAAGCTAAGGGTGATATTGGAATCTTCATTGGTTATTCAGAAAACTCGAGGGCATTCAGGGTGTATAACAAGAGAACGAAAAGGATTATGGAGACAAGAATGTGAAGTTTGATGAAATTTCACAAATGGCTTCTGAGAGACTCGCTCTAGAACCCGCGCTTAACCCAATGGCTCCTAATCATACCAGATCAGGACCCGCACCAAACGTTCAGACTTCTGGACACATCAGTTCAGGACTCGTACCCCAAGGAGCTCAATCAACTAACACCGAACAACCAACAAATCAAGAACTGGAAAATTTCTTCGAGTTTATGTATGATGAGTACTATGGTGGCGCTTCGATAAATGCATCTCAACAACGTTCCGCTAACGCACCAACTCCCTCCACGTCATCAACATCTACTCCACCAACTCCAGTAATTGAAATTGTTCTACCAAGAGTTGATGAGCAACAACAAAATGATGCTGTGTTAGAAGAAGAAGTGTTAGAAAACCCATTTGCAACAGATTCTGCTGAATCATCTTCAAGGTTACATGAACCATCTAACACGCATTCGTCAAAACCAAGGTACCCTTCTACGCTACAGTGGACAAAAGACTATCCAATAGAACAAGTTATTGGTGAACCATCAAGGCCAATTCAGACGAGAAAACAACTCGCCACCGATTGCGACATGTGCATCTACGTCTATTCAGTCAGTCTAATAGAGCCAAAGAACATTCGGGAAGTAATGGCAGATAATGCTTGGATTGAAGCGATGCAGGAAGAACTTCTCCAATATCAATTACATGACACCTGGGATTTAGTTCCAAGACCAATTGACAAACTTGTCATTGATCTTAAGTGGTTATGGAAAAGCAAAAAGGATGAAGAGATGACTGTAATTCGCAATAAAACTCGTCTCATGGCCAAGGGATTCAGACAAGAAGAGGGGATAGATTTTGAGGAGTCATTCGCGCCAGTAGCAAGGCTTGAAGCAGTCAGGATTTTCTTAGCATATGCAGCTCACAAAAACATCACGGTCTATCAGATGGATATCAAGACAACTTTCTTGAATGGAACTCTGAAAGAAGAAGTGTATGTGAGTCAGCCAGACGGATTCGTTGAAAAAGATCATCCAGGCTACGTCTACAAGCTAAAGAAAGCTATCTATGGTTTGTAACAAGCCCCAAGGGCGTGGTATGACGAGTTATCATCTTTCCTGCTTCAAAATAATTTCACCAAAGGAACAATTGATCCGACCTTGTTTACAAGAAAATTCAAAAATGACATTTTGATTGTTCAGATTTACGTGGACGACATAATTTTTGGGTCCACTAATCCGAAGCATTCAAAACATTTTGCAAATCTCATGAAAAGCAAATTTGAAATGTCCATTATAGGGGAATTAAAATTCTTTCTTGGTTTACAAATTCATCAATCCCCACGTGGTATTTTTCTTAATCAGGCTAAATATACAATTGAGATTTTGAAAAAACATGGAATGGAAAATTGTGACTCTGTTGGTACACCAATGGTCACCTCACCAAAAATAGGCGCTGATTTATATGGGAAATCCATGGATCCGAAGAATTATCGGAGCATGATTGGTTCTCTCATGTACTTAACTGCTAGTCGACCCGATATTCATTTTGCTGTTTGTTTGTTAGCACGGTTTCAGGCAAGGCCTACCGAACTTCACCTCCAAGAGGTTAAACGGATCTTTTGGTACCTACGAAGAACCATTACCATGGGACTTTGGTATCCGAAGGATTCGGAGTTTACACTAATAGCATTTTCAGATGCAGACCATGCCGGTTGCCAAGTAACAGCAAAGAGTACATCAGGCGGAGCACAATTTTGGGGAGAAAAGCTAGTAGGCTGGTCATCAAGGAAACAAGACTGCACTGCACTATCAACCGCAAAAGCCGAGTATGTGTCTCTATCTGCGTGTTGTGCCCAAGTTCTATGGATAAGGACACAGCTCACAGATTATGGCTTCTCTTTCGACCGCATACCTAGGTATTGTGACTCGAAAAGTGCCATAGCCATCTCGTGCAATCCAGTTCAACACTCGAAGACCAATCATATTAGAGTCTGCTATCACTTCATAAAGGAACACGTTGAAGAGGGTACTGTTGAATTATTTTTCGTGAAGACTGAATACCAACTCGCCGATCTATTTACTAAAGCCCTCCCAAAAGAGCGGTTTGAAAACTTAGTTCGTCGAATTGGAATGCGAAGCCTAACTCCTGAAGAGTTAGAAAGTCTTCTCAAATCTTCTTGATTTATCTCAAAAAGTTTCGTTGTAAATATTTTTGAAAAACAAAATACAAAATTTGAAAAACAAATAAAAACAAAACATAAAAATTGAAAAGTTTCAAAAATTTAAAAACAGTAGAAAATCAAAAAAACCAAAAATATTCTTCTCACGATATGTCTCTTGTATAATCGATATTCTGTACGTATCTAGAAATGTCATTCAACAATGATACGGTCATGTACAGATGCTTGAGCGAGAGTTCATTTAATTTTTTTTCTAAAACATGTCGTTTCTCAAAATTTTCTTCACTACGGCTTTCGTATATTTCAGTACGAAACCTGCGCTACATTGATGACTTCTGATTATTTCAGATCAGGACTCGTAATGTTAATGGCAAAAATAAAATCCTTGAGCACATGATCAAGATCTTTCAAAAAGATTTTTTAAAATCTTTCTCAAAATTCTGTGCTCAAGACAACTCCCTCCTAAACCCTTAAACCGATTTTAAACTCACATGTTTATAAATATGCTTTGTTTAAGGGGGAGTATAAAATGAAAAACAAAAAGTTCCAATTTTCATGCTCAAATCCGTCCTTCTCTCCAAAAAGTTTTCAATTTAATCTTTCGATATCAAAATTATCACTACGTGCTATTTTTGAGGGGGAGATTAGGTATAAGGGGGAGAAGACGTGATTAAATGTGATCAAAAAAGTAATGTCAGTAAGTCAAGCTCTTCAAAAGACTCAGCATGAACCCTCGAATTGATGAAAAATAAATGTCCGTTGTCGAAAAGACTTGCCCAGGACGGGTAATAATTTCAAGCTGGTTATCCAGTAATGTAAACGTGTCTCGCAAAGGACTTGTCCGAGTAGAATGTACCAATTCGAGAGATGATCTTTTAATATGACCGAGACGGGTAATAACTTTAAGCTAGTTTAACTAGTGATGTAAACGTGTCTCGTAATGGTCATATTAATTGAAAATCGATCAATTCAAAATGTGCAAACTCTACCCAACATGTGCATTTTATGTCAAAACTTCTGATGCGTGGGTTTTGCAACCTTACAACAGGTTTTACCTCTCGAGTGGCCTCAAGAGGCTTACAACCCCACCAGGCAGTGTACCTGACCGATGTAGTATAGTGTAGTGGTAAGTACGGGGGATTGATCGTTCTCCACAGGGAATAGTGTTCGTTAGGTGTGAAAGGCTACTCTAATTAGGTCTAAGGGTTGAGGAAGATTCTTTTTATGTTTTTATAATTTTATGAAAGCAAGTAAAATCTCGGGTTTTGAAGGAGTGGGCGGAATTAGTTGCTAGTCAACTAACCCAAATTACTACAAATGCAAATAAAATAAAATAACAAAAATGAAAAGTGGTGAGAAACTTATGTGTAGAGAAATGTGTTTACTTAGATTTCCTTACTCCCTAACTATCTTTTACCGGTTAATTAGTGTGCATTAGTCGCGTGGATGACGGGTGTATTCCTTAATACCATTCGTGGGGTGGCGTACTTACTTCCCCAAACTCTACAAGCTCCTACTTCACTCCTATGTCGAGCCGGCTAGGAAGCTCCTAACATGGGATCACTAGAATTCGCTTGTGCATTAAATACAACCATAAAAACCTTTAGTACGCGTTTGGTTCATGTTTCTTAAGACGTTCAAGCAAGTTACCGAATAGGAAGTTAGCCAGTTTTCTTAAGCCTAACATAGATAAACAATCATCCAATACAACTAATAACACACTAACAACCAATAATCAATAGCTAGGTTTCATTAGATCTAAGCAAACACAAGATAAAATTAGCCTAACATGTTAAACAAAAGACAAGCATAAGATAGAATCAAACAACACATAGACATATTGAATGATTAATTGATAACTTATCTTTCAATGAAACATGGAAGATCTCAAGGCAAAAAGCCCTGAAAAAGTAGCTAAAATCGTCTTAGGGTTTTATCCCAAAATTCCACACACTAAGCTCTCTCCTAATGACAAAAAATTAGAAAACTATATATAGACTTTGACATCTGACGGCGTCACCTTATGCATTGTGACGCCGTCACCTTGCCGCTTTTAGGGTTCCCGGATGACCATCTTGACGCCGTCCCTCTTTAGCTCTTCAAAAATCCATTCTGGCTTATCAAGGCTTGACGCCGTCGGATCCTGAACGTGACGCCGTCCCCTTATGATTTAAGCCGTGACGCCCTTGATTTAGTTAAAGCGTGACGCCGTCAGAATTCTCATGCAAACTCACTGGCCCGTCATGAGTAAATTTCACATCCAACTTTTCTTGCCAAGGCATGACGCCGTCCCATGTTAATCGTGACGCCGTCAAGAGTAACTTTTAGCCGATTCTTGAGACTTTGCCGTTTTCTTCACTTTTATGCTCCAAAAACGTCCAAAATGCCTCCTTTTCCAGATTTCTCCTCAAAAGTACCTAAAATGACAAAAGGAACGATTTAGGGCAATATTTGATCAAATAAATACGATTTCGGGCTTAAATGACCCCTTAAAAGCGGTACACTTTTCGCCTCATCAAATACCCTTACACTTGAGATTTGCTTGTCCTCAAGCAAATGCGCTTTTATTCCAATCAAAATACAAGTTAGGGGTCATTTAATGCAAACATAAAAGTAATTACAACAAATAATCGTTCCACTTCAATCATAATAAGCACGGAGATTATATACTAGCACCTCACAAGTAGTGTTTAGATACTCACATCTCTCAAGTGTCATCAAAATAAATCTCATAAATGAAAACGGAAAATATCTCTCACTACCTGTCATAGCAAATAGATTACCATAGGCTTGGGAAAGGATCGAAAACCTCCTCCACTAGGCGTAAGCACCTAAGATAAACTATCAAAGAGGGCTTTTAAATGGGTTATAACGTTAGGTGTAGGGAAAAGGAAAACACGGTTTTGTTGGATACGGGATATTTTACTGGTGGCGAGTTAAAGATCTTGATCAATTACATGTACTATACAATGTTGCTAAGCCAAGACTAGACTCGATCTTAAGCTAGAAACAAAATAACATAAACATAAAATAAACATAAAATAAAACGGGATGGTAGTCCGTATGTTTTTTCTATTTTTCTTTTTCTCATTTTTTTGTATTTTTCTCGATTTTTTCGATTTTTTTTTTTTTTTTTTTTTTTTTTTTTTTTTTTTTTTTTGCATACACTTTTACCCTACCATCCAAAATAATACATCATAGGGGCGTTGCATCCCCTTACACTTGAACTTTTACATAACTTTACAAATACTAATCTAATGACTCGAATTAAGATAATTGAAAAACTTGGAGTACTTTTAAAACATTTAGCACATATGGGGGTAATAAATGATGTTCTTCCCCATTACTCCATTACACTAGTACTTTACCCATGAGTCCCAATCGTCCCAAAACAATATGTACAAGGATATGACTCGACTTAGCAACCATGTAATCAACTAGATAATTAACTTGGGTTTAAACAAATGTTGTAACAATAATGCACTAAAAATGAGTGCATACAAGGTAGGCTAAGGCGATTTGGGTGTACATTTTAGTGGGGTGTAACAAATTCTTCCTTTAAGTAAAATGCTTAAAGGTTGAAACGAAAAGATAGGCTCTGAGGGGTGTACTAGGGGTATCGTGTACTAAAAATGAGTACAACGCAAAGGGTGTGGGAGAATTACTTGACCAATGTAGCCAATGTAATTATAACAAAAAACACAGGTGTAAAACATGGGTTAATCCTAATGCCTCTTATCATGTAGTAAATCTAACTACACGAATGTAGTCTCACTTGTGGCCTCGGAATGGTCCTAACGCAAGTTCTAGAATCTAAGTGCTACCGGTACACACATCATAGCATAAATGCTTTTCCTACCAATTCTAGGGGCGAACCTCACATATTTGGGGGTGGAAAATTTTTTAGTGGTACGGTTTTTGTGCTAGTCATATAACTCCTATCCATGAGACGCTTATTAGGATCAAAGTTTCACTCCTATATGTTGTAAAAAAATTTAAATTTGGCACTAAAATTACCTTAACAAGTATTTCTCTCAGTTTTATTACACATCTACCATTAAACAAACAAAAATCAAGCGCAATTGTATTCTCAAAAATCGTACTTTTACCCTCCCCTTACACTTAAGATGAACATTGTCCCCAATGTTCAAATAACAAGATGTAAAAGAATAAAGTAAAAGAATGAAATCAAATACTCCCCTGATTCGCTCGTTGGATAATGAATTTACACGGTTAAATCTTCCTCCAAAGAGAATGTTGAAGCTCCATGACTAATGCATCGCCATAAGCTTGATTCAAAACATTTCCTTGTCCAAAATAACCTGTTGAACCTGAGAAAACAAACACGAAAACCTGCATAACATCGGCGGGATAAAATCTATATATAAGGATATAATGCTTGTGGAATGATAACTTTGCAGATTCCTGGAGATTATAAGTTGGAGATTTTAATAAAAACTTTTTATGAAAACAAAATTTTCAAAAATTTCTGGAAATTAAATCTGACGCCGTCAGGTTATAACCCCTGACGCCGTCAGAAATGACCTGACAAAAATTTTCGTTTTAAGTTTCCGGAAAATTTCTGGAAAAACCTTTAACTTACTTCCTGGAAATCCTGCAAAACATCATTATGACTCGATACAAGCATTTGACTCAAACAAATACGAATATGTATGTTAATTTAATATTATTACGATTCATGTTAATTTGTGTTCTAATAAACCGATTTAGATTTCCCTTACACTTATCTTTTGCAAAATACCTTTATATGTAGTTAAGACGAAGTTAAAAACAACATAAAGCATTTTCACAATTTTAGTCTTGAACATGAATCAATAATGATAAAAATTAAACACACATACGGAAATAAATAAAAACAAACAAACAAATAAATAAACACACAAAGCAAATAAAACAAATAAAGCTTGGGTTGCCTCCCAAGAAGCGCTTTTCTTTATTAACGAGTCTTGTAGCTAGACTCAAAGTCACGCACATTACGTGACTCCATCATCGGTCACGGTTCCTAGGCCATTCTCCTTTGATTCTCTATCAGAATCACTTTCATAGTGAAGGTATTTCGGGTCCTCGAGATCAAAGGGATTATTTCGGTATTTAGAACTAAGCTCCTTATCATGCTTAAAGAATCCACTTGACAGGTCAAAAGTGTCCTTACATCCCCTTCTCACATCATCATCACACAACACTAGTTGGGAACATAACCTATCGAGCCCATCATAATCAATCTCCTTGAATTCTCTCATCTTGTGAGGCGTTTGGTATGAGATTTCCCTAATCTCATCGGTGAAAGTCATGATCCCATTGAGCTCGTCCACAACCAAGCTTGTGGCCTTGCAAAAAGGTGCCCCAAAAACAACTTGTGATAACCTGGGATCGATGTACTTTTCGATATTATCGACGATTGCGAAGCTCATAGTGAATGTCATGTTTCCTACAAACACCTGTACATCATCATCTATGCCAATGTCGTCCTTCCCTTTATGAATCATCCCCCATCTGCAAATGTTGTTATAATGAAACAGGGACATCACATTTTTGGGTAAACATGTGTCGATGTAAACATTATAAAAATGCTTGTGACCAATCATGCAAGGTATTTTGAGATTATTCGGATCACATCGCTTAATTCGGCCAGGCCTTCTACCGCGTAACCCCCATGTGTTGCTACTCGCTGATGGTTGATACTCATACACTTCTTCACAGCCATCCCGAAAAATCACTTTCCTGACACCATCGGTAAATAATGCACTCCTATCATCCTCATCGAGTATCACTCCCGTTGCTTTTATGAATGGTTTGCCTAGAACAAGGCCAGTTAAGGGTGGGCTGATGATAGGGTTCATGTTATTAATTACAGTTAACTCGATATGAAAGAGGAACTTTTCTATCACAATTGGTACCCTCCTTATTACCCCGATGATATTAGACCCTTCATATTTGACTTGTTCAGTGAAGGCTTCATTATATAGAGAAAGGGATATTGCGCTTATAGAAGAGTTGGGGTTTATGTAGGCATCTTTTATAAACTTTTTCCTAGTGGTGCAAGAAATCTTAAAGACCCTAGGAGCGCCATCCTCTATTCTCTCTCCGAATCCCATAGGCGACCTTGCTGTGCCCCTCTCAAGTTCCTCTACCAGGGGGCGGTCCAGCAGTCCTGCAAGCCCATGAGGCATTTCGGATTTCTCTTCCGAGCCCTCCTCATCACTCACCTTTATTGTACTCGAGTTCTTTGGTGAGTCTAGATAGTAGTCGGGCGCCTCGGGTTTCTTTTCGGGAACTTCACCCTCCATTTCATTGTCCACATTCTTGGCTGTTTGTTGGTCCAGATTTGGTTTAGGAACAGGTATTGTTGTAATGGTGTTCACGAAGTGGAGAGGTTTCGAAGGGGTATGAGTATCTCCTGTTTTTTTTTCGTTCTGTGATATGTATTTGAAAAGTTTACTAGGGTGCTTGATTTTTACAGGAGGGGGTGTTTGGTGGGTTACCGTAACAGATTTGATCTCATTAACTCGTGCCAACTCACAATTTGACCTGCCAGCAAGGCGATCATTGATAACCTTTAACAGGTTATCAACCTTGTTGTTCATATCAACTTGCTGTTGTCTGAATTGATTCTCAAGTTTGGAAAGCTGTGTTTCTTGAGAGAGAATGAATTTTTGCAGTGATTCCTCGCGATTTTGTTGTTTATGCGTGTGTCGCTGAGGATAATGTTCAGACCAGGTGAGCGGGTAGAGTCATTGAATGATACGCTACGAGTTAGGTTCCAACTAAAATTTGGCTTATTCTTCCATGCCTCATACCCATCTTCGGAATTTTTGGGCCCATAATTAGTGGCGAGCCACTTATCTCCCGCCTTATCGATTCGCGAGGATGCGAATTCTTTGAAAGCCTGTTTGGGAAGTTCCATGCAATCATGAGTGTCGTGGGGACCACTACATAATTTACATGAAGAAGTGATTTTGTTCACTTGGCTTGAAGGTTTAGGAGCCTCGTAGGATTTCATGAGAAACTTGACTTGGTCTTCAAGTTCTATGATCCTACGGTCGGAAGTGCTTGAATTGTTCAAAGGCAAAGATATTGCCTTGACCGTTTTATTCAAATCACGGGGATCACTCCAACTTTCGTTGTCATAAAGAGCAAGATCCTCTAGGAGAGCCCATGATTGTTCCGCACTTAGATCACGTAGCTTGCCACCGGCCGATTGGTCAATGGTTTGCCTCGTGGAGAGATTGATATGGTCATAGAAGATTTGGACTTGGAGCCAAAGTTCTATGCCATGGTGAGGGACTTTTTGGAGTAAGTCCTTGAATCGAGTCCATGCCTCATAGAGAGTTTCGCCTTGACGTTGTTGGAACATCAAGATATCATTCCTTAGCTTGGTAGTTCTTCCCGGTGGGAAAAACTGAGCAAGGAAACGAGTGGTGAGATCATCCCAAGAGGTGATGGATCCTGCGGGTTGACGTTCTAGCCACTGACTAGCTTGGTCCCGTAGAGAGAATTGGAAGAGACGCAATCGGGTCGTCTCTCGAGTGGCAACATCAAGGTCTATAGAATCAACGATTTTAAGAAAGTCCTTGAGATGTTGATTAGGATCTTCAGAACGAAGTCCATGGAATGCGCATCCGCTTTGCACCAACCGGATGGTGTCGGATCGCAAGGGTGTGATATTGGCTCCTTGTGTGAGCTCAATGGTGTTTCGATAGCCGTGGTGGCTAGGACGGGAATACTCTCCTAAAGTACGGGCTCTAGGAGGTGGTGGTGGTTGTTGTGGTGGTGGGTTGTGTGGGTTAAGGATATTACCATCTTCCATGATGTCGGATGGTAATGGTTACGAACAAAGACACGAAGAAAATAGATAGACTAAAGAAAACCTAGAAAAATAAAATAAAAATCTCACTAGAAAGGAATCTAGTGAGTAGACCTAATAGAAATAAAAATTCACCCTAAACAATAACTATTCCCCGGCAGCGGCGCCAAAAACTTGATGCGTGGGTTTTGCAACCTTACAACAGGTTTTACCTCTCGAGTGGCCTCAAGAGGCTTACAACCCCACCAGGCAGTGTACCTGACCGATGTAGTATAGTGTAGTGGTAAGTACGGGGGATTGATCGTTCTCCACAGGGAATAGTGTTCGTTAGGTGTGAAAGGCTACTCTAATTAGGTCTAAGGGTTGAGGAAGATTCTTTTTATGTTTTTATAATTTTATGAAAGCAAGTAAAATCTCGGGTTTTGAAGGAGTGGGCGGAATTAGTTGCTAGTCAACTAACCCAAATTACTACAAATGCAAATAAAATAAAATAACAAAAATGAAAAGTGGTGAGAAACTTATGTGTAGAGAAATGTGTTTACTTAGATTTCCTTACTCCCTAACTATCTTTTACCGGTTAATTAGTGTGCATTAGTCGCGTGGATGACGGGTGTATTCCTTAATACCATTCGTGGGGTGGCGTACTTACTTCCCCAAACTCTACAAGCTCCTACTTCACTCCTATGTCGAGCCGGCTAGGAAGCTCCTAACATGGGATCACTAGAATTCGCTTGTGCATTAAATACAACCATAAAAACCTTTAGTACGCGTTTGGTTCATGTTTCTTAAGACGTTCAAGCAAGTTACCGAATAGGAAGTTAGCCAGTTTTCTTAAGCCTAACATAGATAAACAATCATCCAATACAACTAATAACACACTAACAACCAATAATCAATAGCTAGGTTTCATTAGATCTAAGCAAACACAAGATAAAATTAGCCTAACATGTTAAACAAAAGACAAGCATAAGATAGAATCAAACAACACATAGACATATTGAATGATTAATTGATAACTTATCTTTCAATGAAACATGGAAGATCTCAAGGCAAAAAGCCCTGAAAAAGTAGCTAAAATCGTCTTAGGGTTTTATCCCAAAATTCCACACACTAAGCTCTCTCCTAATGACAAAAAATTAGAAAACTATATATAGACTTTGACATCTGACGGCGTCACCTTATGCATTGTGACGCCGTCACCTTGCCGCTTTTAGGGTTCCCGGATGACCATCTTGACGCCGTCCCTCTTTAGCTCTTCAAAAATCCATTCTGGCTTATCAAGGCTTGACGCCGTCGGATCCTGAACGTGACGCCGTCCCCTTATGATTTAAGCCGTGACGCCCTTGATTTAGTTAAAGCGTGACGCCGTCAGAATTCTCATGCAAACTCACTGGCCCGTCATGAGTAAATTTCACATCCAACTTTTCTTGCCAAGGCATGACGCCGTCCCATGTTAATCGTGACGCCGTCAAGAGTAACTTTTAGCCGATTCTTGAGACTTTGCCGTTTTCTTCACTTTTATGCTCCAAAAACGTCCAAAATGCCTCCTTTTCCAGATTTCTCCTCAAAAGTACCTAAAATGACAAAAGGAACGATTTAGGGCAATATTTGATCAAATAAATACGATTTCGGGCTTAAATGACCCCTTAAAAGCGGTACACTTTTCGCCTCATCAACTTCATGAGCACATGTGAAGGGGGAGCATTTCAAAAATGCAAAACTCTCAATGTGTTATCTAAATGTGTTTACTCATAAACACTTTGAGAGATTCTCAAAAGGTTTTATGGCAAGTGATCAATAATCTGGGATAATCATGGAGTAATAAGGTGATTATGGTTAGGTTATGTCCTATGATCCGCCAGAGCCGGAGGGATCTACCCAAGGACAATTCCAATAGATTAGAATTAGAAGTCCTTAGGTAAGATTGAAAAAAGGAGTAAAAGAGAAAGGGAAAGAAGGGGTTGAATAATTAAAAAGAAAAGTTTAATGAAAGGGTGAAAAGAAATAGCCCTCCATGAAAACTTAGGACAGAAACCGGGTCAATACATCTGCTATCGGTACTCACTAAGGTGATACTGATATTGAAGACAAGACGCCATGGACCCAGTGACGCGTTGCACCACACCTCCTAGCCACTCAGATATCTCTTAAAAGATATTTGTTTTATTTCTCACAGAGAACACTGCATAATCTATCGGCCTCTCATTCCGAAATGTGTTGATATTGAAAAGGTGGCACTCTGCTCCATGCCTCCGACTACTAAAACCAAAACGCACATTATCGAGTCTAGAGCCATGAGATTCATCAAAGATCTCGTAGGAACACTTCCAAAACAATACACTTGTGTTCACCAAAAAGAACACAAGTTGTAAGAGTCTTAATAAGATCTAAGGATCTTGCCCTATATCATGATGGTTTCGTGCTTCAAACGGTCTACAGTCGTGAAGTAATACTTCAGTATACTTCAGCGGCTCTCAACGGCCTTGGTTAAGATTAGGGAAAGTTTTCACACTATGCTGTTAATGATCTCAAAATCTGAACCTGTAAGCGCTGGATGTTTTATTGCTAACTGTTTTATGTAGGTACTGACGAAAGTCCATTCACCATCATCATATGTTTCCACATCTATGACGGCGACGCAAATTGAACGGAAGATGTTCATAAAGGCAAGAATGACCTAAAAGACGATACTTCAAAGATCACAGTGCATGAAGAAACAAGGAACGAAGACTAATCTACATCGACACACAAAGTTAAAGACTTTGAAGACAAAAGACCTATCACCGGAGCATCATTGAAATGACCATCCCTTAGGGGGAGATTGTTAGCATTGAATTTATTATGTAAAGTGATGGTCATTTGTTGTACTAATACATGTGTGTCGTATAGATTAGTTAAGTCTAAATAGTGTGGACTTTTGTTATTGTAAAATGATGGAAATAGATATGTAAAAGTCCAACCCATCAAAAGCCCAAACCAAGCCCACAAAAGCCCTTAGGGCGCCGGCCATAAGGCTAATTAAACACACACTCTTACCCATTTTAGGGGTGCCTCATTGTCTTGGGTAGGTGTAAGAGTGTGTGTATTCTCTCAAGGTTTATGTTTGTTATTTCTTTTAAGTTTTAATAAACATTATGTTATAAATCTTATCATACGATCCATACACTTTCTTCTCATCTACATATTCTAGTTGAGTGTCACATGTTTATAGTAGCTTAGTAGTAGTGATAAAGTAGTGATTTCAAGTCACAACAAGAACAAAGATATGCTTTTATGTGCACAAGGGAATGGAAACTCATTCTGCAGCCACACAATCTAACGTTGGCTGTTTTGGATTGCTTATAAATAGCGTGCTATTTATGAACCGCCTATAAAATTAAGTGCTTCAGAATTTAAATAGTGTCTGAATTTGCTTGTAAAAAATAAAGTTGTACCTTAAAAAAGTAATTATTTTTTCTAAATTTTATTTTCGTATCCAATTATAAAAGGTTTTAGTAAAATTATGTTGGCGAATATTAATAGTATTAATGTAAACTTGAATAAACACAAAATTGCTCATTTTAACTCTCCTTATGAGAAGTTGCTTATTTTAACTCAAAATAAGTAGATAGCAACGCATAAACACTTTGGATGACACAAAATTGTTTCGACTTATACTAGAAATCATCATGGCTTTTTGAAGAAAACGTAGGTGATGCGCGTGATGTGTCGTTGCGGTTTAGCAGTATTAATGCCTACTCAAGTTTTAAATTTATATTTAGCCGACTTATCAATAACACACACACTTAACGAGCAGTGTACTCAAGTTTTAAATTTATATTATCTAGTTATTCTAATCAGTATTTTAATATCCTAAGTTAGCTATACAACCTAATCTAACGCAAGGGGGTTCAGCCTGAGAGACTGGCACAGTTTGGTTATGATTAAATAGAAACTAAACTAATGAGCACGAATCAACGATTAGCACACACGTACACAGATAGATACTTGAGACAATAAGAAGACCTGTCCTGATAATTAAGTAGCTTGTCACTTGTTTTATTGCTAGTTTTATATGAAGTATATATAATTAACCCTTTCTCGTTGGCTCTAATCTTATCGGCGAGTAAACCCTTAATGATCACTTATGTATATCCTACTATCCTAGAATATTGAGCATTTGTGATGCCCACGTTTCGTATACGCTAGAATAGATAGGCGAGGAAGGGGCATGGCGACCCAAGCAATGCTCAGCTAGACACAGAGGTTATCAATGCACTAATAAAAGTCACCAAAGACATCAACATATAAACTTTAATTAATGGGAAAGCAATTTTAAGGGGTGCGCATGATATTCCGTAGTCACATGACATCAGCCCATCAATCCTGATGAATTAAAGTGTACTAATACAATAAAACAAAACTACTTAATGAGATGAATACATGCAGGACCTTCTTACAGCTCTTGTATCTTCGTTCAGGGTGTGTCTTGTGCTGCTAATACGTCTGAATTCGTCTCAGGTTTGGTACTCGTACGTATGGTATCTTGCACTGTTCAACCTCGAAATTCGTCTGACTTTGGGGTATTTATAGTTTCTGTCTGAGGGTTAGATGCGGCGCATAAGATAAGTAGATGCGGCGCATTGACTTAACTTCGCGTGGGGTCCAAGATTAATATATTCAGTAATATTCGTACACCGCCTTAAGATGCGGCGTAACTCCATTTCTCTATGCGGCGCATGTCCTTTGCTTTCTTGGATTGTAACTTGTGAAATCTTGATAGTGATACGCCGTATGTAAGAAGTATGTTGCGGCGTATCTGGAGCAGAATGATCTTGATCTTGTACATTTCAGTAGACTCTTAACATCTTGCTTGTTTTGCTCCATAATTAGTCCAAAATGGCCAAGTTTCACATAATACTTGTTTTTACCTGAGAATTACAAAAGTAAACATTAACGTATCAATTCTCATATATAATATAATAAAACAAGTCAAATAAATAGGATAAATGATGATAATAAAATGTACTTCTTTGAGTTCATCAAATATCCCCCCACTTGAACTTTACTTGTCCCCAAGTAAACCTTAGAATAAATCTTATGAAAATGTATCCTAAAAGATATTAGGATTTATTTTTATATTTAAGCATGTATTCGTTTTGTCATAATTGCACAACCAAACACTTAACGAATTAGAAATAAAATAAAATATTTCGATAAAAGCAAATCTAATCGTTAAACTGTCCAGTCGTGACGAATATTCTATCATAAGCTTGGTAAGTATACGCATCTCCCCCACTAAAGCCAAGGAATAACAAGTCTAAAGCGGTAAAAAGGGTTTGTTGGTTAAGGGTTAATCATTCTTCTTAATCTCTATCGATCTCATATTCCAGAAAAGGCGACAAAATCACAAATACATGATTGAATCCACGACCACGATACTTGCAATTGCTCAAATCCTTAATTCGAATGGGCTAAAGATAGGACCAAGTAATCTTTACCAATAATATTATATCAAAAAGAGCGACAAAATCATAAATACATAGCCGAATCCACGGCTACGATACTTAAGATTGCTCAAATCCCTAATCTCAATAAATCAAAGGTTTGGATGAAGAATGATATAGGGTATGGATAATATTTGGGATACAAATTGGTGTAAAATGAAAAATAAACAAAACAGATAAATTAAAATCCTAAGTGTGGTTAATCACTTTCCCAACCATCCCATGAATAAGACTCATATCATTGAATAACTCGCGCTTTAACACTTGAAACACACGCTTTAGGTAGACACGAATTATACTCAACAAGATCTTAATCAAAGAATATCCTTAGTTGGCGTTCCCATAACGGCCAACTCCCATTCAATCCATAAATATAATATACAACAACAAATAGTGGTGATATCGCCCACTTAATAAAAAATTTACATAAGTTGGTTAAAACAAACTTCCAACTTTTTCCTTTTTTTTTTTTTTTTTTTTTTTTTTTTTTTTTTTGACATCAACATATAAGTGTAAAATTTCACAACTTTTCTATCACTATTTTTCCGGATAATTTTTCATACTCTTCATACTTTCAGAAATAACTGTAATAGTGAAAGTAGCAAACACACGAAAAATAAACTCAAAGGTTATACAATATTTACTTTCATACCAATTGCATTGTGCAATTTCCCGACCTAACCAAAGATAATGAATTACGCACGCGAACACAGGTAATGTAAGGAAACACACTTTTCCTAAAGCAATTAACCACGGATTTTAATCTACAGGGTAGGCTAAGGTGTAAGGGTGTAACGAAACATTATAACAAAGGTGTAAGAAACGAAAGGAATGGCTCTGAGGGTTTTTCTAGGGGTATCTTACTCTAAAAGTGAGAGTAACAAAGGGTTTGTACGGGGGTTAACTAACCAGTGTAGTTAGTTAATATCACATAACATATAAAGGCTATTTGGGTGTAATCCTAGAAATTTACCAATTTAGACAAGTCATTCCAATTATATAGATAATACTTATTATGGTGGTCTCGAATGGTATACAAGCCAAGTTCTAAAGTTTACAAGTCACCGGCACACTCATAGATTTGTGAATTTTGATAAGTTCACAATTTTTGGAAATAATGTTATGTGTGCAGCTATGTAATTTAGACTTTAAACAAAAACATGCTAAAAAATTTTAAATTTTGATATATTAAGCGCATTTTAAGCATATTTTGAAAAAGTTTAGGACAAGTAAGTGTTCTAATTCTCCAATCCCCCCACTTAAGTTAAACAACGTCCTCGTTGTTTGTGTCAAAGGTTAGAAACTGGAAAATAAAAAGAATTAGAACAGAAAAACTCCCCTGAGATTTGCTCGGTATGATCCTCCATTGTTCGTATAAGAGCAAAAATCAACTTTCTTGTGGATTAGAACGTTTAAGCTTCATAGATGATGTAGCCACAAGAATGCAGGAATCTATAATACCATTAAGACTTTAACACACCTGAGTTAAGAAGGTTCAAACTTGCATAATACATTAGTAGTTAGTAAAAATAAAACTTAAAAAATTAAATTGTAAATCATCAGGTCAGTCGATACGCCGTATCTTATGGAAAAAGATACGCCGTATCGAGCCTGGAATAAATACGAATCAGAATAAAAGATGCGTCGCATCCTTAACCAGGTATGCGCCGCATTAAATACTGACAGAAAGTTTTAAAGTCAAAAGTAAAAATGCAGAAAATTAAATAAGATATGACCAGTGCAGGTGATGCGTCGCATCTTATGATGGAGATGCGCCGCATCGAAGTGCAGGTTTGACAGACTCGATACAAAATCAGAAAATAACACAAAAGATAAGCATGGGTTGCCTCCCACGAAGCGCTTGTTTTTGTTCGAGTCACGAGCCTGACTCCACCCTTATTTACTGTGTATTAAGGTGTTGTTCCCCCCACTTGGGATCAAGTGCGGGTGATAATAGCAATAAACACGAAAAGATTGTAAATATGCTAGTAAAGATGGAAGAAATAAATAAAGATCATACCTTGGCAATATATGTACATCTTCCCTATTCTTACCCGGTTTGGTTGATAAATTGGATGACTTGACCACTTCATCTGAAAGAGTAGTATGTTGAGGAAAAAAGAGTCTCCTTTCTTCTTGGTTAGTCTCTTTGGTAGTAAGGCGTCCCTTGACTTCCGCAGAAGATGAGAAAGGGTCTTTAGCAAGTAAAAGTTCGAGTTCCTCTATATCCTTTATAGGGTCGAAATCATCATCTTCATCAATCATAGCAATGTTTAAGAGCTCATCACCAAATTCTTCCTCGAGCTCCACCAAAAACGGGTTGATCACAGGTGCTTCATGTGCTTCAATAGGTAGTGTAATAAATTTGACCTCATCATTCTTTTGTTTTGCAACCTGTTTAGGAAAACTAGCAAGATTATTAGTAACGGGATTAATAATATTAAATAAATTTGTACCACTTTGTGTTGTAAGTGACTCCAATTCATCTTGTGAATCTTCATCTTCAACTAGTTGTCTTGCAATTTCATAATCGTCCCGAATTTCATCCTTAAATAAGTAATCCCAGATTTCTTCAAAATCCCTCGTTGGGTCAAAATCTGGTTGAGGTATGTCATCATATACAATTGCGTCAAATGGTTCGAAATCAAAATTAGAATACTTTTCATCTTCATCCGATGGATTTTCTAATGGTGGTAATACGATTGCAGAATATTCTTCAACGTAAGGTTCCGTATACACATCATCTTGTGCAATCTCCGGAGAAAAAGTACTATCAATAACAATTGCCGAAATTGGTTTCACGGTATATGAATCTTCTTCATCATCATTTGACATACACCAAGTGTGTTGAAATGGCAATTTGTTTCTTTCTTTCCTTGACTTTTCTTGTCCTAAAATCAAGTATTCTTCCATAGTGATTTCTTTCGTCTCAATGACATGTGCACCATATCTTGCTCTTTTCCAATCATACACCTGATTATTGCTCAAGGCACTTTCCTCTTTAAACTTGACATATTCTTCCATTGTAATATCCGGATCGTCCATCTTCCTGAAATAAAACTTACTCGTGCAAAAGAAGAGTGAAACAATCAAAGGAAAATAAAATTTGCTGATATCTGTAGACGATGCGCCGTATCCAGAAAGTTGGATACGCCGTATCTTATTTCGTTAAAATTTAATCAGACTTTTATTTAGAAAACAGATACGCCGCTTATGAACAAGAATGCGCCGTATCAAATTTAAATTATCAAAAATCGATTATATTTATTAAAATTAAATGCGTCGTATTAACAAAAGCTAATGCGCCGTATTTTCGTTACGTTTCAAAATACAAGATTTTTGATTTAGTAGATGCGCCGTATCGATAAAGATCGATGCGTCGTATTTGTTTAATTAATTCGAAAAACTGTTTTTAATTTAAATAGACAATACGCCGTATCTGTGAAAACAGATGCGTCGTATGGCGTTAGGGTTTAGAAAAATTTCTTATTAAAAACAGAATACGCCGTATCTTGGAAAGATGCGTCGTACTCGAATTTATTAAACGCGTTGTATTTTATAAAAATTAAACGCAATACGCCGTATCTGTGAAAACAGATGCGCCGTATCGTTTGTATTAGCACAGTACAACGATAGCAGAATGCAGAAAAATAGAAAAAAGAAAAACAAAAAGAAAATCAAACAAAAAGAAACAAAAATTTAAAAAAAAAAAAAAAAAAAAAAACACACAAAAACAGAAAATATGCAAATATACAATGAATGCAATTTATCTAATATATAACAGGGTTAGTGGTTAGAATCTAAAAATTAAAGAAAAACCTAATTAAAATAATAATCAAATTAACAGATAATAACAATTCACTCCCCGGCAACGGCGCCAAATACTTGATGCGGTGCGTGTTTTGTTCTAATTCTTTTATATCCCCGGCAACGGCGCCAAAAACATGATGCGTGTGATTTGTCGTTGCGGTTTAGCAGTATTAATACCTACTCAAGTTTTAAATTTATATTTAGCCGACTTATCAATAACACACACGCTTAACGAGCAGTGTACCTGGTCAGTATGAACATAATGGTAAGTAGAGTGTCGATCACTAAGAGTGGAACGTATTATCTAGTTATTCTAATCAGTATTTTAATATCCTAAATTAGCTATACAACCTAATCTAACGCAAGGGGGTTCAGCCTGAGAGACTGGCACGGTTTGGTTATGATTAAATAGAAACTAAACTAATGAGCACGAATCAGCGATTAGCACACACGTACACAGATATATACTTGAGACAATAAGAAGACCTGTCCTGATAATTAAGTAGCTTGTCACTTGTTTTATTGCTAGTTTTATATGAAGTATATATAATTAACCCTTTCTCGTTGGCTCTAATCTTATCGGCGAGTAAACCCTTAATGATCACTTATGTCTATCCCACTATCCTAGAATATTGAGCATTTGTGATGCCCACATTTCGTATACGCTAGAATAGATAGGCGAGGAAGGGGCATGGCGACCCAAGCAATGCTCAGCTAGACACAGAGGTTATCAATGCACTAATAAAAGTCACCAAAGACATCAACATATAAACTTTAATTAATGGGAAAGCAATTTTAAGGGGTGCGCATGATATTCCGTAGTCACATGACATCAGCCCATCAATCATGATGAATTAAAGTGTACTAATACAATAAAATAAAACTACTTAATGAGATGAATACATGCAGGACCTTCTTACAGCTCTTGTATCTTCATTTAGGGTGTGTCTTGTGCTGCTAATACGTCTAAATTGGTCTTAGGTTTGGTACTCGTACGTATGGTATCTTGCACTGTTCAACCTCGAAATTCGTCTGACTTTGGGGTATTTATAGTTTCTGTCTGAGGGTTAGATGCGGCGCATAGGATAAGTAGATGCGGCGCATTGACTTAACTACGCGTGGGGTCCAAGATTAATATACTCAGGAATATTCGTACACCGCCTTAAGATGCGGCGTAACTCCATTTCTCTATGCGGTGCATGTCCTTTGCTGTCTTGGATTGTAACTTGTGAAATCTTGATAGTGATACGCCGTATGTAAGAAGTATGTTGCGGCGTATCTGGAGCAGAATGATCTTGATCTTGTACATTTCAGTAGACTCTTAACATCTTGCTTGTTTTGCTCCATAATTAGTCCAAAATCGCCAAGTTTCACATAATACTTGTTTTTACCTGAGAATTACAAAAGTAAACATTAACGTATCAATTCTCATATGTAATATAATAAAACAAGTCAAATAAATAGGATAAATGATGATAATAAAATGTACTTATTTGAGTTCATCAGTAGGTTAAGGATGATTACCTTGTTGAACATGTATTTTTGTTGTGTAAATCTATATAAATCTACTCGAACCAACCTAGATCTACAACTAATAACTACTCGTGACACTCAAAGAAATAAAGTAAAGATGAAGAGAAGATATGGTGCGTATGAATAACCTTATCACCGAATGCTTATATTGTAACCATGAGAGAACATAAGATAAAATACATACATACACCACACACTCTCACACCTATACTAAACAAAGAGGCACTCCACAAATGAGAGAGTGTGTGGTATTTATAGGAAATGCAATAGGATGGGACGCCCTAGGTTTCCAACCTTGGGCTTGGTGGGCTTTGTGATGGTCTTGGGCTTTTGTATCATTCTTAATCTTTTCATTACAAAGTCCATCACAAAGCCCTTACATATTTGATTATACCACACGACACACCTAAAATAAATATTACAAATGACCATCACTTGACTAAAAATATAAATGCTAACAATCTCCCCCTAAGGGATGGTCATTTCCATGATGCTCCCAGTGATAGGTCTTTTGTCTTCAACGTCTTGGACTTTGTGTGTCGATGTAGAATAGTCTTCATACTTTGATTCCTTCATGCAATGGTGATCTTCAAAGTATCGTCTTTAGAGGTGGTTCTTGCCTTGATCAAAATCTTCTCGTGATGATGCGTCGTGTCCTTCAACATACTCATACATCTTGGGCTGTAAACTTCTGCTAACAATCTTCCCTTGCTAACAATCTCCCCTTAATCTTTCATCATTTGACATATGAACTTGTTCTTGACATCTTGATTAGTGTTTCGACTTTGTTGTTACACTCTGTCTTTAATTTGATCCTTTTGTCTTGAACTTTTACACTTGAGCTTTGTTGGAGATGTTCTTCATCAGTATGAGTATGCTGAGGTGAAGATGTTTGATGTATTTAATGATGGTTGATGGATGTTTATAGGTAGCTGCATAAAACCGTTAGTAATAATCATCCAGCGCTTACGGGTTAGGACTTCGAGATCGTCAGCAGCATAGTGTGTAGACTTTTTCTAATTCCCCAGGCCGTTCTGAACCGGATACCCCTGAGAGGGCTTACACGGACACACCGAAGTGCACCCACGATTCAGTGAGTCGCTGGAGATCACCCCACGACTGTAGACCGTTTGAAGCTTAGTAACCATCATGATATATATATGGCAAGATCCAAAGATCTCATTAAGACTCTTGTACACTATGTGTCCTTATTGGTGAACACAGGTGTATTATGTGGAAAGTGTTCCTAAGAGATATTTTAATGAATCTCATGGCTCTAGACTCGATAGTGCGTTTTGGTTTTAGTAGTTGGAGGCATGGAGCAGAGTGCCACCTTTTCAATATCAACAAATCTCGGAATGAGAGGCCGATAGATTACGTAGTGTTCTCCATGAGAAATGAAACAAATATCTTTTAAGAGATATCTGAGTGGCTAGGAGGGGTAGTGCAGCGCGTCACTGGGTCCATGATGTCTTGTCTTCAATAACAGTATCAACTTGTGATAACCGATAGCAGATGTATTGGCCCGGTTTCTGCCCTAAGTTTTCATGGAGGGCTATTTCTTTTCACCCTTTCATTCAACTTTTCTTTTTAATTCTTCAACCCCTTCTTTCCCTTTCTCATTTACTCATTTTTTTCAATCTTTCCTAAGGACTTCTAATTCTAATCTATTGGAATTGTCCTTGGGTAGATCCCTCCGGCTCTGGCGGATCATTGGACATAACCTAACCATAATCACCTTATTACTCCATGATTATCCCAGATTATCAACCTCTTGCCATAAAACTTCTTCTTCTTTTTTTTTTTTTTTTTTTTTTTTTTTTTTTTTTTTTTGTGAAAATCTCTCAATGTGTTTATGAGTAAAACACATTTAGTTAAACACTTCAAAAGTTTTGCATTTTCTAAAATACTCCCCCTTCACATGTGCTCATGTATTTTTGATATAAATTTGCACATGTAGGGTAGAGTTCGCACTTTTGAATTGATCGATTTTCAATGAACATGACCATTGCGAGACACGTTTACATCACTAGTTAGACTAGCTTGAAATTATTACCCGTCCCGGTCATATTCAATGATAATATCTCAAATTGGTACATTCTACTCAGACAAGTCCTTTGCGAGACACGTTTACATCACAGGATGAACCAGCTTGAAATTATTATCCGTCCCGGACAAGTCTTTTTGATAACGGACATTTAGTTTCGTCAATTCGAGGGTTCATGCTGAGTCTTTTTTTAGACCTCTTTTGAGATTCAATCCACAATTTTAAACTTTTGATCACATTTTAATCGCGTCTTCTCCCCCTTATACCTAATCTCCCCCACAAAAATAGAACATAGTGATATTTTTTGATATCGAGTGATTAAAATGAGAGCTTTTTGGAGAGAAAGACGGATCACTTTTGCATGATTTGGAACATTTTGTTTTTCTTTTTCTGCTCCCCCTTAAATAAAGCATATATATATATATATATATATATATATATATATATATATATATATATATATATATATATATATATATATATATATATATATATATATATTAAACATTTGAGTTTAAAATCATTTAAGGGTATAGAGGGAGTTTTCATTTTTGAAGAATCTTGAGCACAGAATTTGGAGAAAGATTTTGAAAACTCTTTTTGAAAAATCTTGATTATGTGCTCAAGGATTCTTAGTTAGCTTTTGCCGTTAACAATGCGAGTCCTGATCAGATATAATCAGAAGTCATCATTGTAGCTCGGGTTTCGTATTGAAATATACGAAAGCCGTCATTGGATTGCGGGTTCCGTACTGAAGTATACGAAAGCCATCATTGGACTGCGGGTTCTGTACTGAAGTATACGAAAGCCATAGTGAAGAAATTTTTGAGAAACGATATGTTTTAGAAAAAATTTAAATGAACTCTCGCTCAAGCATCTGAACATGCACGTATCATTGTTGAATGACATTTCTAGGTACGTACAGAATATTGATTTATACGAGAGACATGTCGTGAGAATAATATTTTTGGCTTTTGTATTTTTTACTGTTTTTGTATTTTTGAAATTTTCTATTTTTGTATTTTGTTTTTGTTGGTTTTTAAAATTTTGTATTTTGTTTTTTCGAAAATATTTACAGCGAAGTTTTTTGAGATAAAATTCAAGAAGATTCGAGAAGACTTTCTAACTCTTCGGGAGTTAGGCTTCGCATTCCAATTCGACGAACTAAGTTATCAAACCGCTCTTTTGGGAGGGCTTTAGTAAATAGATTGGCGAGTTGGTATTCAGTCTTCACGAAAAATAATTCAACAGTCCCCTCTTCGACATGTTCCTTTATGAAGTGATAGCGGACTCTAATATGCTTGGTCTTCGAGTGTTGCACGGGATTGCACGAGATGGCTATGGCACTTTTCGAATCACAATAGATAGGAATGCGATCGAAAGAGAAACCATAATCTGTGAGTTGTGTCCGCATCCATAGAACTTGGGCACAACACGCAGATAGAGACACATACTCGGCTTCTGCAGTTGATAATGTCGTACAGTCTTGTTTTCGTGATGACCAGCCTACTAGCTTTTCTCCCTAAAATTATGCTCCTCCTGATGTACTTTTTGCGGTAACTTGGCAACCAGCATGGTCGGCATCTGAAAAGGCTGTTAGTGTAAACTCCGAATCCTTCGGATACCAAAGTCCCATGTTAATGGTTCTTCGTAGGTACCGGAAGATCCGTTTAACCTTTTGGAGGTGAAGTTCGGTAGGCCTTGCCTGAAACCGTGCTAATAAACAGACAACAAAATGTATATCGGGTCGACTAGCAGTTAAGTACATGAGAGAACCAATCATGCTCCAATATTTCTTCAGATCCATGGGTTTCCCATATAAGTCTGCGCCTATTTTGGGTGAAGTGACCATTGGTGTACCAACAGAGTCACAATTTTCCATTCCATGTTTCTTTAAAATCTCAATTGTATATTTAGATTGATTTATGAAAATGCCACGATGGGATTGATGGATTTGAAGTCCAAGGAAGAATTTTAATTCACCCATCATTGACATTTCAAATTTACTTTTCATGAGATTTGCAAAATGTTTTAAATGTTTCTGATTAGTGGACCCAAAGATTATGTCGTCCACGTAAATCTGAACAATCAAAATGTCATCTTGAATTTTTTAGTAAACAAGGTCGGGTCAATTGTTCCTTCGGTGAAATGATTATTTAGCAAGAAAGATGATAGATCGTCATACCACGCCCTTGGGGCTTGTTTCAAACCATAGATAGCTTTCTTTAGCTTGTAGACGTAGTCTGGATGATCTTTGTCAACAATTCCATCTGGCTGACTCACGTACACCTCTTCTTTCAGAGTTCCATTCAAGAATGCTGTCTTGATATCCATCTGATAGACCGTGATGTTTTTGTGAGCTGCATAGGCTAAGAAAATCCTGACCACCTCAAGCCTTGCTACTGGCGCGAATGACTCATCAAAATCTATTCCTTCTTCCTGTCTAAATCCCTTAGCCACGAGACGAGCTTTGTTGCGAATTACAGTCCTCTCTTCATCCTTTTTGTTCTTCCATAACCACTTAAGATCAATGATGAGTTTGTCGATTGGTCTCGGCACTAAATCCCAAGTGTCATGTAGTTTATATTGGAGAAGTTCTTCCTGCATCGCTTCAATCCATTCATTACACTACAAAAAAACAGGCTTTCAGAGACTGAATTTATAGGGACTGATATATCAGTCGCTGATACATAGCATCGGTAACTGAAACATCAGTTACTGATACTTTTAAGGACTGACCTTTTATTGACTGATTGCGGCGACTAAAAATCAGTCCTCGATTCAGTGACCCCATATCTGAGACTAAATTTCAGTTACTAATATGCCTGTACGGGAAAAAAATTTGGAGGCAAATTTGTTAGTGACTGAATAAGGGTGACAATTCAGTCCCTAGTACATGTACATCATATCTAAGACCAAATTTCAGTTACAAATATATTTGCGCAATAAAAAATCTTGGCGGAAAATTTGTTAGTGACTGAATTATAGTCACAGTTCGGTCCCTAATACATGGAGATCATAGCTAAGACTAAGTTTCAGTTACAAATATGTCTACATAATAAAAAGGTTTGGAGGGAAATTTTTTAGTGACTGAATTTCAGTCACAGATGCGTCCCTATTACATGGACATCATACCTAAGACTAAAATTCAGTTACAAATATGTTTGCGCAATAAAAAAGTTTGGAGGGAAATTTGTTAGTGACTGAATTTGAATCACAACTCAGTCCCTAATACATGGACATCATAGCTAAGACTTAAATGTATAAAAATAGTTTAAAACGGACTAAAACGTTTAAAAATGGACGAAAACTAATAAAAACGGACGAAAACGTTTAAAATCAGACGAAAACATATCAAAACGGAAGAAAATGTAAAAAACGGACGAAAATGTATAAAAATGGACGTAAGCGTAAAAAAAGGACTAAAACGGATGAAAACGTATAAAAACGTTAAAATATAACAGACAAAAATTGATGAAAACATAAAAATACGGATGAAATCGTATACAAACGGATGAAAACATATAAAAACGTAAAAACAACTAAAATGATGAAAACGTAAAAAACGAAAAAAGGATGAAAACGTAAAAAAATAAAACGTAAAATGACAAAATAGAAAGGGACGAAAATGTATAAAAACGACGAAAACGTAAAAAAACAAACGAAAACGTATAAAAACAGATAAAAACTGAACAAAAACGGGAACGAAAATGGATTACCGACAGAATATACGGTTCTATATATTGTAATGTACTACACTTGTTTTTAAGACCTACATATATTTGTATCGTTGTTAGTAATTGTAAGTTTGTATATAAACCTATTTACGGATTGCTATTTATGTGTAACACTTAGGGGTTCACGCACGAAACCTCGGTTTATACCCCCGTGACGTGGGAACTCGAGCAGAATTCAAGTTTCAGATGTTCATAACATCTTTAGTATTCACCGATGGCTTTCATTTTGAGTGTTGACAATTTGAGACGTGTAATCGGGATAATGACATCAATCAGTTGCTTCATTGAGCGTGACATCCCTTTTAAAGAAACGACTATTACGTTCTTACCATATATAATAAGTCGTGGTGCCTATAGCAATCGTCAATCCACTATACTATACACACCACTTCCATTCAAGATAATAACAAGAAAGTTGCATATAGGCATATAGCCAATCAAAGCACTCTACTTTACACACCACATGGACCATCATATTGCCTTTACGAGTTCTCACACCCCTAAAGGTCTCCTTATAAATACTATACCATTTTCTCAAAATGGATCAAGCTAATCCCAAGCAACATATCCTGCCTTGGGAACTCCACATTCAAGTCTATTATCCTTTACGGTAATTGACACAAACCAACTGAGTTGACTTGTGAGTGTTACCCCAACTCGTGACTCTTGTCACATTTTGGGGTCTTTACTGAACGTGGGAAATCGAACGGTCAACCAACCCAAACCCTCAATACATACCATACGTAATTGTTGAGTTTATCCATATTTACATTCATCTACGTGTATGACTTGATTTTATCCATAGGATGAGCTTTAGAAGTTAAGTAATTTTACATTGATATTCATATTTTTAGACGGCTCACGTATGAGTGATTAGGGATACACAAATGTCACTAATTAGATAAACGCTTGTTAGACTATTAGGTTAAAGTAGCTAGTTGTAAACACTAAATTAATAAATAGCTAGATGACAACTAGGATTAGTTTGTATCGCAAATGAATCTCAATGATTAGCTGAGAACTTAATGAGTGTAGATTAGTAAACCATTAACACCCTGTTCAAATCGGCTACTAATAGACGTACGAGTTATAATTGTATTATATTTAATCTTAAAATAAGTTACTTATGAATTCTCACAATATTTAACTTCAAAATAAAATTATTAAAAAATTATTACCTGTCATAATATCTGGCTAAACCCCATGCGTTTATGAGTTCTTAAACTAGTTTGTTTATAAAATATATAAATTAGATTGTATAAGAATTTCCCAATCTCATTTTCAGTTGCCCCGCTCTAATTTTCCCCAAAATCAAATTATCCCTCCCCATCAGGTATCCAACCTATTAGCAATCTCACATCCACAAACTTATCATCTCACGTTCTCTCTTTCGGTCTTCAAACAAACCAAATTCGCCAGATTATTGTTTTGATTTATGGGTTTTTGTTCTTCGTATAAAAACGGACAAGGTGGGCGTATGGCGCCCTGAATTTGCAAACCCACTTCCAATAACAGGTAAATTAAATATTTTGATTTATGGGTTTTTGTTTTTCGTTAGATTATTGTTGGTTTATGATAACTAATTGTATTGTACAAGATTCCTGATGTGGGTTTATGATATTTTGCTGTTTTTGAATGTTTCGAGTACTTATGGCTTATGTTTCTGTTTTGTTATAATTTTGTTGTTAAAATTGTAGTAATAAAATAAAATAAAATAAAAAACTGGATGTTAGGTTAGATATAAGCATAAATGTTGATTTGGAATTGCTATAGGATGTTTGTTTCAGCTTATTTTTAGACTTTTATATAGCCACCTTATGGATGCTTTGGTTCTAGGTCTATGTTTTTTTAATTGGAAGTGTGAAGATTCTTTGAGGAAAAGCTCATTTAAGCTTATTTTCAGACTCTTATATAGCCACCTTATCGCTTCTTTCGGTTAAGGTATGATGCGTTCAGCCATTGACAGCTATTGTCACTTTTAGTACACTCATATGTCTAATGACATGGTGGCTCTAACTCGAATCACGTCACTATGCTGATTTTTTATATTTTTAAATGTGCAATTGACGTTTGTTTTCATATTTATGCTTACAGATACAGACGATGATAGCTACCGTCCTTCAAAAAGAACTAGAGCTAGACTTCCTGGTTCACCAGGTGGTGGTTCACCACCAACCAGTCCACCGAGAGGTGGTGGAGGTTCAAGAGGTCCACCAAGTGCTACGGATGACACTGATGTTCCTGTGACTGATGCGTTTTGGGTGCTTAGTTTATTTCTTATTTTGGTTATGTTTTTCATTTGTCTATCAACATCATCAAATCATATAATTTTCATTTCCTGAATTACCCTTTGGCATGTCTTCCTGCTTTTGTAGGATGATGATGATGATTATCAAGGTGAGTTCGAGATGTACCGTGTTCAGGGAACACTGAGGGAGTGGGTTACCAGAGATGAAGTGCGTCGTTTTATTGCTAAGAAGTTCAAGGAATTCCTTCTTACCTATGAGAACGCAAAGAGTAATCATCGTGATCTTGAATATCTTAGGCAAATAAATGAGATGGTGTCAGGTAAAGAGTCCCATATTTTCTTGGCTTTTGACTCGTAATTACAAGGTTTTTTGAATATGGATGTTGGCCATGTGATTGTTATGTTGAATAAGGTATCTATATTTTCAGTCAACAAGTGCAGTTTGGAGATTGATTACAAACAGTTTATCTATATACACCCAAATATTGCCATCTGGTTGGCTGATGCACCTCAATATGTTCTTGAGATCATGGAAGAAGTTGCTAACAAAGTTGTGTTTAATCTTCATCCAAACTACAAAAGAATTCATCAAACAAATCTATGTTAGAGTGACCAACTTACCTGTTTATGATCAGATTCGCAACATCAGGTATGATCAATTTTGTTTATTGAGGGCATCTATAGCTTAGACTTATATATATACGCTATAAGAACCATCTGCATGTTTTTGTGCAGGCAAATCCATTTAAACACTATGATTCGCGTTGGAGGAGTTGTGACCCGACGATCTAGAGTTTTTCCTCAATTGCAGCAGGTGAAGTATGACTTTAACAAATGTGGATCAGTTTTAGGGCCTTTCGTCCAAAATTCATATTCAGAGGTCAAGGTTGGTTCTTGCCCTGAATGCCAATCAAAGGGACCGTTCACTGTCAATATTGAGCAGGTGAGTTATATTGCTCCTCCTTTTTGTAACATGAAAACAAATTCCTATACTAATACTCTCTTTGTGGCAGACTATATATAATGGTGGTGGTTTTAGTGGTTACAGTGAGTTTTTCGGTGAGTCGTCGTCGCGTCAAGTGGTGCCGCCTGCATATGGTGGTATGGTGGCGTCAAGTGGCGAGTTCAGGGTGGGATTTTTTGAATCCGTTTGAGACGTATGATAGTTATTATCCTTCGTATACGTCGAGTAGAGATTCGAGGGAGGTGAGGGAGGAGGAAGGGAAACCGGATTTGGAAGAGGAGGATTTGTATCAGGAGGAGGTTGTTAAGGAGATTCATTCTACGAAACCGACTTTTGTGAATGATAATGGTGCCAGTGGGAGTGGGGGTGGGGGTGCTAGGAGTAGTAATGTGGATGCGAAGAAGGCGCCGGTTGTTGATGCGGACAGTGAGATGAGTTCAGTTGGTGAGTTGCATTATAGAAGTGGACCGAGTGTGGTACCAGAAGAGGAGCCCGTGGAGTTTGAAGTTCATGTGGTGGAAAAAGGAGAGATGTCGAGAGGGGATAAGCCTGTTCATCAGTTTTATGATGATTCAGAAGTTGTGAAGGAGATTCAAGTTCAGTTTGATCGTGCTTCAGAGTCTGGGAATAAGTTGGCGAATATTCTAGAAGTTGGAGAGGTTCCACATAATCAGAAACATGCTGCTTATCAAGGTATGATCGTTTATTGCATTGTATGTTAGTACGTGTTTATATTAATTATGTAGATTTTAAGGTTCTGATTTTTATTCTGAATTGTGTGTATGTATGAATCAGTTCCCTCAAAGATGTTGAATGTATTTTCACCGTCGTTAGCAGTAGCGATATCTAAAAACTCTGATCCTGCCGACTTTGATGCCGATGTAGATGTAAGAACAAAGTCTAATAATCTATCGTCTACTTTGCAAACTCTATATCTTTGGGAGAAGAAATTGCTTGAGGAAGTGAAGGTATGATAAAGCTCTTTTATATGTGAATTTGATTATTAGTAGTATTTTTATTTTGTAAGATAATTAGAAGATTAAAGTGTTTAGATGAGAAGGGTGCTGAACAGCAAAAAATTGATGCAACAAGACTTTTAGTTAGGAGTCTTTCAACCAAAATTAGAATTGCAATTCAGGTGGTCGATAAGATCTCTGATCAAATTGACAGTACCACCTTCTATTTTTTTCTTCCTATTAAAAAAACTCAGTTTTTGCATATTAATACATGTGATCTCATTAAACCATTTTTGTCTTTGTATCTGTTTTCCAGTAACATGAATTGAACTATTTTGTGCGAATGTGCAGATTGAGAAGGGGGTTTATCATGGGAGAGTTGTATTATCCCAGCACACTACTGCTTACAAATGCACAGAACTTGGTGCAGGGTGAGGCCACGTGCTGCTATAAAGGACTACACGTTTGATGCGTTTCATATATAAAGAGTTGTGTGGGAATGTAACTTGGCCATGCTTGAATTTGCAAAAGTTAAATACAAGGTAGCAAAAACTTGCTTTTTTTATTGAATCCTACTATTATCTATGCATAAAATTTAATATTTAGCTGTTGTTCTTGTTTGCAGTTCGAATTGCCAGAGGATGCAAGGTCACGTGTGAAAAATATTTCAGTTATTCGAAACCTTTGCCTGAAGGTTATTGGATGAAAGAAGCAGCTGAATCATCTCAACAAGCTGACTCAACACCTAAACAAAACTCGACTGAGATTAATGAATTGAGAGCAAAGGTTAGTGAACTTGAACCGTATAAACGTAATTATGAGAAATTGGCAAAATTCTTGAGCCAAAAATTTCCAGACTTCGAGAGCACAATAGACTCACCAAATACTACTGAAGGTGATGGTAACGATGATCCATTCACCGATAATGATATATCGGACGTTCAAATTTATTTCTATTGAATTTGGTTTTATTTTTAAACATATTGAATTGTAAACTCTTGTTATTTGGATTGGTGAATATTATGCTTTAAAGAAATATTGTTATTATTATTGTTTATGGTTTGGAGTTTTATATACTATTGTAAGGGGTCATGTATGCATTGTGAATGGGAACTGAATTAAATTGTATTTGCCACTAACTTTTAGTTTATAATAGAAATATAATGGAACGGCGCCATCATATTGGAGACTGATTTGAATGTTATTTTGTATCGATTAACATATATTTTGAAACTAATTTTCAGTCACTAGAAAAACAAATTAAGGACTAATTCATCTGTTTTTTGTGACTAACAATCAGTCTTTAAAGCCTTTCATCGGAGACTAATCAGTTTTTAAATCCTATTATTAGAGACTGATTTGGTACGGTAATCTACAAAACAACGAAACGTATTAGGGACTATAAACAATGTTTATGGACTAATTTTCAGTCCCTAAATCCATGTGTTAGTAACTGATCTAACATAGTATTGGCGACTGACTTTTCAGTCGCCGATAATATGCATTGGGGACTGAAATAACATGATACCAACCCATAGAAATAAGGACTGACTTTTTTTATTTTGGAGACTGATCTCTGGTCCTCGTTGGTTCGATACAACAAGGACTGAATTTCAGTTGATAACGTCACTTTCCGTAACTAAGCTGTTGTAACTGATTAGTGACTAGCAAAATCAGTCCTTGATAGACCATTCGTAACTGATCATGGTGTATCGGAGACTGATTTTTCAGTCTCTGAAAGCCTATTTTTTTGTAGTGTTATCTGCCATTGCTTCCCGAATGTTCTTTGGCTCTTTTAAAATGACTGAACAGGCAAAGATGCACATGTCGCAATCGGTGGCGAGCTGTTTCCTCGTCTGGACTGGCCGTGAGGGTTCACCAATGACTTGTTCTATTGGATGGTCTTTAGTCCACTGTAACATAGAAGGGTACCCTGGATTTGACGAATGCGTGTTGGATGGTTCATGTAACCGAGAAGAAGATTCAGCAGATTCTGTAGCAAATGGGTTTTCAAATGGTTCTTCTTTTAACACAGCATCGTTTTGTTGTTGTTCTTCTTGATTTGTTGTTTGGTTTTGCTCATCAACTCTTGGTAAAACAATCTCAATTACTGGAGTTGGTGGAGTAGATGTTGAGGGAGTTGGTGCGTCAGCTTCGATTTTTGTTGATGCATCTTGCGGTGGTGGTGGTGGTGGTTGATGTTGTTGAGCGGGTGCAGCGGAACGTTGTTGTGATGCATTTGTCGAAGCTCCACCATAGTATTCATCATACATAAACTCGAAGAAAGTGTCCAGTTCTTGAGTTGTTGGTTTCTCAGTAGTAGTTGACTGGGTTCCTTGGGGTACGAGTCCTGAACTAATATGTCCAGAAGCTTGACTGATTGGTGCGGGTCCTAATCTGATATGATTAGAAGCCATCGGGTTAAGCGCGGGTTCTAAAGCGAGTCTCTCAGAAGCCATCTGTTAAATCTCGTCGAACTTCACATTCATCGTCTCCATAATCCTTTTCGTTCAATGATTATACACCCTGAATGCCCTCGAGTTATCTGAATAACCAAAGAAGATTCCAATATCACCCTTAGCTTTCAGTTTCCCCATATCCTCTTTGTCATTCGTAGGATAGCACAAAGCACCAAATACATGAAGGTAAGAGATGTCGGGTTTTCTGTTGTTCACTAGCTCATATGGGGTTTTATTGAATCTTGGATGGATTAGGGATCGGTTCTGAGTAAAACAAGCAGTGGCAACAACATCAGCCCATAAGAATAACGGTGCACTGGAATAAATCAGCATTGTGCGAGCAGCTTCCACAAGATTTCTATTTCTTCTTTCAACTACCCCATTCTACTGTGGAGTTCTAACAGCTGATGTCTGGTGAGTAATTCCAGTTTCTTCAAAGTATGTTCTTAACTCATGGTTTGTGAATTCCGTGCCATTGTCAGTTCTTACTATCCTAACTGGAGCTTGAAGTAGAACTTGAATTCGCTTTAGAAAGATGATGATGATGCCTGGTGCTTCGTCTTTTGATCTCAAAAACCTTACCCATGTATATCTTGAATAGTCATCAACAATAACAAGAATATACTTTTTCCCATTGATACTCTCAACTCTCATTGGGCCACATAAGTTGTAACACCCCCAAAATCACAATATTCGCGGAAGCATACACTTTGGGGTGCTACGGAAAGGATAATCATAACACAAGATATAGGGAACGGATTGAAAATCCGTTTCAAATAAATTTCATAAATCAAGTCAATTTGCAATACATAATATCCATTTCAAATGAAAATGAAGCCCATTTATATAAAAGGTCCAATTGTCAGAGTAAACGCATTAAAAACATTTCCATCACTTATTACGACCATCGCCATGCTCTGCACTCGGCTAAACGCACCTCAGTTTCCTGAGAAAAACATGCTAAAAGTCAGCTAACGCTGGTGAGTTCATAGGTTTAAATAAATAGCACATATGGACCAATAGCAATATCCTAAAAACAATTCATCAGATACACACTACTCAGCTATGCAAACACTAAGCCTCATCCTACCGATCTATGACAATGCCACGGGCCTGACTGGCCTTAGCTAAAAAGGGGGTGCCCGCGAGTGTTAATCCCAAGACACTCGGCCTATTATTCGATTTGGTATACGTTCGCCCTGGCTATGCCAAGCCAACCGAACGGGGACGTCACTCCCAATAGATCTATTTATAACAAACGGTTTCCTAGACAGAAATTAACGGCATATGATAGTGGGCACAAAATGGGATTCAGCAAACTTAGGTTTCTGCATATTAGTGTGTACTTAAAAACAAAATTCATTTCTGGTCCATGAAAACAGTTTTGCATGTTTCTTACCCCAAGCTTATAAAGAAAAAATCGTATAAAATATAGGGCTCTAAACTCACCTTTCAACAACAGCAATCTGCTAATCAATCAAAATAATGCAACCGCACCGACCAGCACCCTAAATCAGTACGGTAAGTCTTAGCGAAAATACTCGTGTCTCATGTGTCCTTATTTTATTTGAAAAGTTTACGCTTGACTAGTGCTCGTGTATTTCTTGCTTGCTGTGTGATAAAATATATTTTGAATCAATTTATCGTTGACGTTCTTTATTACGGTGGCTCATGGTGAAAGTGTACGGTGGGAATACGTAACGGAACATCCGCGCTAGTATTCACCGCTTAAAATGCGCAAGTGTTATATATATATATACTCATATATTTATATATATATATTATTTCTTTTGTTATTTAATTAATTAAGATTAAAATTAATTAAACAAGTTTTTGAGAAATAAATAAAATAATGGAGTTAGTGGAGGGTTATTTTATTATAAACATTATTTATCATTTATAATACCATTTTTGTTCATAAGAAAAATAAAACATTGTTAAGTGTTTTGTAAAGTTTACTAGAATCTTGTAGTTTTATGAAAATATTCTAAGTGTTGGAATTTTTTAGAAAATTTGGGCATGACTCATTCGTTTATACAACGTTTCCATTTATCTTAAGTTTTGCAAATTTTCCTCAAATATTCCACTAACTAGTTACAAGTGCAAAAATGTGTTTGTGATGTATATTTTAATTGTCGTGAATATTTTCATCGTTATATTCTTCGTTATCGTTATATTTCATTTTTAACAATAGATTTCGACGCAAAGTCAATATTTTGTCAAAAGTCAACAAAAGTCAATCTCAATATCAATTTAGTGAAAATGTTAATTTTTACCCTTTCGGAGACTAAACGTGTCAAAACAAGTCCAAAAATAGTTTTCGTTATATTTATTGTTTCGTTAAACATTAATAACCACGGCGAGTCAGAAAATACTCCAAAAATCAATTTTGTCATTTTTGTTATTAATTGGGCCGAATACATGTGAAATAATAGCCCAATAACAAATTTTAGCCCAAAACACATATTTAGTTATAACGTATATATCGACGCGTTACTAAAAATCATTTTACTCGCTCATTGGGTCCGTTTGGTCAAAAAGTCAAAACCTCATTTTTCTTCATGGGCTTCGGCCCAACAGTAAAATTAAGGGTTTTATGGCCCAAAACTCATTTAGCCCATTTTGTTATTATTTAGTACTTATTAGTTACAAATTAAACTTTATACTTATCAAATAAGCTCCAATAAATAAGCTACTTAGTCAAATAGTCAACTATGACTATAATACATATAGTTCGATCCATATTATGCATATCAACTTATTTTTCACCTTTTTACTAGTTATTTTCCATAACTTATAGCTTATTAAATAAGCTAATCCAAATAAGCATTTAACTATATTTTTCCATCATTTCACCATTTGAGCCAAAAATTTATGTTTTTCAAAACACCAATAATCTTTGATTTTTAATATGGCCGATCCACTCATATGCTCACAAAAGTTTATATATTGATTAATTTCGCGTAAAAACCGTAACTAGTGTTTGTATCATCAAACTAACACTATATGTAACAAGATTTACCACACAAGCAAGAAATTTATAAACTAACTCATATGCAAAGAAAAAGTCGAGCACTATATAGTAACATACAAGCCCTAAATTTTTCCAAATCAATAAAATACTTACTTTTAACACTTTTAAACATCATTAGGCATCAAATGAACAAGAGATTAACAAGATTTGAAAATTTTTATGAATCCTTACAATGCTTATGTGTTTAACGAGACAAGGAAGAACTAAGATCACCCAAAGCTTCACCAAATTTAACCAAACCAAGTTCCAATTAACCCAAAAACCTTTAAAACAGACTTTGATTTGCTTGAACTTTGCAAGAAAATTATGGATTATGATGAGAATGTTATATCGTGGGTTATGATGGAGTGAAAATGATCTAAGTATGTTTATGTGATAGAAATGGATAAGTAGTGAGGTGCATGGTTACATTTAAGGTAAATGGTTATTATTTATAACATTATAATGTGTTAGTGGGTAAAATTTTGTCATTATATGGGGGAGATAGCATATGGCCGGTTGGGGTATTGCTAGGGGAGGGTGATTTTTATTTTTACCCGCTTTGGTGTATCGTGTGTCGGTTTGAGCTTACAATGTTACCGTAAAGTCCCGTTTTGACGTTTTTGGACACGTTTACTTAAAATAAAGTTTTTGTACGCATTTTTGTCAGAAATATAATAAAATATCATTACTGACTCAAAAATATATTTATTTGACTGTTACCATGTGTACTGTACTGTCGGTACGCGCGTGCGGTTGTTTTTCAGAAAAATGCGAGGAAGCTCTCAGTAAATTACAAGACTTGTCAGTAACTATCAGAAATGTGATAATTTAGGTTTACTGAACAAAAATATAGTTTTTCTTCAGTGACTGTAAGCTACAGTATGCGGGACAGCTACCAAAAATGCTCAAAAACTCTCAGAAACATGCAAATGCGCATAGAAATGCTTAGCTTAAAAATAATTAATACTCTTATAATATTAATTAATAACGTGAAGATTACCATTGGTCACAGTCTCCCCATCTAATCGGGAAATCCGTCCCGGATTTCAATTTACGTTACTCATTGGTTTCGAAAAGAGATGAGGGTATTTTCTCTTAATTTCGTCCTCTCGCTCCCATGTATACTCGAGGCCTCTGCGAGAGTTCCATCGGACCTTCACAATTGGGATACGACTCTACTTTAACCGTTTCACTTCCCGGTCCATGATTTCAATCGGCTCCTCAATAAAATTTAACCTCTCATCAAGCTGAATCTCATCCAAAGGGATAACGGCACCTTCATCAGATAAACACTTTTTCAAATTGCTGACGTGAAAAACAGCATGCACAGCACTGAGTTCAGATGGCAGTTCGAGTCGGTAGTGTAGACCACGAATCTCCTTCTTTAATATACACACGAGCACTTGAGATGATGACACTCACAAACAATATAAGAACAATAAGAGTAGTATGGATCGTATGGCATATAATTGGGTCAAATGTTTATTAGCTTTAGTGAAAAGAAATAAACAAAGACAAAGGTGAAACTCTTGCACACACACACACTCTTTTCTTATCTAAAATGAGGCACCTTAACTGTGAAGAGGTGTGTGTGTGTGTTTATATGAAAGTCAGCCAACCAAATGGGCCTTTGGTAGGCTTTGATGAAACATGGAGTGGACTAGGAAAATGTATTACACTTATACATAACAACTAATAACTTATCTAATACTTCTAGTCCACTTTATAATCTAAATATTATACGTGACATTTTAGTTCTTAGTAGCAAATGACCATCACTTCATAAACAACATAAAGTGATTGCTAACAATCTCCCCCTAAGGGATGGTCATTTCAATGATGCTCCCGTGATTGATCTTTTGCTTTTTACATCTTGAACTTCGTGTGTCAATGTATAATATTCTTCATTCAATGTTCCTTCATGCACTGTGATCTTTAAATTGTCTTTTGGTCTGACTTGCCTTGATCTGCTTCTTCTGTTCCCGGTACGTCGTTATAGCAGTTGATGATGGTGGATGGACTTTCGTCGGTACCTACATAAGACAGTTTGCAATAAATCGTCCTTCGGCCATCATGTCGTGAGGCAAGATCCTTTGATCTCATTAAGACTCATACAACTTGTATCCTTTATGAGTGAACACAAGTGTATTGCATAGGAAGTGTTCCTAAGAGATCTTTTGATGAATCTCATGTCTCTAGACTCAATTATGTGCGTTTTGATTTTAGTCGTCGGAGGCATGGAGCAGAGTGCCACCTTTTCAATATCAACACATCTTGGAGTGAGAGGTCGATAGATTATGTAGTGTTCTCCGTGAGAAATGAAACAAATATCTTTTAAGAGATATCTGAGTGGCAAGGAGGGGTGGTGCAAATGCGTCACTGGGTCCATGACGTCTTGTCTTCAATACCAGTATCACCTTGGTGAGTACCGATAGCAGATGTATTGACCCGGTTTCTGACCTAAGTTTTCATGGAGGGCTATTTCTTTTCACCCTTACAAAAACTTTTCTTTTTCATTCTTCAACCCCTTCTTTCTCCTTTCTCATTATACTCCTTTTTTTTAATCTTACCTAAGGACTTCTAATGCTAAGCTATTGGAATTGTCCTTGGGTAGATCCCTCCGGTTCTGGCGGATCATTGGACATAACCTAACCATAATCACCTTATTACTCCATGATTATCCTAGATTATTTGTCACATGCCATTAAACCTTGTGAAAATCTCTCAACGTGTTTATGAGAAAACACATTTTGTTAACACATCGAGAGTTTTACATTTATGAAACACTCCCCCTTCACATGTGCTCATGCAATTTTTAAATAAACTGCACATGTCGGGTAGAGATCGCACATTTGGAATGATCGACTTTCAATGAACACGACCTTCGCGAGACACGCTTACATCACTAGTTAGACTAGTTTGAAATTATTACCCGTCCCAGTCATATTCAAAGATCATCTCTCGAATTGGTACATTCTACTCAGACAAGTCCTTTGCGTGACACGCTTGCATCACTGGTAAACCAGCTTGAAATTATTACCCGTCCAGGACTAGTCTTTTCGATAACGGACAGTTAGTTTCGTCAATTCGAGGGTTCATGCTGAGTCTTTTTGAAGAACTCGTTTTGAGATTCAAACGACAAAACTTCTTTTAGATCACATTTTAATCACGTCCTCTCCCCCATATTTATAATAAACACCTAATCTCCCCCTCAAAAATAGCATGAAGTGGTATTTTTGAAAACAGTTGATTAAAATGAAACTTTTTGTGGAGAGACGGACTGATTTTAGCATGAAAAATGGAACATTTTTCTTTTTCTACTCCCCCTTAATCATAGCAAATGGTTAAACTTTAGAGTTTAAAAGCATTTAGAGGTCTTTGAGGGAGTCGTTGTGAGCACAAAAATTTATAAAAAGACTTTGAAAAATCTTTTGAAACAATTTTGATTAAGTGCTCACGGGTTTTAGCTTTTCGCCATTAACATTGCGAGTTCTGATCGGAAATAATCAGAAGTCATTCAATGTAGCGCGGGTTTCGTACTGAAAGCACGAAAGCCGTTATGAAGAAATTTGAGAAACGACATGTTTTAGAAAAACATAAAAAAAAATAACTCCCGCTCAAGCATCTGTAAATACCCGTATCATTGTTGAATGACATTTCTAAGTACGTACAGAATATTGATTAGAAGAGAGACATGTCGTGAGAAGAATATTTTTGGATTTTGACGTTTTATATTTTTTATGGCTTTTTGAAAATTTTCGTATTTACAGTATAGATTTTAACATGTATATATTTACAAAAATATTTACATGCGAAGCTTTTTGATATCAATCAATAAGATTCGAGAAGACTTTCTAACTCTTCGGGAGTTAGGCTTCGCATTCCAATTCGAAGAACTAAGTTTTCAAACCGCTCTTTTGGGAGGGCTTTAGTAAATAGATCGGCGAGCTGGTATTCAGTCTTCACGAAAAACAATTCAACAGTACCCTCTTCAATGTGCTCTTTTATGAAGTGATAGCGGACTCTAATATGCTTGGTCTTTGAGTGTTGCACTGGGTTGCACGAGATGGCTATGGCACTTTTTGAATCGCAATACAAAGGTATGCGGTTGAAAGAGAAACCATAATCCGTGAGTTGTGTTCTCATCCAAAGGACTTGAGCACAACACGCAGATAGAGACACATACTCGGCCTCTGCTGTTGATAAAGCAGTGCAATCTTGTTTTCTTGACGACCAGCCTACTAGCTTTTCTCCCAGAAATTGCGCTCCGCCTGATGTACTTTTCGCTGTTACTTGGCATCCAGCATGATCTGCATCTGAAAATGCTATTAGTGTAAACTTCGAATCCTTCGGATACCAAAGTCCCATGTTAATGGTTCTTCGAAGGTATCGAAAGATCCGTTTAACCTCTTGGAGGTGAAGTTCGGTAGGCCTTGCCTGAAACCGTGCAAGTAAGCAAACAGCAAAATGAATATCTGGTCGGCTTGCAGTTAATACATGAGAGAACCAATCATGCTCTGATATTTCTTCGGATCCATGGGTTTCCCATATAGGTCAGCGCCAATTTTTGGTGAAGTGACCATTGGAGTACCAACAGAGTCACAATTTTCCATACCATGTTTTTTCAAAATCTCAATTGTGTATTTAGCCTGATTAAGAAAAATACCACACGGGGATTGATGAATTTGTAAACCCAAAAAGAATTTTAATTCACCCATCATGGACATTTCGAATTTGCTTTTCATGAGATTTTCAAAATGTTTTGAATGTTGCGGATTAGTGGACCCAAATATGATGTCGTCCACATAAATCTGAACAATCAAAATATCATTTTTGTATTTTCTTGTAAACAAGGTTGGATCAATTGTTCCTTTGGTGAAATTATTTGACAACAAGAAAGATGATAACTCGTCATACCACGCCAGTGGGGCTTGTTTCGAACCATAGATTGCCTTCTTTAGCCTGTAGACGTATTCCGGATGATCTTTGTCAACAAAATCGTCTGGTTGACTCACATACACTTCTTCTTTCAGAGTTCCATTCAAGAACGTCGTCTTGATGTCCATCTGATAAACCGTGATGTTCTTGTGAGCGGCATAAGCTAAGAAAATCCTGACTGCTTCAAGCCTTGCAACCGGTGCGAATGACTCTTCAAAATCTATCCCTTCTTCTTGTCTGTATCCCTTTGCCACCAGACGAGCCTTGTTGCGAATCACAGTCATTTCTTCATCCTTTTTGTTTTTCCATAACCACTTAAGATCAATGACTAGTTTGTCAATTGGTCTCGGAACTAAATCCCAGGTGTCATGGATTTGAAATTGAAGAAGTTCTTCCTGCATCGCTTCAATCCAAGCATTATCTGCCATTGCTTCCCGAATGTTCTTAGGTTCTATGAGACTGACTGAGCAGACATAGATGCACATGTCGCAATCGGTATGAAGTTGTTTTCTCGTCTGAATTGGTCTTGAGGGTTCACCAATAACCTGTTCAATCGGATGGTCTTTTGTCCACTGTAATGTTGAAGGGTACCTTGGACTGAATAACTGTGTGTTAGTCGGTTCATGTAATCTGGAAGATGATTCACCAGATTCCGTTCCAAACGGGTTTTCAAAGACTTCATCGTCTAACACAGCATTATTTTGTTCTTGCTCATCAATTCTTGGTAGAACAATTTCAATGAATGGAGTTGCTGGAGTAGATGTAGATGATTTTGATGTTGAGGGAGTTGGTGCGCCAGCTACGAATGTTGTGGATGCATCTGGATTTGGTGGAGGTGGTGGTGGTTGATGTTGAGTGGATGCAGCGGAATGTTGGTTAGATGCATTTTTCGAAGCGCCACCATAGTATTCATCGTACATGAACTCGAAGAAATTATCCAGTTCTTGAGTTGTGGGTTGTTCGTCATGAATTGATTGAGCTCCTTGAGGTGCGAGTCCCGAACTGATATGTCCGGAAGTCATCGGGTTAAGCACGGGTTCTAGAGCGAGTCTCTCAGAAGCCATTTGTGAAATTTCATCAAACTTCACATTCATCGTCTCCATGATCTTTTTCGTTCTCCTGTTATACACCCTGAATGCCCTCGAGTTTTCAGAATAACCAATGAAGATTCCAATATCACCCTTAGCCTTCAACTTTCCCAGATCTTCCCTGTCATTTGTTGGATAGCATAAAGCGCCAAATACATGAAGATAAGAAATATCTGGTTTTTGGTTGTTGATAAGTTCATATGGGGTTTTATTGAATCTTGGATGGATTAGGGATCGGTTTTGAGTAAAACAAGCAGTTGAAACAGCATCAGCCCATAAGAATAATGGAGCACTGGAATAAATCAGCATAGTGCGAGCAGCTTCTACAAGGGTTCTATTCCTTCTTTCAACTACCCCATTCTACTATGGAGTTCTAACAGCTGATGTCTGGTGAGTAATACCAGTTTCTTCAAAGAATGTTCTTAACTCCTGATTGACAAATTCCGTGCCATTATCCGTTCGTACTATCCTAACTGGAGCTTGAAGTAGAACTTGAATCCGCTTCAGAAAGGCGATGATGGTGCTTGGTGCTTCATCTTTAGATCTCAAAAACTTTACCCATGTATATCTTGAATAGTCGTCAACAATTACAAGAATATAATTCTTCCCATTTATGCTTTGAACTCTCATCAGGCCACATAAGTTCATATGCAACAAATGCAACCTGTCAACCAAACTAGGTACGGGTTTAGGTTTGAATGTTGCTCTGTTGCTCTTTCCCTACTCACATGATGGACATAAGTGTTCTTTGGTGTATTTAAATTTAGGAAGACCGGAGACGATGTTGTCTTTGGCAAGCTTGTTGATCGTGTCAAAGTTCAGATGGGACAAACGTCTATGCCATAACCAGGATTTTGTTTCACCTGCCCTGGTCATGAGACAAATCGGAGATGAAGAGGCCATTTGGTTTATGTCAATTGCATAGAGATTGGTGCCACGATTCCCAATTGAGAGATCATTCCCCACTAAATTCCTAACAAAACAAGTGTTTCTCCTAAAAGCAACCTCTAAATCTGCATCACAAAACTGTCCGACAGAGAATAGATTGTGTCCCAACCCTTCGACATAGTAAACCCGAGTGATCAGATAATTTCTAAACCGAAGATCTCCATAACCCAGAATAGCTGCAACATGATCATTCCCAAAATGTACAGTCCCCATGAACTGCCACACAAAATTGATCAGCAGCTTCAGATTCCCGGTCATGTGCTTGGAGCAACCCGAGTCGACGATCCAAAGACAAATTTCAATGACCTGCAAAGAACAGAGGATTTTGTATATGGAAACCGTTTAACATTTGGTTCCAGTGGGTTAGATGAAACAGGTGAATTACACTTAGAACTGGTTTCCTGAGATGCATTGGGAACTATTTCTAATGTGCCATTCTTAAGTGTGAACATTCTACCCGTTGGTTTCCATGCACAAAACTTAGAGTGATCCTTAGGCAATAGGCTGCTAGTGGTTTTCCTAGCTTTTGCAATAAGTCTTCAAATATATCTAGACTTAGCCTTAGTCACTAAAGGAACCTTTTTCTGTTCAGGCATATCATTCTTTTTCACATCATTAGAAACATTATCATCACAAGCATTTACAGACAAAGTTTTCTTTTGCATTAAACAATCAGAATCATTACATGCATTAGAAACAGGAGTTTTATCATTACAACTAGATGATACATGTTTCTTCTTGGAAAGCGGTAAATTCCTAGGGTGTTCTTCTACTTTCTTGCATGCACTCTCAGAAACAGGCGAGACACTAGGTTTCTTGTTATTGCTCCTAGACTGTCTTTTGCTCCTAGAGTTGCTTTCTATTCCTGTAGAAGGTAAGGCACACTCATTAGAATTTTGTTGTTGTCCTTAGATGTTGTAGTAGCATTCCTAGACTCATTTGGAGTATCTTTCTTACTTTTGTCTATCGCTCTATATGTTTTAGATGTAGAGGCAGACGCAGTAGTGGGACTAATCCTATAAAGGCCAGGTGCTATTACATTAGTGTTCTTGACAACTGCTTTCTCTTTTTGTTTTTCATTAGGCAAGGGGTTAATGGTGCAATACCCGTAGATTCCTCACCCTGCCCTTTTTGACTTGCAAGCTGAGACTTCAAAAGATCTATTTGTTCTTTCAACTGTTTGTAAGAACGTTCATACGACAGTTTGTCATACTTGCATTCTTCCTTTTTCGTATCAAGTTGTTTAAAATATGTAACATTTTGCTTTTCAATTTTGGCAAGTGCCTTTTCATATTTTACAACAATTTCGGAAGTCTCAGCTCGAAGTCGTTCATCATCCTCAACATAATATGTTTGGAAAATAATAGACATGATATCGGTCGATAGAGCTTCGAAAGAGAGAGACTCATTTTGCTTTTCTAAAACTTTTATGTGTTCCAAGTATTCATTAGCTTCCTTCACTAAGGATTTGTGATCCTTAACGAATTCTGCAGACTCTTTTAACAGATTATTTTCCACATTTTGAACAACCGCATAGATTGCAGCAACATGTGGATTAATTTCCTTTTCAAAAATCTTTTTCAGTTCATCCTGAACACCCGGAAACCATTCAAACTTGTTATTGTTAATTTTGGAAGCCACAATACGTTGAAGTTTCTCAATTCTCTGTTTAAGATCAACCAAATAAAGTCTAGCTGCACTTGAATCATAAGTGTTTTTAGATGTCATTTGTTCGATGTTAGGCAGATGATTTGAGACAGCTTTTTGTCTTGTGAAAACCACTGGTTTTTGAAAAAACAGAGGTGACTCCTTTTTAACAAGATGAACCCCAGCAAGTTTGTTTGCTTCATTATAGTCAATAGGTTTTATTTCTGGGTTCCTTTGTCTCATTATCTTTCTACTCTCTTCTGACGGCTCAATCGTTTCATCCAAATCATGAACCGAAGGAGGGTCATGGATAGCATTTATTAAATTTCCATTAAAAAGCACATTCTGTTCTTTCTGAGCTTTCTTGAGAATATAAGGGTTTTCATAACCGATAGCAACCTTTTTTAATGTATGTAAAATCGGGTTTGGATCGTTTATTAACAAGTTAACTGTTTGTGCAGAATGACCCGTTTTTACAAGCAAATCATCCAACTTTGCAATGGTTTCCTTTTTGCCATTGATCTCTTTAAGAAGATCCTTTTCACATTTTGAAAACCTTTCATTCAACTCCTTCTTTTCTTTTTCACGATTGGAATAAGTTGATTTTTGTTTTGAAAGCTGGTTGGTTAGTTCAGAAATTTCCTTGTTTAGAGATTTAATTTGTTTATTCAAATTAACATTTAGAGTGTCAAATTTGATTTGTAAGCGTTTCTCTCTTAACTCAGAATCTTTTAAGCTAACCTCAAGGTCTGACTGTTTTTTGTTATGAAAATGATAAGCTTTTGCATTCACCTTATATCTCTCAAGCACAGTGGTCAATTTTTCATTCGCGGCCTTTACATCGCGATTGTCCTTATTGACCTTTTCAATTTCAACACTACAATTTTGCAATAATGATTCAAACATAGCACGTGTTTCCTCATCATTATCAGTATGCTGTGACTCAAATTCTTCATTAGAATCCATATCTGGAGTTACCAAATTAGTATTACTACAACTTGGTTCATCCATGTATGTATCATAAATGAGATTAGGAGTCTCAGGATGCTGTTCAGTTTGAGGTGACATATCAAACATTTCATTATTGTGACATGTAGCATATGGTTGTACCTCAGAAACCGCATTAGTGTCAAAAGCAGGAGGTGCTTCTGAGTCTGTGTCTTACTTTACCTCCTGGAGATTTGCCATAAAAATGCAGTTTGCATCGATGTCCTCTTGATCTTCTGAATTGTCCATAATAGCCATGAAGTCATTCTCTTCTGCACTCAACTGAAGCCCAGCCGTTTCCTTGTTTGCCAACATTAATGCTTTCTGCAAATACGCTGGATCCCTTTTATTCGGCTTGTCTGGACAGTTCCTAGCCATGTGACCAATACCCTGACAGTTGAAGCACTTCATCACATTTCCCTGATTTCTATTCCCAGCTCCCTGAGCAACATTCCCAAACTAATTTCCAGCATTCTGTACCCTTTGATTACCAACAGCTGTACCCATCTGATTCCCTGCATACTGACGCATCTGATTACCAACATACTGCCCAGCATTCTGATTACCCATCTGAAATCTTGGAGCATATCCCTGCTGATTCCCATATCCCCCAACCATCTGTCCTTGCTGTCCCATGTTGAAACTCGGCTGTGCAATCTGCTTGTTGCGAGTATTCGATAAGATTCGTTGATTGTTGTTGGTGGGTGTGGAGTAACGTCCTTGGAATGCTTTTGATAGGTAAGCAAAAGCTTGAGTCAAAGCAGCAGTTGACTCATCCTGATCGTCTTGATCTGGGTGTTGTGGGTATTGTTGTTGTGGGACTACATGTTGTTGTTGTGGGTAGAATGGTGATTGTGGAATATACTGTTGTTGCATGAATTGCTGAGTGGATGATGATGATGATGGTTGTGCACTGACTGTTGCAGGTGTAGGTGATTGGACTATGAGTGCAAGAGGATCTTGTTGTTTTGCTTGTTTCTCTTTTCTGACTTCATTTGCCTCTGCTTGGTTTTGTTTAAGAAAGTCATAGAGTTGATCGTAGTTCACATCATGAAGATTCTTAGTTTGGTTGACAATAGTAACATATCGTCCCCATTCTTCTGGAAGGTTGTTGATGAACTTGATGTTTTGAACAATTTGTTTAGGTGCCAAATTGTTTCTGATCAACTCATTCATTAGAGTACAAAACCGTGTGTAGTAAGATTCAATTTGTTCAGCTGGTGTTGCTGTGAACTTCTCCCATTCAGTCAGAAGCTTGTTTTCCATTTCTTGAATGCCAATTTCTGTACCATGACAAAGACGTCTAACTCGATCCCACATTTCTTTGGCAGTTTCACAGCTATCTACAGCACAAAATATTTCTTGTGGTAGACCGAGTTGAATTAGATGCATTGCTAGGTGATCAGCTTCAATTTGCTTCCAATCTGCTTCAGTGTAATCCGATTCCTCTTTGATTCTGTACGTTGGATCGACGGGAGGTTCTGCATTAGGGTTTCCAGCTGTTTCTTCAATCTCACCAGGCTGGAATGGACCTTTTTTGACTGAGTTAACCAAGAGTATACCTTGTCCATTGGGTTTGGATCTCATATATCGAAGCATACGACTCGTCCATGGAAGGTAACCACCTTTTTCCAACATTGGAGGTCGGTTTTCTGAACCTGCGGCATATATGTCTTGTTGTGTAGTCATCTTTAAAATATTGTGTATGATAAAGTGGATTTAGGATCTTTGCAACAAAGTAGGAGTCGTTGTTGTTGACGATTAAACTTGGTTGATTTTGTTGTGAAGCCTTGGTTTGTTGTTGATGATCGATGAAGTTGTAGGATTGGTTGATGATGAACTTAAATAAGTACATTTTATTATCATCATTTATCCTATTTATTTGACTTTTTTTATTATATTATGTATGAGAATTGATACTTAATCGTTTACTTTTGTAATTCTCAGTTAAAAACAAGCATTTGGTGAAACTTAGCTATTATGGACTAAAAATGGAGAAAAATGATCAAGATTGGAAAAGGCTGCTGAAATGAAGAGATTGAAGACCATTGCCTGACTTTGAAGAATGCACGCATGCAATTCTGTCATGCGTTGCATATGAAACTTTGGTCAACAAAGAAGAACCAACTTGTTCTACTCCAGATGCGCCGCATTATACTTCTTACATACGGCGCATCACTATCAAGATTTCACCAGTTTCGATCCAAGATACAAGAAGATATGCGCCGCATACAGTTATGAAGATACGCCGCATCTCAAGGCGGTGTACGAATATTCTGGAATATAATAACCTTGGACCCCACGTAAAGTTAAGTCAATGCGCCGCATCTACTTATTCAATGCGCCGCATCTTACCTCAGACAGAAACTATAAATACCCCAAGGCCAGACGAATTTCAGAGACTTTTGACGTACGTGCCATATATCCCTAGAAGAGCGAACGAATTCAGACGAATAGGCAGCACAAGACACACCCGAACAAAGATACAAGAGCTGTAAGAAGGTCCTGCATGTGTTTAATTCATTAAGTAGTTTTGTTTCATTGTATTAGTACACTTTAATTCATCAGGATTGGTGGCTTGTGTAATGTGACAACAGAAAGGTTGCACTCCCTTAAAACTGCTTTCCCATTAATTAAAGCTTATATGTTGATGTCTTTGGTGACTTTTATTAGTGCATTGATAACCTCTGTGTCTATTAGTGGCTTGTCGTATGTGACTACGGAAGATCATATTGCTCCCACGGTTATAACTAACTTGATCACTTAGGAATAACTTTTAGACATAAGTAATCATTAAGGGTTTACTCGCCGATAAGATTAGAGCCAACGAGAAAGGGTTAATTACATACACTTCATATAAAACTAGCAATAAAATAAGTGACAAGCTACTTAATTATCAGGACAGGTCTTCTTATTGTCTCAAGTATTTATCTCTGTACGTGCGTGCTTATCGCTGATTCGTGCTCATTAGTTTAGTTTATTATTTAATTGCAACCAAAACGTGCCAGTCTCTCAGGCTGAACCCCCTTGCGTTAGATTAGGTTGTATAATTGACTTAAGATATTAAAATACTGATTAGAATAACTAGATAATACGTTACACTCTTAGTGATCGACACTCTACTTACCATTATATTCATACTGACCGGGTACACTGCTCGTTAAGTGTGTGTGTTATTGATAAGTCGGCTAAATATAAATTTAAAACTTGAGTAGGCATTAATACTGCTAAACCGCAACGACACATCACGCGCATCAAGTTTTTGGCGCCGCTGCCGGGGAGTGAATTGTTATTATCTGTTAATTTGATTAGTATTTTAATTAGGTTTTTCTTTTTAATTTTTAGATTTTAACCGCTAACCATGTTGTGTATTAGATTAATTGCATTCATTTTATTATTTGCATATTTTCTGTTTTGTGTGTTATTTGTTTTCTTTTATTTTTGTTGCTTTTCGTTTGTGTTTATTTTTGTTTTTATTTTTCTGTTTTTCTATATTCTGCTATCGTTGTACTGAGCTAATTCAAACGATACGGCGCATCTATTTTCATAGATACGGCGTATTGCGTTTAATTTTTATAAAATACAACGCGTTTAATAAATTCGATACGACGCATCTTTCCCCAAGATACGGCGTATCTGTTTTTAATAAAATAAAAAAAAATTCTAAACGATAACGCCATACAGCGCATCTGATTTTACAGATACGGCGTATTTATTATTTTAATTAAAAACAGTTTAAGAATTATTAAACAGATACGACGTATCGATCTTTATCGATACGGCGCATATACTGAATCAAAAATCTTGTATTTTGAAACGTAACGAAAATACGGCGCATTAACTTTTGTTAATACGACACATTTAATTTTAATTTAGATACGTTGATTTTTGATAACTTAATACTGATACGGCGCATTCTAATTTATAAGCGGTGTATCTATTTTTTGAGTAAAAGTCTGATTAAATTTTAACGATTATAAGATACGGCGTATCCAACTTTTTGGATACGGTGCATCGTCTGCAGATATCAGTAACTTTTATTTTTCGTATTCCGTTTTTGTTGTTAATTTTCTGATATATTACTTTCTTGAGCATACCCTACTGATGTTTTTGTGTTGATTTCAGGAAGTGCATGACCAGGAGTTCTACTAAGGACTTGATTCAACCTTTCGAAGATCCTGAACGAGCCTTTCATTCGCTTAAAAGGCTTTTCAACACAAAAAGCTTTGATATTTCAAGTTCATTCGAGCTTGATTATTTTTCTGAAGAGAAAGAGGAAGAAGAAACAGAAGCAATGGGCGAAAACACAACTATGGAGGAATACATGAACAATACCCGTGTTGATTACAGTTCAGGAGTTGCTAGACCAAAGTTTGATGATAAGTCAAAGTTTGAGTTGAAGGGTCAGTTTCTCAAGGAGCTAAGAGAAAATGCTTTCAGTGGATCGGAACATGAAGATGCTAATGAACATGTTGAAAAGGTCCTCGAGATTGCAGATTTTTTTACTACGGAAGGAGTCACTGACGATCAACTTATGCTTAGAATCTTTCCAATTTCACTTAAAGGAGCTACTAATAAGTGGCTAAGGAATGAACCTGCTAGTTCAATCACAACGTGGGAGGATTTGAAGAGCAAATTCCTGAAAAGATATTGTCCACCTGCTAAAACCGCTAAAAAGATGGAGGCTATCAACAGTTTCAAGCAAGAGCCTGATGAAACTCTTTATCAAGCTTGGGAACGATTTAAAGACTTACTGGTGAAATGTCCTCAACACTATCTAACCCCAATGCAGGAGATAATATTGTTCTATCAAGGATTGGACGTGCCTACTAGACAAATCTTGGATGCTAAGGGAGCTGTGCCTCAAATGAGTGCAGCCAATGCTAGGAAAGCTATCCAAGAAGCTGCTGATCATTCTCAAAAATGGCACGATGGGACCTCTACTAGATCTAAGAGCAGCACTAATTTTGACGGGTTTGCTGCTATTCAAGCTCAATTGGATAAAATTAGTAGAGAGATGAAGAAGCGTGATGAAAAAGTGTATGCTGCCCAAGTTGGATGTGAAAAATGCGAAGGACCTCACTACACTAAAGATTGCCCAAATAAGAATGAAAGTGAGACTTTTGAAGAAGCATACTACACACAATTTGGACAACCATTCCGACCTTCAGGAAGATTTAGGGAAGCTACTCCGGGATTCAATCAAAAGAATAACTTTAATCCCATTTATCAAGAAAGGAGGCAGACTTTAGATGACACTCTAAAGCAAATTATGGCCGATGCTGCTAAAAGACATGACGAGAACACTGCTATGATCAAGGAAATCCGAGCTTCAACGGACACTATTACAAGAAATCAAGGAGCTTCGATCAAAGCATTGGAACAACAAATTGGACAAATGAGCAAAGTTCTTCAAGAAAGGGGATATGGAAGTTTACCTAGCTCAACTGAAACCAACCCAAGAGATCATGTCAAGGCCATAAGCACCACTGAAGAAGTCACTCCTAACATTCCTTTTCCTAGAAGACTGATGAACGGTAATGATGGTGCAAGACCCGAATTTTTCTTTAATTCTTCAATCAGTTTAAGGAGACTATTAAAAGAGAAGACAAAGATTGAAGAGGAGATCAAGGCTACAATGAAAGAAGAGAGCTCTGCAACCGACTTACATGCCTTGCCTCATAAAGAAAAAGACCCAGGAAGTTTTACTTTACCTTGTTCAATTAATGATATATCTTTCAATAATGTGTTAGCTGACTTAGGAGCTAGCGTTAGTGTAATGCCCCTTAAGACATTCACTACCCTAGGACTAGGAAAATTAGCACAAACTAAGTTACTTATTGAATTGGCTGATAAAACGGTAAAACAACCTGAAGGGATTGCTAATAATGTGCTAGTTAAGATTGAGAAGTTTGTTTTCCTTGTAGACTTTGTTATATTAGATATGCCCGAGGATGTTAAGATTCCTTTAATCCTTGGAAGACCGTTCTTGTCTACCGCCCGTGCTAAGATTGATGTGTTTAAAAGAAAAATCTCATTAAGGGTAAGGAATAATAAACTAGTCTATAAGTGCCAAAATCCTACTAAAAGCATGATTAGAGGCGTCTATGTGCTAGGATTTAGAGAACGTATGGACCTCGATCTAGAAGCTAGGCTTATGGGAGAAACATTGATTCAAAACAACTCAACTAATCCCAATCATGCGAACTTCGATGAATTTATTGACCTTAATGTACCTACCGAACTTAGGCGCGATGTTGTTAATGATTCTGATGATGAGTGGTATGATTGCGTAGTAATTAACAAATGTAGAAGGATAGTTGAGGATACAAATTTGAATAATGATGTGTTTATTGAACTACCACCCCACCTTGCATATTTGTGCCTATTTAATAATAAGAATTTCCCGTCTATCATTTTGTCATCTCTGCCCGAAAGGGACAGAACTTTGTTTATACAGATATTAAAAAAGAATGGCGTGGAAATTAAGGATAAGCAAGGAGTGTTCAATATTAGTGGACTGGCGATGAGGGAGCGCGATGCTTCCGACTCTTTCAATGATCGGTATTAAGGAGCTGAACGTGAGTCTAACTTGAAGACTCTGGAATAAAGACAAGTGCTGACCGGGAGACAACCCGGAGAATTTTTACTATTCTGTTCTGTGTCGAGTCAGTCAGGCCCGCAGAAGATACGGCGCATCTCAATCCTGAGATGCGACGCATCTCCTGCATTGGTCATATCTTATTTTATTTTCTGCATTTTTATTTTTGACTTTAAAACTCTTTGTCAGTTTATTTAATGCGGCGCATCCCTGGTTAAGGATGCGACGCATCATTTATTCTGATTCGTATTTATTCCAGACTCGATACGGCGTATCTTCTTCCATAAGATACGACGCATCGACTGACCTGATGATTTTCAGTTTTAATTTTTACATTTTATTTTTACTAACTACTAATGTATTATGCAAGTTTGAACTTTCTTAACTCAGGTGTGTTTAAGTCTTGATGGTATTATAGATTCCTGCATTTCCTGTGGATACATCAATTATGAAGCTTAAACGTTCTCATCCACAAGAAGTTGATTTTTGCTCTTATACAAATGGAGGATCATACCGAGCAAATCTCAGGGGAGTTTTTCTGTTCCAATTCTTTTATTTTCCAGTTTTTAACCTTTGATACAAACAACGAGGACGTTGTTTAACTTAAGTGGGGGGATTGGAGAATTAGAACACTTACTTGTCCTAAACTTTTTCAAAAATTATGCTTAAAATGTGCTTAATTTATCAAAATTTAAAATTTTTAGCATGTTTTTGTTTAAGATCTAAGTTGCATAGCTGCACACATAACATTATTTCCAAAAATTGTGATTTTTCAAAATTCACAAGTCTATGAGTGTGCCGGTGACTTGTAAACTTTAGAACTTGGCTTGTATACTATTCGAGACCACCATAATGAGTATTATTTATATAATTGGAATGACTTGTCTAAATTGGTAAATTTCTAGGATTACACCCAAATAGCCTTTATATGTTATGTGATATTAGCTAACTACACTGGTTAGTTAACCCCCGTATAAACCCTTTGTTACTCTCATTTTTAGAGTAAGATACCCCTAGAAAAACACTCAGAGCCATTCCTTTCGTTTCTTACACCTTTGTTAAAATGTTTCGTTACACCATTACACCTTAGCCTACCCTGTAGATTAAAATCCGTGGTTGGTTAATTGCTTTAGGCAAAGTGTGTTTCCTTACATTACCTGTGTTCGCGTGCGTAATTCATTATCTTTGGTTGAGTCAGGAAATTGCACAATGCAATTGGAGTGAAAGTAAATATTGTATATCTTTGAGTTTATTTTTCGTGTGTTTACTACTTTCGCTATTACAATTATTTCTGAAAGTATGAAGAGTATGGAAAAATTATCCGGAAAAAGAGCGATAGAAAAGTTGTGAAATTTTACACAATATATGTTGATGTCAAAAAAAAAAAAAAAAAAAAAAAAAAATCGAAAAAATGAGAAAAGAAAAGAAAAAAAGAAAGAAAAAGTTGGAAGTTTGTTTTAACCAACTTATGTAAAGTTTTGTATTAAGTGGTCGATATCACCACTATTTGTTGTATATTATATTTATGGATTGAATGGGAGTTGGCCGTTATGGGAACGCCAACTAAGGTTATTCTTTGATTGAGATCTTGTTGAGTATAATTCGTGTCTACCTAAAGCGTGTGTTTCAAGTGTTAAAGCGTGAGTTATTCAATGATATGAGTCTTATTCATGGGATGGTTGGGATAGTGATTAACCACACTTAGGATTTTAATTTATCTGTTTTGTTTATTTTTCATTTTACACCAATTTGTATCCCAAATATTATCCATACCCTATATCATTCTTTATCCAAACCTTTGATTTATTGAGATTAGGATTCGGCTATGTATTTATGATTTTGTCGCCCTTTTTGATATAATATTATTGGTGAAGATTACTTGGTCCTATCTTTAGCCTATTCGAGTTAAGGATTTGAGCAATTGCAAGTATCGTGTTCGTGGATTCGATCATGTATTTGTGATTTTGTCGCCTTTTCTGGAATTTGAGATCGATAGAGATTAAGAAGAATGATTAACCCTTAAGCCTCAAAACCCTTTTTACCGCTTTAGACTTGTTATTCCTTGGCTTTAGTGGGGGAGATGTGTATACTTGCCAAGCTTATGATAGAATATTCGTCACGACTGGACAGTTAAACGATTAGATTTGCTTTTATTGAAATATTTTATTTTATTCCTAATTCGTTAAGTGTTTGGTTGTGTGATTATGATAAAACGAATACACGCTTAAATATAAAAATAAATCCTAATATCTTTTAGGATATATTTTCATAAGATTAATTCTAAGGTTTACTTGAGGACAAGTAAAGTTCAAGTGGGGGGATATTTGATGAACTCAAATAAGTACATTTTATTATCATCATTTATCCTATTTATTTGACTTGTTTTATTATATTATGTATGAGAATTGATACTTAATCGTTTACTTTTGTAATTCTCAGTTAAAAACAAGCATTTGGTGAAACTTAGCTATTATGGACTAAAAATGGAGAAAAATGATCAAGATTGGAAAAGGCTGCTGAAATGAAGAGATTGAAGACCATTGCCTGACTTTGAAGAATGCACGCATGCAATTCTGTCATGCGTTGCATATGAAACTTTGGTCAACAAAGAAGAACCAACTTGTTCTACTCCAGATGAGCCGCATTATACTTCTTACATACGGCGCATCACTATCAAGATTTCACCAGTTTCGATCCAAGATACAAGAAGATATGCGCCGCATACAGTTATGAAGATACGCCGCATCTCAAGGCGGTGTACGAATATTCTGGAATATAATAACCTTGGACCCCACGTGAAGTTAAGTCAATGCGCCGCATCTACTTATTCAATGCGCCGCATCTTACCTCAGACAGAAACTATAAATACCCCAAGGCCAGACAAATTTCAGAGACTTTTGACGTACGTGCCATATATCCCTAGAAGAGCGAACGAATTTAGACGAATAGGCAGCACAAGACACACCCGAACGAAGATACAAGAGCTGTAAGAAGGTCCTGCATGTGTTTAATTCATTAAGTAGTTTTGTTTCATTGTATTAGTACACTTTAATTCATCAGTATTGGTGGCTTGTGTAATGTGACAACGGAAAGGTTGCACTCCCTTAAAACTGCTTTCCCATTAATTAAAGCTTATATGTTGATGTCTTTGGTGACTTTTATTAGTGCATTGATAACCTCTGTGTCTATTAGTGGCTTGTCGTATGTGACTACGGAAGATCATATTGCTCCCACGGTTATAACTAACTTGATCACTTAGGAATAACTTTTAGACATAAGTAATCATTAAGGGTTTACTCGCCGATAAGATTAGAGCCAACGAGCAAGGGTTAATTACATACACTTCATATAAAACTAGCAATAAAACAAGTGACAAGCTACTTAATTATCAGGACAGGTCTTCTTATTGTCTCAAGTATTTATCTGTGTACGTGCGTGCTTATCGCTGATTCGTGCTCATTAGTTTAGTTTATTATTTAATTGCAACCAAAACGTGCCAGTCTCTCAGGCTGAACCCCCTTGCGTTAGATTAGGTTGTATAATTGACTTAAGATATTAAAATACTGATTAGAATAACTAGATAATACGTTACACTCTTAGTGATCGACACTCTACTTACCATTATATTCATACTGACCGGGTACACTGCTCGTTAAGTGTGTGTGTGTTATTGATAAGTCGGCTAAATATAAATTTAAAACTTGAGTAGGCATTAATACTGCTAAACCGCAATGACACATCACGCGCATCAGTTGAACGAAACAAATTTAAATAAAGTTACAAAATTTGATTAGAGTATAATTAAGACAAAGTCAAAAGTTTACAATTTCGACAAAAGTTATGTAGATTACAATTTAGATAAACTCGACAATTTCTATAGAAATTTCAATTTGACCAAAATTTATACAAATTATGGCTAAATATCAATTTAGATAGAGATATATCTAATTTATATAAATCGGTAATTTATATAAAATCTAACACTCTTATACAAGAGGTTAGATAACCGTTTGTCGAAGTATTTTACACTCTTATACAAGAGTAAAAATACCGAGTTCACTTTCGAGTTGACGAAATTACGTTCGAATCAAATCCTTAAAAGTTATTTAACTTTGAAGTCGTTTAATCACAATTGCGAGGGCCAAAAGTGTCAAATCCGAAAGATCTCTTAATTCTGCTGAAAGTACAAGGACTGAAGTTGCCAATTCCGAAAACTGCTTCAATTGCGAGACTAAATGTGAATTGCGAGATCAATTTCGATAAAACTTCACCAATTGCGAAACTGAAATGCGAGAAAACACTTGAATTGCGATAGAGCAATTGCGAGACAGAAGCTGAATTGCGAGACTCCAATTGCGAAGGTGAATTGCGATAGGTCAATTGCGAGACGAATTGCGATGAAACAGCAGCAATTGCGAGAAAAAGTGCAATTCCGAGAGAAATGAAGCAATTCCGAGAGAAATGCAATTCCTAGACACCTTTGACTTTCTGAAATGCGAAAATCTGCTACTTTTTACCAACTTTTGTCCTTTTTCTCAATTCCCCATGCTTTGCCCATGCATATTTCTTACATACCCATACTTCTCTGCCACTTTTCACTAACCTTACCAACTTCAATAATTCACCTCAATTATTAAAATAATCAACAACACAACTTTTACAAAGTTGGTGATGATTTACGATCTAAAGACCAAGAACACCACAAAATACTAAACCTTTTACCAAAGTTTTCACAGCCCACTTCTAACAAACACACTTTATCCTTAATTTTTGTGGATCGAAAAGAATAAAAACACAATTTGTAACTTTTCTAATGAAAGAAAAATAACAAAGTTTGTTTTAATCTTTAGGGTCAAGCAAAAATAATAAGGATACTCCTACCTTAAAGCTAGGCTCTGATACCACTTGTAGACCACGAATCTCCTTTTTTAACATATACACGAGCACTTGAGATGATGACACTCACAAACAATATAAGAACAATAAGAGTAGTATGGATCGTATGGCATATAATTGGGTCAAATGTTTATTAGCTTTAGTGAAAAGAAATAAACAAAGACAAAGGTGAAACTCTTGCACACACACACACACACTCTTTTCTTATCTAAAATGAGGCACCTTAACTGTGAAGAGGTGTGTGTGTGTTTATACGAAAGTCAGCCAACCAAATGGGCCTTTGGTGGGCTTTGATGAAACATGGAGTGGACTAGGAAAATGTATTACACTTATACATAACAACTAATAACTTATCTAATACTTCTAGTCCACTTTATAATCTAAATATTATACATGACATATTAGTTCTAAGTAGCAAATGACCATCACTTCATAAACAACATAAAGTGATTGCTTAACAGGTAGGCTACCGGCCCGATCCTGGCAAGAATTTCAAAAGGTCCAATATAGCGGGGGTTCAACTTACAACGCTTGCCGAATCTGATCACGCCTTTCCATGGCGAGACCTTTAACATCACTTTATCTCCCACTTGAAACTCAAGGGGTTTCCGCCTCTTGTCGGCATAACTTTTCTGATGGTCACGAGCCGCCTGCATTCGGCACTTGATCTGCACGATCTTTTCAGTAGTCTCGTGGACTAGTTCTGGTCCGGTAAGTTGGCTTTCTCCAACTTCCGCCCAACAAATTGGCGATCTGCACTTACGACCATAAAGTGCTTCATACGGTGCAGCTTTAATGCTGGTGTGATAACTGTTGTTATAGGAAAACTTAGCTAAAGGCAAATGCCTATCCCAGCCGTTCTCGAAATCAATCACGCAGGCTCTCAACATGTCCTCTAATGTCTGAATGGTTCTCTCACTTTGACCATCAGTCTGAGGATGATAAGCTGTACTCATATCAAGGTTGGTTCCCAATGCATCCTGAAGCGACCTCCAAAAATTAGACGTGAATCGACTGTCTCGATCAGAGATAATAGAAACAGGCACACCATGCCTCGCGACAATTTCCTTCACATACAATCACGCGAGTTTATCCATGCTGATATTTTCCTTTATAGGAAGGAAATGCGCTGATTTAGTGAGTCGGTCAACGATTACCCAAATCGTGTCATAACCACTCGACGTCTTAGGCAACTTAGTAATAAAATCCATAGTAATACGCTCCCATTTCCATTCTGGGATCTCAGGTTGAACAAGCAGACCGGACGGTCTCTGGTGTTCAGCCTTGACCTTAGAGCACGTTAAACACTTGCTGACGTATTCAGCAATATCGGCCTTCATGTTTGGCCACCAATACAACTTTTTCAAGTCTAAGTACATTTTGTCAGATCCTGGGTGAATGGAGTACTTGGATTTTGTTTGATTCGTGCATGATCAAATCACGAATTCCTCCTTACAATGGAATCCAATACCTGTCTCCATAACATAAAATTCCATCGGATCTCCTGACAAGACTGTTTTCTAATTCTGGCATTCTGTGAATCCTTTCACGCGGTCGATTTTCATCCTTGAGTGCCTCACCCTGAGCCTTAAGTATCTTTGCTGGAAGCGGCGAATTGATCGTCATCCCTAACGATCTAACTCTAAGAGGTTTGATCCGCTCTTTTCTGCTAAGGGCGTCGGCAACAACATTTACCTTGCCTGGGTGGTAACGAATCTCACAATCATAGTCGCTAAGCAATTTCAACCATCGGCGCTGTCTCATGTTCAGCTCCTTCTGGTTCAAGATATGCTGTAGACTTTTGTGGTCGGTATACACTACGCACTTAGTCCCATAAAGATAGTGTCTCCAAATTCTTAGTGCAAACACGACTGATCCTAATTCTAGGTCATGGGTTGTGTAGTTTTTCTCATGGGTTTTTAGGTGTCGAGAAGTGTATGCTATTACCTTCTCTCTCTGCATCAACACGGCTCCCAAACCTTTGTGTGATGCGTCACAATACACAACAAAATCTTCGCTACCCTCGGGTAAAGCCAAAATAGGTGCACTACACAATTTTTCCTTAAGGAGTTGAAAAGCTTCTTCCTCCTTATCTCCCCAGTCGTATTTCACATTCTTTTGGGTCAGTTTCGTTAATGGCTTAGCTATCTTAGAGAATCCCTCTATAAATCTTCGGTAATAACCGGCAAGTCCTAAGAATTGTCGTATTTCCGTTGGTGTTGAGGGTGTTGCCCAATCCTTAATGGCCTCAATCTTAACAGGATCTACGTGAATTCCTTTCTTATCGATCACATGACCAAGAAATTGCACAGTCGATATCCAGAATTCACACTTCGAAAACTTAGCATATAACTCTTCCTTTTTCAATAATTCCAGAATTAGCTTGAGATGTTCCTCATGCTCTTGCTCATTCTTAGAATATATCAGGATATCGTCAATGAACACTATCACAAATTTATCCAAATACGGCTTACACACACGATTCATGAGATCCATGAATACTGCTGGTGCATTTGTCAAGCCAAATGGCATAACTTGAAATTCGTAATGGCCATATCGGGTTCGGAATGCGGTCTTCGGGATATCCTCTTCCCGGACTCGAAGTTGGTGATAACCCGATCTCAAGTCTATCTTAGAATAAACTGATGAACCTTGCAACTGATCGAATAAATCGTCTATCCTCGGGAGTGGGTATCTATTCTTAATGGTTAGCTTATTCAGTTCCCAGTAGTCAATACACATCCTGAAGGATCCATCCTTCTTCTTAACAAACAAGACAGGAGCTCCCCAAGGCGAAGAACTCGGTCTGATAAAACCTTTTCCAGATAATTCAGCTAACTGGTCAGACAACTCCTGTAATTACGTAGGTGCTAAACGATAGGGTGCTCGCACTACAGGCGCGGCTCCTGGCACTAAATCAATTTGAAATTCGATTTGTCTGGCCGGTGGAAGTCCCAGTAAGTCTTCTGGAAAGACTTCTGGAAAATCCCTTACGATTGGCACATCTTCCAACCTTTTCTCTCCAGGTTCCTTTCCTTTCTTTTCCGTGACATGAGCTAAAAAGAGATAGCATCCCTTCTCGATGTACTTCTGCACCTTTGTGCATGAGATGATGCTCAATCTTGACGAACGTGCACGATCAGAGCGGTCGCCTTCAATAATCAAAACTTCGTTCCCTTAAGGTACTCTAATGATCTTCTCATCACAGATGATGACGGCATGATATTTCCATAACCAATCCATCCCTATGATGACGTCAAAACTACCCAATTCTACTAGCATCAGATCAATGTTGAACGGACGGTTCAATAAGTTTAGAGTGCAACCCCTTATAATGGTACCTACTCTTTCTAGGTTTCCGTTTGCTAGTTCTACGTCAAAGGCATTATCTAAGGTGGTCGGGGCTATATCGAGTAAAGGACTAAAATCGGTTGATACAAAACTTCTATCTGCTCCCGTATCGAAAAGTACTGAAGCATAACGATTATTTAAAAGAAACATACCCGTCACCACGTTCGGGTCGTCCTGTGCTTCCCTTCTGCCTACAGCATAAACTCTTCCACAGGCTCTTCCTTCAGTACCCTGATTCCCATTGTTACCCATTGCTACCTGGTTTCCTGGTCCTCCACCGTTTCCTTGGTTTCGGGGCTTATTGTACTCGTTCCGATAATGACCCTTTTTACCACACCCAAAGCAGGTGACATCCGCCTTACGATTGTAGGGTGGTGCTGCTTGAGCGGTGGCTAGGGTCTTGCCCTACAGTTCCTTGCCAAATGCCCTATCCTTTGGAAATTGTTGCACTTCACTGTGCACTCTCCCCTGTGATGTAACTTGCAGCGGTTACAAAAAGGCGTATTCTTGTCATAATCCTTCTTGTCACTTGAACCAACTGCATAAACCTTGCCTACGCTCTGCTTTTTGTTCTGAGAGCTATTGTTATTACCCTTGGAGTGATCTTCCCACTTCCTTTTGTGGTCAGCACTCTTCTCAGGAATATCCTCCAGTTCCTGATCCATAAACTTATTTGCTATCTCCATGGTCTCATGAAGATCTACAGCTCTCGAGGTAGTCACATCACCTCTTATGGACTTCGGTAAACCACCGATATACCTCTCAATCAATCTTGCTTCAGTCCGAACCATTTCTGGACATAGCAAAGCCAACTCCTGAAACCTCTGTTTGTAAACAGCAATGTTGTTTTTTTGCACCTTCAAATTCCAAAACTCTATTTCCAACTTCTTAATCTCATTTCATGGGCAATACTTCCTAATCACTAATTCCTTAAAATCTTCCCAAGGCATAGCATAAGCAACATCCGTGTTAGCCAATTTCATGTAGCTGTTCCACCAGGTCAAAGCGGCATCCATGAAAGTGAACGATGCATACTTGACCCTGTCGTCATCGTTACAACCACTGATACGAAAAACGGTTTCAAGATTCTCAATCCATCTAGTCAAACCATCGGCTCCCTCTGTTCCTCCAAATCCTCCAACCATGATTTTTCGGAACTCAGAGTAAGTACAACCACGACTGTTAGTCACTGGCTTAGACGTTCCGGTTTTGGTGGTCGAATTGTTCGCGGCTGCGAGAGCGGCGGCCACACGATCAGCAACAAGCTGGTCTAGTGTTGCTTGATTCACCACTGGGGCAGTAGCTGCGGCCCTAGTTGGTGCAACATTCTCAGCATTCTGGCCTTGTGCAGCTCTGGTCGGGGCGACATTCTCAGCAGTTCTTCCCCTTACTGACCTTTTCGGAATAGGTGTGTTGGCGGTTTGTCCTCGTGTGACTCTGGTTGACTTTCGTTTTGGTGCCATTTATCTACATCACAAAAGATGGCGATAAATGAGATTTTTGTTTATGGAGAAATAAATCATACGGATATATGGATAACGAAAACAGAATACAAGAATAAAGTCAACCACAGAGGAAAAACGAAAATTTGGATAGGAAGACTAAGCTTGTTATATATATCAAAAGATAAAGGTTCACAAAATTACAAGCTCATCAATAGTTAGTCCTAAAATACTACCAAAATACTAATAGTCCTAGGAATACATCATCACTACTACAATCTAAGACCGGTCAGTAGCAATGCGCAGCTCCTCAAATGCTGCAGTCAATCCTCCAATGGTGGTCTCTAGTTGGGCTACCCGGTTTCTAAGCTCTTGGTTTTCCCTCATCACGGCTCCAATAGTGTACTCAGCAGTCGAAATCCTCTGCCACTGAATACGGTCAACACCTCTGGCTCATCTCATCATACCCAATATCCTACTCTGGCCTCTGCCTAAACCAATGGCCCTGAAATCTAATCCTCTAAGCTCCCTGCCATGTAACCTCTCTAGAGCATCCAATCTAGCTCTCAACCCAATCATCACTCTACGGTCAGAATACAACTCCTCAAATAAGACACAAGCTGCCTGATCAATAGTCCCAATCCGCCTCTCCACAGTCTGAATACGATCAGACTGCTCCAATCTCCCAAGCTGATCTGAATGTACATCAAGTAGGTTCGCCTGGTTTGCCAGCTGAATCCAGATCTGTTCCATCTCAGTAGGCTCTGCCATCGAAGAAACCACTGGCGATGGGAGTGGAGTAGGCATCGGAGATGGTGGTATAAAAGAAGGAGATGACGGTGTGTACTCTGGGCTAGCTGCACGTACACCCGTGCTAACATCACAAGCAATGTCCAACCACTGACTGTCATCCAAACCCTGAATCTCAGCATCTCTGGAGCTCTGTCCAACCTCAAACAAACCCTGAAACTGTGCATCTCTCGAGCTCTGTCCAACCTCAAACAATCCCTGAACATCCTCTATGATGCCCTTACCATCCCTCGGCATCATAACCTGATCTAAATCCATAGGAGTATCCCTATCCCTATCATCATCTAAACCCATAGGAGTGTGCTCGGTAGGTGCAGTCACAGCAGGAGTAGGCTCATCCTGAACCTGCTCTGGATCCTCCACTGGATCCTCATCTGAATAGGTCTCCACTGATCTCCTACGTCTCTGACTAGGTGGGGAATGGTCTGGAGATGATGTAGGTGACTGAGGTGATGAATCAGCAGGAGTACCCATATAACCATAACGGGTCCTACTAAGAGATGAAGTCAACACAGATGATAACTGAAGACGACGTCCACGGACTGGTCTATAGCTGAGCTGGTGCTGAACGGTGTGCTGTGGTGGATCTGTGCAAGTACGGTGAGGTAGATACCGGAGCGGTGTGCACAGGCTGAGCAGGAATAGATGGCTGAGCAGTAGCACGAACAACCTCCATCAGTGGATCATCCATGAATGGGACTGGCTGTCGTGTCGGAGAAGTGAGTCCATCAGTAGCTACCTCGGAGTGTGTGCCGAATGGGAGAGACATAGTCTGTGACAAATATAGTGCGACACGTATAAGTATATAGAAAATACTTATATCATATATGCTTATTATAATACTCAAATAGCATATCATAACACTAAATCAAATAAAGCAAATAATGCTCAAATCATAGCAAGCTAAACTGGCAGGCATCCGGCGGTCGTGATGGAAAGTTTTTCATAAATCGGTTATAGTTTAAGGTTTTTATAAACCACGTTCTCTATAACCTAGGCTCTGAATACCAATCTGTAACACCCCCAAAATCACAATATTCGCGGAAGCATACACTTTGGGGTGCTACGGAATGGATAATCATAACACAAGATATAGGGAACGGATTGAAAATCCGTTTTAAATACATTTCATAAATCAAGTCAATTTGCAATACATAATATCCATTTCAAATGAAAATGAAGCCCATTTAAATAAAAGGTCCAATTGTCAGAGTAAACGCATTAAAAACATTTCCATCACTTATTACGACCATCGCCATGCTCTGCACTTGGCTAAGCGCACCTCAGTTTCCTGAGAAAAACATGCTAAAAGTCAGCTAACGCTGGTGAGTTCATAGGTTTAAATAAATAGCACATATGGACCAATAGCAATATCATAAAAACAATTCAGCAGATACACACTACTCAGCTATGCAAACACTAAGCCTCATCCTACCGATCTATGACAATGCCACGGGCCTGACTGGCCTTAGCTAAAAAGGGGATGCCCGCGAGTGTTAATCCCAAGACACTCGGCCTATTATTCGATTTGGTATACGTTCGCCTTGGCTATGCCAAGCCAACCGAACGGGGACGTCACTCCCAATAGATCTATTTATAATAAACGGTTTCCTAGACAGGAATTAACGGCAGATGATAGTGGGCACAAAATGGGATTCAGCAAACTTAGGTTTCTGCATATTAGTGTGTACTTAAAAACAAAATTCATTTCTGGTCCACGAAAACAGCTTTGCATGTTTCTCACCCCAAGCTTATAAAGCAAAAATCATATAAAATATGGGGCTATAAACTCACCTTTCAACAACAGCAATCTGCTAATCAATCAAAATAATGCAACCGCACCGACCAGCACCCTAAATCAGTACGGTAAGTCTTAGCGAAAATACTCGTGTCTCATGTGTCCTTATTTTATTTGAAAAGTTTACGCTTGACTAGTGCTCGTGTATTTCTTGCTTGCTGTGTGGTAAAATATATTTTGAATCAATTTATCGTTGACGTTCTTTATGACGGTGGCTCATGGTGAAAGTGTACGGTGGGAATACGTAACGAAACATCCGCGCTAGTATTCACCGCTTAAAATGAGCAAGTGTTATATATATATATATATATATATATATATATATATATATATATATATATATATATATATATATATATATATATATATATATATATATATATATATATATATATATATATATATATTATTTACTTTTGTTATTTAATTAATTAAGATTGAAATAAATTAAATAAGTTTTTGAGAAATAAATAAAATAATGGAGTTAGTGGAGGGTTATTTTATTATAAACATTATTTATCATTTATAATACCATTTTTGTTCACAAGAAAAATAAAACATTGTTAAGTGATTTGTAAAGTTTACTTGAATCTTGTAGTTCTATGAAAATATTCTAAGTGTTGGATTTTTTTAGAAAATTTGGGCATGACCCATTCGTTTATACAACGTTTCCATTTATCTCAAGTGTTGCAAATTTTCCTCAAATATTCCACTAACTAGTTACAAGTGCAAAAATGTGTTTGTGATGTATATTTTAATTGTCGTGAATATTTTCATCGTTATATTCTTCGTTATCGTTATATTTCATTATTAACAATAGATTTCGACACCAAGTCAATATTTTGTCAAAAGTCAACAAAAGTCAATCTCAATATCAATTTAGTGAAAATGTTAATTTTTACCCTCTCGGAGACTAAACGTCTCAAAACAAGTCCAAAAATAGTTTTCGTTATATTTATTGTTTCGTTAAACATTAATAACCACGGCGAGTCGGAAAATACTCCAAAAATCAATTTTGTCATTTTTGTTATTAATTGGGCCGAAAACATGTGAAATAGCCCAATAACCAATTTTAGCCCAAAACACATTTTTAGTTATAACGTATATATCGACGCGTTACTAAAAATCATTTTACTCGCTCATTGGGTTCGTTTGGTCAAAAAGTCAAAACCTCATTTTTCTTCATGGGCTTCGGCCCAACAGTAAAATTAAGGGTTTTATGGCCCAAAACTTATTTAGCCCATTTTGTTATTATTTAGTACTTATTAGTTACAAATTAAACTTTATACTTATCAAATAAGCTCCAATAAATAAGCTACTTAGTCAAATAGTCAAATATGACTATAATACATATAGTTCGATCCATATTATGTATATCAACTTATTTTCACCTTTTTACTAGTTATTTTCCATAACTTATAGCTTATTAAATAAGCTAATCCAAATAAGCATTTAACTATATTTTTCCACCATTTCACCATTTGAGCCAAAATTTTATGTTTTTCAAAACCCCAATAATCTTTGATTTTTAATATGGCCGATCCACTCATATGCTCACAAAAGTTTATATATTGATTAATTTCGCGTAAAAACCATAACTAGTGTTTGTATCGTCAAACTAACACTATATGTAACAAGATTTACCACACAAGCAAGAAATTTATAAACTAACTCATATGCAAAGAAAAAGTCGAGCACTATATAGTAACATACAAGCCCTAAATTTTTCCAAATCAACAAAATATTTACTTTTAACACTTTTAAACATCATTACGCATCAAATGAACAAGAGATTAACAAGATTTGAAAAAATTTATGAATCCTTACAATGCTTATGTGTTTAACGAGACAAGGAGGAACCAATACAACCCAAAGCTTCACCAAATTTAACCAAACTAAGTTCCAATTAACCCAAAAACCTTTAAAACACACTTTGATTTGCTTGAACTTTGCAAGAAAATTATTGATTATGATGAGAATGTTGGATTGTGGGTTATGATGGAGTGAAAATGATCTAAGTATGTTTATGTGATAGAAATGGATAAGTAGTGAGGTGCATGGTTACATTTAAGGTAAATGGTTATTATTTATAACATTATAATGTGTTAGTGGGTAAAATTTTGTCATTAAATGGGGGAGATAGCATATGGCCGGTTGGGGTATTGCTAGGGGAGGGTGATTTTTTATTTTTACCCGCTTTGGTGTATCGTGTGTCGGTTTGAGCTTAAAATGTTACCGTAAAGTCCCGTTTTGTCGTTTTTGAACACGTTTACGTAAAATAAAGTTTTTGTCCATGTTTTTGTCAGAAATGTAATAAAATAACATTACTGACTCAAAAATATATTTATTTGACTGTTACCATGTGTACTGTACTGTCGGTACGCGCGTGCGATTGTTTTTCAGAAAAATGCGAGGAAGCTCTCAGTAAATTACAAGACTTGTCAGTAACTATCAGAAATGTGATAATTTAGGTTTACTGACAAAAATATACTTTTTCTGCAATGAATGTAAGCTACAGTATGCGGGACAGCTCCCAAAAATGCTAAAAAAACTATCAGAAACATGCAAATGCGCATAGAAATGCTTAACTTAAAAATAATTAATACTCATATAATATTAATTAATAACTTGAAAATTACCATTGGTCACATAAGTCCATATGCAACAAATGTAACTTATCAACAGAACTGGGTACGATTTTAGGTTTGAATGTTGCCCGTTTTCTTTTGCCTTGCTCACAGGATGGACATAAGTGTTTTTTGGTATATTTGAATTTTGGGAGACCGGTGACGATGTCGTCTTTGGCAAGTTTTGTTATTGTGTCGAAGTTGAGATGGGATAGACGTCTGTGCCACAACCAGGACTTAGTTTCGTCAGCTCTTGTCATGAGACAAATTGGTGATGAAGAGGCCATTTGGTTAATGTCGATAGCATAGAGACTGGTTCCACGATTTCCGGTTAAGAGATCATCTCCAATCAAATTTCTAACGAAACATGTGTTCCTTCTAAATGCAACCTCTAAATCTGCGTCACAAAACTGTCCGACTGAAAACAGGTTGTGTCCCAATCCTTCGACATAGTAAACCCGAGTGATTAGAAAATTTCCAAACTGAAGATCTCCATAACCCAGAATAGCTGCTACATGATCATTTCCAAACCGAACTGTTCCCATGAACTTCCATACAAAGTTGATCAACAGCTTCAGATTCCCGGTCATGTGCTTGGAGCAACCCGAGTCGACGATCCAAAGACAAATTTTAATGACCTGCGAAGAACAGATGGTTTTGTATATGGAAACCTTTTAACATTTGGTTCTAGGGGGTTAGAGGTAACAGGTGAATCACACTTAGAGACGGTTTCATTTTGTTTATTTGAAACAATTCCTAATTTGCCATTCTTAAGAGTAAACTTTCTACCCGTTGGTTTCCATGTGCAAAACTTAAGATGGTCCTTAGGTAATACGCTACTAGTGGTTGACCTAGCTAGTTTAATAAGTCTTTTAACATATCTGGACCTAGCACTAGTTCCTAAAGGCACATCTTTCTGTTTAGGCAGAGCATTCACATTCATATCATTAGAAACAATATCATCACAAACATTTTCGGACAAAGATTTCTTCCTCGCTAAACACACAGATTCATTACAAGCACTTGAAATATTGTCCTTAACATTACATCCAGACGACATATGTTTCTTATTTGAAAGCAATAAAATCCTAGGGTGTTCTTCTACTCCTTCCGTTTTATTCTTGATTTCACTGTTAGATGCAGGCGGGACTCTATTGTTCCTTGTATTGCTCCTAGGCTTTAGTCCGCTGCTCCTAGAGGTACTTTCTACTCCTGTATAAGGTAAGGCACACGCATTAGGATTTATCTTGTTGTCATTTGAATTTGTTTTAGCAGACCTATTCTCATTTGGATTATCTTTCACACTTTTGTTTATCGCCCTATATGTTTTAGATGTAGAGGTAGACGCAGTAGTGGTACTAATCCTATAAAGTCCAGGTGCTATCACATTTGGTGTTTCGACAACTGCTTTCCCTTTATCAACATTTGTTGATTTTTCACTTTGCTTAGGCAAGGGTGTTGGAGTGACTAGAACACTTTGAGAAATAGACATTTTTGGTTTAACAATTGGCTTGTCCTTAGTTTCCTCACCCTTCCTATTTTGACTTTCAAGCTGAGACTTCAAAAGATCAATTTGTTCTTGCATGTTTTTGTAAGAACGCTCATACGACAATTTGTCATACTTGCATTCTTCCTTTTTTCGATCAAGTTGTTTAAAATATGTTATGTTTTCCTTTTCAATCTTAGCAAATGCATTTTCATATTTTTCAACAATTGCAGAAGTCTCAGCTCTCAGTCTTTCATCATCCTCTACAGAATATGTTTGATAAATAATGGACATAATTTCAGTCGATAGAGCTACTTCAGAGAGTATGTCATTGTGTATTTCCAAAACTTTTATGTGTTCAATGTTTTCATTAGCTTCCTTTACCAGGGATTTGTGGTCCTTGACAAAGTCGGTTGTTTCTTGCAGAAGACATCTTTCAACATTAAGAACTACCGCATTAATTGCAAATAGTGGAGGAATGATATCTTTTTCAAACATCTTTTTCTGTTATGTATGAAAACTTGAAAACCAATCATTGACAATATTGTTTGTTTTGGATGTCACAGTTGATTGAAGTGTTTCAACTCTCCTTTTAAGATCAGCCAAATATTGTCTAGTTTCACTTGTGTTACAAGTGTTCTTAGAGAATATTTGTTTGATGTTAGAAAGATGTTTCGAAACAACTTTTCTCTTTGCGACAGCCACTGGTTTTTTTGAAAAACAATTGTGACTCTTTTTGAACCTGATAAACTCCAGATATTTTGTTAAGCTCATTATAATCAATTGGTCTGATATCTGGGTGTTTCTGGCTCACTTTAACATGACTCTCTTTGGTAAGCTCAATCGTTTCATAAGAATCCCGAACTTCGGGAGGGTCATGATTATCATTTAGCACATTACCATTATACAACACATTCTGTTCTTGCTGAGCTTTCTTGAGAATATAAGGGTTTTCACAACCGATAGCCATTTTCTTCATTGTATGTAAAATTTGGTTTGGATCGTTAATTAGCATGTTTTGAGTTTGAGCAGACTGACCCGTTTTTACAAGCAATTCTTCCAACTTTTTAATGCTTTCTTGTTTGTCAATGATTTCATCAAGAAGATCATTTTCTTGTTTTGAAAATTTAGCATGCAATTCTTTCTTCTCTTTTTCAAGATCAGAACAAATTGATTTTTGTTTAGAAAGTTGGGTGGTTAATTCAGAAATTTCCTTGTTTAGGGATTTTATTTGCATGTTCAACTTAACATCGAGAGTGTCGTATTTGATTTGCAAATGTTTCTCCCTTAACATAGAATCTCTATAACCAGTTTCAAGTTCTGACTGTCGTTTGTTATTAAATTCAAAAGCTTGTTCATTTACCTTATATCTCTCAAGCTCAGCGGTCAATTTTTCATTCGCGGCCTTAACATCGCGATTTACTTGTTTGACCTTTTCAATTTCAATACTACAGTTGTTCAATAATGATTCAAATAAAGCATGTGTTTCCTCATCATTTGCAGTATGCTGTGACTCGAAGCCTCCATTAAGATTCATATCTTGAGTAGCCAAATTAGTATTACTACAACTTGGGGAGTCCATATATGTATCGTAAGTGGGTGCAGGAGTGGCAAGATGCTGTTCATTCTGTGTTGACATTTCAAACATTTCATTATTGTGACATGTAGCATATGGTTGTACCTCAGAGATTCCATTAATATAATAAACAGGAGGTGCTTTAGAATCCGTATCATATTTAACCTCCTGAAGATTGGCCATGAAAATGCAGTTGGCATCGATATCTTCCAGATCTTCCATATCATCCATTAATGCCATGAAATCATTCTCCTCTGCACTCAATTGTAACCTGGCCGTTTCCTTCTGTGACAACAGCAATGCTTTCTGTAGATAAGCCGGATCTTTCTTTTTCGGCCTTGTGGGACAGTACCTTGACAGTTAAAACATTTTAACACATTACCCTGATTCATATTCTCAACATTCCCAGCTACTGGAGCAGCAACATTTCATAACTGATTCCCCATATTCTGACCCCTTCGATTTCTAGCAACTTGACCCAACTGATTCTGATTACCCATATACTTACCCATCTGATTGCCTGCATTGCCTGCATACTGCCCTTGATTTCCCATCTGAAACCCTGTAGCATATCCTTGCTGATTCCCATAAACTCCAACCATTTGTCCTTGATGACCCATGTTGAAACTCGGCTGTGCAATATGCCTGTTGCGAGTGTTCGATGAAATCCTTTGGTTGTTGTTGGTAGGTGTGGAATAGCGTCCTTGGAAAGCTTTTGTCATTAGAGCAAATGCATGTGACATAGCAGCCATAGCGTCTTCCTGGTCATTAACTTCAGGTTCTTGGAATGGTGGGTATTGTTGTTGTGGAATGACTTGTTGTTGTTGTGGGTAGAATGGTTGTTGTGGAACAGATTGTTGTTGCATGATGTTCTGAGTGGAAGATGATGATGGTTGTGTGTTTACTGTTGTTGGTGATGGTGCTTGAGCAATCAATGCAAGAGGATCATGTTGTTTGGCTAGCTTCTCCTTCCTTACTTCATCTGCCTCTTTCTGGTTTTGTTTCAAAAAGTCATAGAGCTGATCATAGTTCACCTCATGAAGATTCTTTGTTTGGTTAACGATTGTGACATATCGTCCCCATTCCTCTGGTAGGTTGTTGATGAACTTGATGTTTTGAACAATTTGCCTTGGAGCCAACTTGTTCCTAATGAGCTCATTCATGAGAGTACAAAACCTTGTGTAGTAAGATTCAATTGGTTCAGCCGGGGTGGATGTGAACTTCTCCCATTCAGTTAGAAGCTTGTTTTCAATGTCTTGTTGTCCAATTTCCGTACCATGACAAAGCCTTCGAACTCGTTCCCACATATCATAAGCAGTTTCACAACTGTCGACAGCACAAAATATTTCATGTGGTAAACCAAGTTGAATTAAGTGCATGGCTAAGTCATCAGCTTCAATTTGTTTCCAATCATCAGCTGTGTATTCCTCTTCCTTTTGATTACGAAAGGATGGTGGAACGGGAGGTACTGAATTTGGATTCTCCGGTTCTTGAACTTGACGAGGCTTGAATTAACCTTTTTGGATGGAGTTAATCAAGTGTTTGCCTTGTCCATTAGGTTTGGTTTTCATGTATCGAAGCATACGGCTTGTCCATGGAAGGTAACTACCTTTTTCTAGCATAGGAGGACGGTTTTCAGCACCAGCTGCATGAATATCTTGTTGAGTAGTCATTGTTGATGTTGTTGTATGATAAAGTTGATTTGGTTGATTCAGGATCGTTGCAAAGAAATAGGCGTTGTGGTTGTTGACGGTTAAGTTTTGATGTTGTTGTGAAGCCTTGGTTCTTTGTTGATAATCGTTGATGTTACAATTTAGATAAACGAAACAAATTAAATAAAGTTACTAAATTTGACTAGACTATAATTTAGACAAAATCAAAAGTTCACAAATTCGACAAAAGTTATGTAAATTACAATTTAGATAAAATGACAATTTCTATAGAAATTTCAATTTAACCAAAATATATACAAATTATGGAAAAATTTCAATTTCGATAGAATTTATCTAATTTATATAAATTGGTAATTTATATAAAAAAAAAATCTAACTATCTTATACAAGATATTAGATATCCGTTGTCGAAGTATTTTACACACTTATACAAGCGAGAAAATACCGAGTTCACTTTTGGTGTTGAAGAAATTACGTTCGAATCAAAGTTATAAAGTTTATTTAAGTTGGAATGCGTTTAACTCAATTGCGAGGACCAAATCTGCCAATTGCAAAAGTGTATGAAAGCTGCGTTTGCGATAAGGGACCAAATCTAACAAACAGCGAAAGTTCACAAAACTGTCACAATTTTGATAAAGGACCAAAGTTGCCAATTAGCGATAGTTGAAACAATTTCGATAAGGGACCAGAATTGCCAATTTCTGAAAGTAGTCACAATTGCGATAGATGGACTTAACACAATTTCGATAAATAGCAGTTTACAATTGCGATAACTTGGTGGACCCACAATTGCGATAAAGTGCTTTGGCACAATTTCGATAAAAGCTTAGGCACAATTTCGATAAACCCCAATTTATCGCAAATTAAATTTCGATAAACCCCAATTTATCGCAAATCTTATACAAGATTTGGATATTTTCACAAGTCGAAGTAGCTTACTTTTATCACTTTTCTTATACAAGAAATGTGATAAAATTCAATCCGTAGCAATGGAGAATCGAACTAAAGCCTTTGTAGTAGCACTTTTCGAGCAATCTTACTTCAAACCCACGTAAATCACAAGAAGTCACAACTTTTTCACTAATCTTCACAAAACAACCAAAAAGCTATAACCTTTTTGTCTTAAACACACTTTAAACACAAAAAGCTCACAACTTTTTATCTAAAACTCACGATCCAACAAAAAGCTACTACTTTTTTGTTTTATCACGCGTAAAAATCAAAGAGCTTGAAACTTTTTTCCTTAAAAACGCTCGATAAGCTTAAAAGCTACAAACTTTATCTCTTAAACGCATGTAAAACAGAAAAATACGACTAAAAATGCAACTTTTAAGCTAAAATGATAAGAAACAGCGACACAACTAAAGACCTAAGTCCTTGTATGGAGATATGATACCACTTGTAAATCTATATAAATCTACTCGAACCAACCTAGATCTACAACTAATAACTACTCGTGACACTCAAAGAAATAAAGTAAAGATGAAGAGAAGATATGGTGCGTATGAATAACCTTATAACCGAATGCTTATATTGAAACCATGAGAGAACATAAGATAAAATACACACATACACCACAACACTCTCACACCTATACTAAACAAAGAGGCACTCCACAAATGAGAGAGTGTGTGGTATTTATAGGAAATGTAATAGGATGAGACGCCCTAGGTTTCCAACCATGGGCTTGGTGGGCTTTGTGATGGTCTTGGGCTTTTGTATCATTCTTAATCATTTCATTACAAAGTCCATCACAAAACCCTTACATATTTGATTATACCACATGACACACCTTAAATAAATATTACAAATGACCATCACTTGACTAAGAATATAATTGCTAACATGTTGTTGTAATAATAGGTTTTTATTTCAAATTAATAAAAAGGTATTTGAGTAACAACATGCAGGGTCAAAACTTGAACGTTGTTGGCGGATGGGCTAACTTGAAAAATATTTATTTTAAGAGGGCCAATATACACTATGTTGGAATATTTGTATTACAAATGATTCTAACCATATATAAAAGGGTGTAAAATGTACATAGGCTCAAAAATTTTGAGGTGGCCACAATCCCCCTCGGTCCATTCTAAGTTCCGTCCCTGACGACATGTAAATGTGCCCTCATTGCTAATTACGTGTTGCGTAATTCATACCTTTCCTGACGTCTCGCTAGCACAAAATACAACGGATCTTTAGAAGATTCTTCAGGTGACAACTTGTAGAATTGCGTAAGGATGTACCCGATGGAAATAACGCTATATAACAAAAAAAAAACAACTACCATTTTATTAAAAAAAAAAAAAAAAAAAAATTAGCCTAAAGCAAACTCCATGTTCTTAATTAATTAACTGGAAGGTGATACTAAACAAATTTACAGTATACAAATTAACAAAAATAAGATTACCTTCCTAGAAAATACATCGTAACCATTAAAGCAATTGCGATGATCCAACTTGATTCCTTGTAAGCATACCATGCCTTTAAGATTTATTTACCGGTATGAAACCACAAATGAGATTAGCTAGTTGATTAAAAAGGTAAAACAAAAAAGAAGAGGAAATGATAGCCGGTCTCTCCGTTCTAAAATAAATGTTCACCTTGACTTTTTGAAGTATTTGGTTTTTACCTTAAATATTTTTGTTTGTGTTATATAATACTTGATGAAAATTATATCAATAAGAATATATTTAAAACACAATTCATTCATATATTGTGCATCAAGTATTATCGTATTATATAACACACAAAAATATAATTAAGGTCAAACTTGAAAAAGATTGACTTAAAATGTCAAAACTTGACATTTATTTTGAGACGGAAATAGTATTAAAAGTTTGCTCCATGTGTTTTGAAAATCCGAAAGACCACAAGGTTTTCAAATAGGTTTTTCTAACATGTGCCCCGAGGGCACATGTTTGAGCGAATAAAAAAGTCAAGTACTAGTTCATTAAATAGAAAATCACATGTAATTAAAGTAATTTTTAAGTATAATTATTGTGTATTTATTGCATTTGATAATTTTTATGGAAAGAACAAATTTGATTATCACACATTAACATGTGCTTAAGAGCACATTTTAGAAAAACTCTTTACAAATTAATGTACTCTCATACCCCTAGAACAACGACATATATCGTGAAATCCGTCGCCATCCACAAATACCACCTGCAATAAATCGGTTAATAATCTTATGAAACAATTTCTCAACTAAAAGGAAAAAGATGAAATTCATAACGCTTCTAAATCCAATAAATTACTATATATTGGATACTTCCTTTCATTTTTTTATTTATTCACTAAAAAATACTCGTAATAAATAACATAAAATGAAGTACATAAAAAAAAAAGTCGAGGCTCGTTTTAACACAATTCCATTTCGATAATAGAGATTCATCATTTCATTTGTATCCTAAAGTACAACGATTAAATTAAAGCGGATGCATTTCCGAACATAACAATTTTGCCTCAAATATTACAGAATCGATGATGTGTTCTTGAACGAGCCTTGCTGGAAATATACGAATATTTGCATTTTTTTTTTGTGAAAAATACGAACAAAACATGAAAAAATCCCAGCTAAATTAAAAAAAAAAAAAAAAAAAAAAAAAAAAAAAAAAAAAAAAAAAAAAATTGCACATCTTTGGTGGTATCAAACTATTTTAAAAATCGATTTTACTTATACAAAAGGTAAAATGATAATCCATGGCTTGCATTTGAAATCAATAGGGTTGACGTTTTTCTTCGTTGATCAGTTAATTTAAAAAGTATTTGCACCTGACATGAGTGTCGAAACAGTCCAGGAAGTCGCCAAAAACGAATAAGTAAGCAAACGAAGCTACCATCAAACAAAGCAATACGATCACCAATGTCTTTACTGCGACTCCCACGGATGTTGTCACCATATTTGCTCCCACGATAATAATGTCTACAAATTTTATGTGATTTAGGAGATGAATATATAGGCTAGGCTTATAGCACTTGTAAACTATCTAACTAATTAATCAAGTACTTGTAAACTACTAACTAATTAAGTAACCTGTTAAAGTTGTGGATATAAATTAATATTTGTATATCCAGTTTCGAACACAAGACTTCGGGATTGTACACATTACGTATGAGTCTCAATGTTTGAATAATTAAATATAATGATTTATGATTTAATTATTCATTTCACAAGCAAACACTTAACGGTCATTAGTATTTAACGGAGTTTGGTTAACGGACGTTAAATATTAACTTTAAGGACTATGTATGAAAATACAAGTCAAGAAAGATCTAGAATCCCTCTTGACATGCAAAGTTCGGCCGACCCTTGCTAAAGGGATTAGGGTTTCGATTTCTTGGAGTAGGGAACAAGTTTTGGGTGCCTATAAATACAAACCCCTTGTATTTGTAATTCTCTAATCCTAATTCCAAGCAAACCCTAACTTCTTCTTCTCCTCCCTATTGTCTTTCTTGGCCGATCCATAACTCCCAAACACCTTGGGATTTTCGGTTCATCATAAACACATAAGTGTTTGATTTGCTTGTGAATTAGAACCTAGCTTTTCACATTGAGACGCTAGTAATACGTGTGTACAAGAACGAGGGACAAACTTACTTTAGCTTGTAGTTATTTTCCCCATTCGATTCATAGGTGGTTGATCCATATTAAAACCCTGACCGAGGGTTTATCTTGTTCTTGGAGATCCGGTTTCTTGTTTTGCTAGAAACCAAAAAGGTACGCATTCCTTTTAATTTTAGTTAATTAATTACTTGTATAATAGATCCTATTATCCGCTGCGTGTACTTGATGTATGGTTTATATGTTTATAGTTGTATGATTCATATTTTCCAACAGTGGCATCAAGAGCCCGTTTATACTTGTAATTAATTACTAAAAAACGCATAAAATTGAATCTTGATGATTAGATACATGCAATAGGTGTTCTAGGGTTTTAGTTTTTGCAAACCCTAATTTTTTTAACAAAGGTCGATCACCCTTTTAATTAATATTAGGGTTTATGTTTTGTAAAATCTTGTAGAAACCCTAGGATTGCATGTAAAATTTTATGTGTTAAATTAATGAATACAAAGTGATGTCATTAACAAATGCGTATTAATATTGACTTGATTATATGTGCTACATGATAATAAGTGCAATATGGGGAATCCATGACAAAAACATGCATGTTTTGTCATGGAAAATTGATGCTAATTGTTACATGTTCTACGTGCTATTTTATGCGATTGTTAATTAACTAGGGTTTTAGTAATAAAATTGGATGAATTAAAATTACCAAAAGTTAATTAATTAGGTTTTTAGGGAAGACCTAAAATTGGGGAAGACCCCATATAAATCGCATATTTAATCAATTATATGTGTTATGTATATATTAATCATAAGACTTACGCGGCCAAGAAATTGGCGTCTGTGGTCCATTGGGTACAATGAGCTCGAAAACCAATGGGAGTCTTAAGACCAATATATACATATTAATTGATTTTTAGCATGTTCATTATTAAGTTGTTTATGTTTATTTTTTTTAAATTGCGCATTTGTTTAATATGTTGTTGACATGATTGTAAACAAAAGGGTAATTTTTCAATATAAAAATAAACATGACTTAATAATGGTGTAACATTATTTTAAGCAAGAAAATCATAAGTTTTTAGTTGATTGATGCGACTGTACAAAAGTAGTCGAAAGACGGACCTAATATTGACAAACTATAAAGTGGGTATAAGGTTGGTTTCGCATTAAATTATAGCCTTAAAGAGACTCCATTCTGTCTCTCCGCTCGCCTGTGCGTTAATATTAGACTTACCAAGTACAACCATGAATATGTACGAAGCATCTTAAGGCAAAGTTGTAAGTTTCTCAATGCCATCAATTAAAACTTTGATGATTTGAGCTTATTGATGTAACAAATGAGTAAACAGTTTTTGAAACATATGATACAAAGATGAATGCATGACATCTTTGTACATATTTTGATTACACACATCAAACTATAAATACCCTTAAAATTTAAGTTATATGTCACCCAACGAAACGGAAACACCTGAGATTAGATGCCCTCATTACTAGCTGCCAAAGCTGATGTAATGACCAAGGGATGGTAATCAAAAGGGTGAATTACATGCTTTCATTACTAGCAGCCAAAGCTGATGTGATGAAACTATGGTAATTTACATTTTCTTAAGTTGGTTAACTTAATTGAGCACTTTCATTACTAGCAGCCAAAGCTGATGTAATGAAACGGCGTCAAGGCATAAAGATTTTGGGATGAAACATGCTTACATTTGCAACTGAGGTCGGCAAAATATGTAAGTCTCATGATTCTAGGAATTGCAATTGGATATTGGCAATTGGGTTCGACCCGTACCTTATTGAGTATTTTCATTGCTAGCAGCCAAAGCTGATGTAATGAAACGACGTCAATTTGGATCCTAGTTTTCAGTGAAAATTAAATGGTGAATGTAGTTTACCATGGGTGTTTAATTTTCTTGAAAAGTTAATTATCGAAAGTACTAACTTTTGAACTTTTTCTGTAGAAATGGCCCAACCCGACAACACTAACATGAGTAACATGAGTTCTGATTTCAAAACTATGATTGAAAGAGAAAAGTTAACTGGGAAAGAGAAAAGTTGACTGGGACAAAGAATTTCAATGATTGGTACCGTTCTTTGAGGATTGTTCTTAGAATGACCAAAAGACTTGATATTCTTAGTGAGCCTCTTCCAACAACTCCTGTTGGTACTGCTTCTACTGCTGAACATGAACAGTACAACATTGATTATGAGAAGCACAATGATGTGGCTTGTCTCATGTTATCTGGGATGGACACTCAATTGCAAAAGCAATTTGAGCACTATAGTCCCAGGGACATGATCAATGAGCTCAAACGCATGTTTGAGAAACCACCTATGGCAGAGCTTTATGATGTATTGGATGCTCTGCAAAAGTGTAAGCAGGAGGCTGGTAAACCAGTGAGTGCTCATGTATTGGAGATGAAAGGATATCTGGACCAATTGGATGCACTCGGATGTGGTTACATGCAAGATGTACAAGTTGGCCTCATCAATCGATCCCTCAATGAGGAGTTGTTTGGTGAGTTTGTGCGCAACTTCAATATGCATTGCACGGGGAAGACAATAAGTGATTTACATGCAATGCTTATTGACTTTGAGAAGGGACTCTCAAAGAAGGCACCTACACCTGCTGTAATGGCAATAAAAGGTGGTAAGATCACTAAGCCCAACGAACCGTAGCACGTGAACAAGAAGGGCAAAGCTAAAGCTGACAAGGGCTAACAGGTGGTGACCCACCAGCAGAAGCCTAACAAGCAGAATCCTCCTAAGAAGAAGGATTATCCCAACAAGGATTTGGCTGCTTGTTACCACTGCAACACTCCTGGATATTGGAAGAGGGATTGTCCATTGCTGCTAGAGAAGTGTCGTAGGAATAAAAATGCCAAGGCTGCAAATGGCGCGAGCACTTCAGGTATTTTTATGATTGAATTATTCTCTTTTTCTCGTAAGCAAAATGCCTGGATATATGATACAGGATGTGGTACTCACATTTGTAATACATCGCAGGGGCTTAGAGGAGCAAACAAACTGAACTATAGAGAATGCTACTTGTACGTGGGTAATGGCATACGTGTAGCAGTTGAAGCCATAGGGACATTTGACTTAGTTTTGCCTTCGGGTTTAATTCTAGTATTGAACAATTGTCATTATGCACCGTCTATTATTAGGGGTGTTGTTTCAGTTTCTTTATTGTTGGATAATGGTTTTGATCACACATTTAATAAAAATGGAATTTCGGTTTCTTTAAATTCTGTTTTTTACTTTAATGCAATTCCAATAAATGGTGTGTTTGAAATTGACATGGAGAACCATGTATCCAATGGAAATAATTCTGTGTATAGCATTAGCAATAAGAGAATCAAGTCTAACTTGGATTCGTCCTATCTTTGGCACTGTCGTCTTGCTCATAGGCAAGAAACGCATGGAAAAGCTGCAACATGATGGGCTTTTGCAAAATATCAATGATGATTCATTTGATAAATGCGAATCTTGCATATTTGGGAAGATGACAAGGAAACCTTTTTCACATCAAGTGGAAAGGGCCACGGATCTACTTGGATTAATACACACAGATGTGTGTGGTCCACTTAGACATGTGTCAAAACGCGGTGCTAGCTACTTCTTGACCTTCACGGATGACTATAGTCATTATGGTTATGTTTATTTACTTAAACATAAACATGAAGTCTTTGAGACATTCAAGGTATTGAGGCAGTCAGGATTTTCTTAGCCTATGCAGCTCACAAAGACATCACGGTCTATCAGATGGATATCAAGACGGCTTTCTTGAATGAAACTCTGAAAGAAGAGGTGTACGTGAGTCAGTCAGATGGGTTCATCGATAAAGATCATCCAGACTACGTCTACAAGCTAAAGAAAGCTATCTATGGTTTGAAACAAGCCCTAAGGGCGTGGTATGGCGAATTATCATCTTTCCTACTTCTCAATAATTTCACCAAAGGAACAATAGACCCGACCTTGTTTACTAAAAAATTCAACGATGACATTTTGATTGTTTAGATTTACGTGGATGACATAATCTTTGGGTCCACTAATCCGAAACATTCAAAACATTTTGAAAATCTCATGAAAAGCAAATTTGAAATGTCCATGATGGGGGAATTAAAATTCTTTCTTGGTTTAAAATTCATCAATCCCACGTGGAATTTTTATCAATCAAGCTAAATATACAATTGAGATTTTGAAAAAACATAGAATGGAAAATTGTGACTCTGTTGGTACTCCAATGGTCACTTCACCCAAAATAGGTGCTGATTTATATGGGAAACCCATGGATCCGAAGAAATATCGGAGCATGATTGGTTCTCTCATGTATCTAATAGCTAGTCGACCCGATATTCATTTTGCTGTCTGTTTATTAGCACGGTTTCAGGCAAGGCCTACCGAACTGCACCTCCAAGAGGTTAAATGGATCTTTCGGTACCTACGAAGAACCATTAACATGGGACTGTGGTATCCGAAGGATTTGGAGTTTAACCTAACAGCTTTTCAGATGCGGACCATGCCGGTTGTCAAGTCACAGCAAAAAGTACATCAGGTGGAGCACAATTTCTGGGAGAAAAGCTAGTAGGCTGTAGGGGTGTTCACGGGGTGGTTCGGTTCGGTTAGTTGGAAGATTTAAATTATCCATCGCGGGGCGGGTAATTAATTTTACTATCTGAAACCAAACCATACTAGGCGGGTAACTGGACAAGCGGGTACCCGAAATAAGCGGTTACCCGCGGTTCGGGTCACGGTTAACCATTTTAGACATTTAATCGAGTTTAACCTTTTAAACAATTACATGTTCTAGAACGTAAAATGTCATTTTTGTAAAATTAAATGACATTTAATAGATAATTGTCATATAAAAGTTATCCCGTTAGAATACTTGCATTCAAATATCTATACATAATCAGTTAACAAAATAATAGTTATTCGAAGTTTATAGATTACAATCACATTTATCAACTTTAACACATAAATGTTTAGAAATGTTCACATTAAAAACGAAAAAGGCGTTATAAGATAAAATTAGTGCAATAATATAATTAATACTTGTACAATTATTTGAATAGTTAGTTAAAAAAACCTTCATGTATTAATCACAGTTCAGTTCGGTTAACCGTGGATATCAAAAAATAAAAACCGAAACCGAACCGTGATAAGCGGGTTTTTTCGGTTTCGGTTTCTTCGGTTTCGGGATTTTTTGTTTTCGGATTGAGCGGTTCAGCTCGGTTCTTCGGTTTCTCAGATTTTTTGAACACGACAGTACTTCCACTAGTTTTCATATATACACACGGCTCATCGAGATTTTGAGTGAAACCAATTTTCTTGATCTCCTCATCAAATCTCTTATTCCAACTTCTGGATGCTTGCTTTAATCCATAAATGGATCTTTGAAGCTTGCATACCTTAGTTGGATGTTTAGGATTCACGAAGCCCTCGGGTTGCACCATATAAACGTATTCGTTCAGGTGGCTGTTCAAGAAAGCTGTCTTGACATCCATTTGCCAAATCTCATAGTCATAGTACACTGCTATGGCTATAAGAATCCTAATTGCTTTAACGTCTGCAACAGGCGAGAAGGTTTCTTCATAGTCAACCCCGTAGGTTTGAGTGAAACCTTTTGCTACCAGACGAGCTTTGTAGGTGTGTACATTTCCATCCATGTCGGTCTTCTTTTTGAAGAGCCACTTGCTCCCAACGGTTTTAGCGTTAGGAGGTAGGTCAACTTCGACCCAGACATCATTGTCTTTCATGGATTGCATCTCCACATTCATAGCTTCGATCCATTTATCATGTTCAGGACTCGATAATGCATCTCGATAGTAAGCGGGTTCACCATGATCCCCTAACTCATGTTCCTCAGCATCGACATAGAAACCATATCGCTCAGGTGCTTGAGGTATCCTTGCGGATCTACGAATGGGAGCAACATCTTGATGAGGTTCAACATTTTCATGTTCAATCTCATTTTGATGCTCAGTAGTGTTACCAGAAGGTTGTGCATCTTCCTCTTGAATTTCATCAACGTCTACTTTGCTCCCACTTGCTTCTTGTGAAATGAGACTGTTCTCAAGAAACTCAGCATACCGAGCAACAAATATTTCGTTCTCGGGTGGGTAGTAGAAGTAGTAATGTAACACCCCAACCCGGCAAGGGTTAAGATATCAGGATAATGGTTTCATATCAGATCAAACAAAGCATACATCTATAGTAATACAAGAAATTTCAAAGGTTACAAATGAAATACTGGAATTACAAGGTTACAAATGAAACTAAAACTAAATACTAAGTCTGTAAATGCAAATCCTTCTAATAGCCTCTACTTCAGAATACTATCAAGTCTTCTAAGTCCAAAGTACTCTCCACCCATTCCCAGCTTCCTACTAAAACCTGCCGCAGGAAAAGAAATGCGGCTGCGCTTAAAAAGCTCAGTGAACAGATATAACGGAACCAAAGCAGTAATAAAGGATAATGAAATGTGAATGTAGCAAATGTTGTTAAGAGTAAAGGTATAAGAATAAGGTAAATGAAATGTAAAGAAAGGTAAAGGTAAACTGTATGACAGTAATCTACCACGAGCCCAAAACAAATCAAATCTAATATCATAGTAACCATAGAGGTGCGACCTCTCAAATATGTGAAGGACGTGTATGCACACAACATCAATCACCAAATCAAATCAAATAATAATCATGATATATCCTTCGAAACAAAACAAATCTAGGATGCATCCATACGCCCCTGCAAACAAATTAGTGGCCAAATATATCTATACTCGAGCTTTTATCAAATACAAAGGGACGGTGTGTAACATCACTCAAACACACTAGAGTCATGTCAGAGGTGCATCAATGACACGGCCATGGAACCCCCATGACTAGGAAACAGATTTGGCTCGGGTATCAAACTGAAGGGTCAAAGGTCAAAGGTCCAAATTATAGCAAAGGTTCAAATAGTCTAAGTCATCAAATCAAAGTCAAGGTCCAAATATCAAAGGTTCATGGCAAAGGGTTCATATCAAAGGTTCACAACAAAGGGAACATAGCAATGGCATAGGAAACCCTAATACGAATCAAATCAAAAGAAACGAAGGCACCTTACTAAAAAGGGAAGAATATCTGTACCTTATCGCGAATGCAAAACAAAGACAAGAACAGAAAGCACAGAAATGGATTAGGACCTCTCCTTCTTCACACCTAAAGGAGTAGAAGAGAATTACAAAGGGGTTCAAGTTCAAATTACCATTTTTAATTATCTTTCCATTTTAAGTAACTTTCCAGATTTAGCAGGTTTCCAAATTTAGCAAGTTTCAATTTTTAGAAATGTTAACGCATCAATACTTAGGTTAAAATCACAAATGAAGCATATTATGAACATAGGGTATATTTTACCAAGTTATGATAGTTTAGGGTTAATAATAACAACTTTCCATAGTTTAGGGTTTTAAACGTAATAATACCAAAGTTAAAGGTCCAAAATGAAAGTATTACAAATTATCCTTTCAAATCCATGACTTACCAAGGTTAACGATTTTCATACTTCAAGTTTGCCCATTTTACAATTTATACCCTTTAGTTTATTAATTTCCAAGTTAAACCCCATAATTCATTAAATCACGTTTTAACCCTTTACATATTTATATATATACAACAAGCCCTCAATTTAACAAAATTACAAAATATACCCTCAAGGTTATGTATGGTACGAATTAAACCCCAAGTTTTACATATTTACATAATTAGTCCCTTTATTTATTAAATTTTCCATTCGTACCCTTAATTAACAAATAATTCCTTATCTTGCATATTTTACGCATAAGTACCCCATGTTATATTTTTTATACATTCCCACAGATCTAAATAACATTACAAAAATATCTCACAAGTTTCAAAGTTGGCCAAACACACCCTTTTTAATTTATTTCCCAATCGGTAACTTTTTAAACCTTCAAAATTCAACCAAAATTTTCCCAATCACCCAACAATCATAACCTCATCATTAATATGAATTAAATAATCAGGTTTCATCATAAAAACCCTAACCCTAATCGGTTCTAGGGTTTTTGCTATTTTTCTTTATTTTACCTTTAATTCCGGTTACTACAAAATTTACCCACGATCAAACTAAGCTTCTATAATTTGAACTAGCATTTTTCCCAGACCATATCATTCATATAGTGTCCAAATAAAATAATCACAATTCCCAAAAAATTCGTATGGCTCATTTTGGATTTTTAGTACGTTTTTGCTCTCTAAAATTATTACGATCAATATAGCTAGCATGGTTCGTGTTATACATTTTATTTAGGAATTATATGATAGTAAGAACATAATAAAAATACAACTTGAAGATTCGAACGTGTGAAAGGGTTATTTGGAATTGTTACCTCTCGAATCAAATAAAATCGACAAACAAATCCCTCACGAACAAACGAGCAAACCCACGACCTTAACTCTATTTTAATAAGCTTCCTTGGATGTTCTAGAATACCAGAAAATTACCCACGAATTTTTCCCAAATCGTATGAAGCTGATCGAATTTTATTGTTTAGGTTTATTTAGGGTTTCGGATTTTTAATTATATATATGGGGAAAAGAATTATAAACCGACTCTAATAGGGAGGAAACCAAAAATTTAGGTCCAAGATTTGATCAATTACTGAATATAATCATTTCCTAATTATTTTGGTATTTATCTTGTATTTTATATAATTTAAATTGAATTTACAAATAGTAATAATATACAAAATAATAATCCGGCCCTATTTAATTATTTTGTGTAGTCCTTTATTTTTTATACTTACAAAATATTAAAATGTAGTTACAAAAATTATTTGATTTCATATCTTGTTCATTCCCAAAGGTTTGGGATTTATTTGGTACTTTGTAAGCTCATTAATCAAATTTTAAATTATAAGGGCAATTTGGTCATTTGACACGTTTTAGATTTTTGGGTATTACAACTTCTTCCCCTCTAAAAAAAAATTTCGTCCTCGAAAATTGAAGTGAAACGAAACGGAAAGCATAACGGACCGCGAACGGAAATGTGAATGACTAGTTTCTCATGATTCTCTCTTGATAATCAAAATAGTTTCGGTTTCTTCAGAACGGACAGACCATAATTCACAACAGATCATTATGAACAGATTCATCGAATGTTAGACGTGTATATAGCAACACATAGACAGAAAACAGATTGTTTGATTACATCAGACGGCAGAAAGCTCTACAACAGGACCTAAGATTCTTATCGGGAGTACAGAGGTCAGCAAACGCGTGTCGAGTATACCAACGTATCAAATCGTATAACGGTGGAGGCAGATTTAAGCGCAAAGGCAGAGCAAATCCTAAAGTCTCAATCAGATATCAGAATTTCTAAGGTTTCTAAGGCACTCCTCGAAATATCCTATGATCACAATGAGGGTACGTCATATGACGTAAGTATTATCACGTTAGCTACTCGTCATAATACCAGCATCATATGAGTATACCTTCATGATGGTCATACTTTATCTCAAGTCGAGAACAAGCATCTATCAACCACCTAGCAGTCCATTCTACATCCTAGGGTTGGTCCGAATCGGTCATCATTACGAATTCAAAATCAAGGAAACAGATCGTACAAATAACGTAACGGAATTAATAAGCATCAAAGAAGTACGTCGTCCAAAGCGTCAGGTTTCCCACAATACATCGAAGTTCTCATGACAAAACTGTCATCCAACATACGTAGAAAGAACACCAAACGGAAATACTAACGGAGAACCCGAATCATTCGAAAGATCTTATCATCAGGTAACGGGAGCTTAAGTGGGTTAAGCAGAAGTGAACACGCCATCAATAACTTCATCCTTCACGAAAGCAACTCATCCAACCACAATTGATCATTCCAAAATCGTCCACTCGAATTCATGATTTCAAATCTCTTCCAAGTCCGAGTAGTCTGTCTATGCTTGTCCATCTGATCGTACGGTGAGAAGGGGTGATAAACTTGAGTCTGGTCCCTCAAGCCTTCGGCACTTCTTCTTGAGACTGTGATGGAGTAACGTGGATTTCTGGCACGATCTTTAACTCTCTTCATCATCCAGTCTGCTTCCGCTCTCAATTCATCTTAGTACAACCAAGATGGATAGGGAAATGAGACTGCATATCTTCATCGGCTCCAGGCTCGCCATCTTGACTAAAATTTCTTCTTCTGCATCGCTAATGTCTTCACTCTTCAGGGTAGCTGCCGTTGTTGTCAACTCCAGGTCCGGCAGGGAAAATAATAGTGATAGCCAAGGTTTAATAATAGGTAATTGTAGTAGGGAGTTCAAAATTGTTTCAAACGCCAAAGGTGAGACATAGAAGGGTAGTTGTCAATATTGGAATGCTCAGTCAACCAACTTCTTATCAGAATAAAATCGAAGTTTAACTAACCAAGGAAAGACGGATCACGAATCAAATCTTTATCATTCAAAATTGAGGAAAAACATTCTTATGCTCATGGTCACAACCACAAGGCTTCTCATAGGGACAGAGATGGGTGAAACGAAATCAAATAGTGTCGGAAGATTTATAGACGTTTATCAAAGCAAAAGACGAATAACAAAATGTGTCAAGTACATCATCGTCAGGGAGGTTTTCAGAATGTCCGAATAGGCATCAAGGTGATTAACAAAAGAATCAGAGTTCGGAGTCGGAATTTCAAAATAAGGTTCAAATAGTGTTAGGCAAATTCTATGCAATTTCCAATGATTCCAAGTTTTAAATGGGTTTCAGATCTTAGGTGGTGCAAAGCGTGAGTTTTCAATTTCCAAAAGTGATATCAACAGGATCTAACCAAAAGCAAAGCACGAATCAGAGTGATGCGGAAGCAATGATACTTAACCAAAAGCCTTATAGTCTACCCATTCCTCACTGGTCAGAACTTAAGTTCCTATAGGGAAATCCTAAAGCAATTCTTACAGGTTATCTTATGAGCGCCTACAGTGGAAACCTAGTGGTCCAAACTTACACAGGTCAAGGGTAAATGTATTACGAATCGCAACCTGTCTCTGATACCATAATTGTAACACCCCAACCCGGCAAGGGTTAAGATATCACGATAATGGTTTCATATCAGATCAAACAAAGCATACATCTATAGTAATACAAGAAATTTCAAAGGTTACAAATGAAATACTGGAATTACAAGGTTACAAATGAAACTAAAACTAAATACTAAGTTTGTAAATGCAAATCCTTCTAATAGCCTCTACTTCAGAATACTATCAAGTCTTCTAAGTCCAAAGTACTCTCCACCCATTCCCAGCTTCCTACTAAAACCTGCCGCAGGAAAAGAAATGCGGCTGAGCTTAAAAAGCTCAGTGAACAGATATAACGGAAACAAAGCAGTAATAAAGGATAATGAAATGTGAATGTAGCAAATGTTGTTAAGAGTAAAGGTATAAGAATAAGGTAAATGAAATGTAAAGAAAGGTAAAGGTAAACTGTAGGACAGTAATCTACCACGAGCCCAAAACAAATCAAATCAAATATCATAGTAACCATAGAGGTGCGACCTCTCAAATATGTGAAGGACGTGTATGCACACAACATCAATCACCAAATCAAATCAAATAATAATCATGATATATCCCTCGAAACAAAACAAATCTAGGATGCATCCATACGCCCCTGCAAACAAATTAGTGGCCAAATATATCTATACTCGAGCTTTTATCAAATACAAAGGGACGGTGTGTAACATCACTCAAACACACTAGAGTCATGTCAGAGGTGCATCAATGACACGGCCATGGAACCCCCATGACTAGGAAACAGATTTGGCTCGGGTATCAAACTGAAGGGTCAAAGGTCAAAGGTCCAAATTATAGCAAAGGTTCAAATAGTCTAAGTCATCGAATCAAAGTCAAGGTCCAAATATCAAAGGTTCATGGCAAAGGGTTCATATCAAAGGTTCACAACAAAGGGAACATAGCAATGGCATAGGAAACCCTAATACGAATCAAATCAAAAGAAACGAAGGCACCTTACTAAAAAGGGCAGAATATCTGTACCTTATCGCGAATGCAAAACAAAGACAAGAACAGAAAGCACAGAAATGGATTAGGACCTCTCCTTCTTCACACCTAAAGGAGTAGAAGAGAATTACAAAGGGGTTCAAGTTCAAATTACCATTTTTAGTTATCTTTCCATTTTAAGTAACTTTCCAGATTTAGCAGGTTTTCAAATTTAGCAAGTTTCCATTTTTAGAAATGTTAACGCATCATTACTTAGGTTAAAATCACAAATGAAGCATATTATGAACATAGGGTATATTTTACCAAGTTATGATAGTTTAGGGTTAATAATAACAACTTTCCATAGTTTAGGGTTTTAAACGTAATAATACCAAAGTTAAAGGTCCAAAATGAAAGTATTACAAATTATCCATTCAAATCCATAAGTTACTAAAGTTAACAATTTTCATACTTCAAGTTTGCCCATTTTACAATTTATACCCTTTAGTTTATTAATTTCCAAGTTAAACCCCATAATTCATTAAATCACGTTTTAACCCTTTACATATTTATATATACAACAAGCCCTCAATTTAACAAAATTACAGAATATACCCTCAAGGTTATGTATGGTAAGAATTAAACCCCAAGTTTTACATATTTACATAATTAGTCCCTTTATTTATTAAATTTTCCATTCGTACCCTTAATTAACAAATAATTCCTTATCTTGCATATTTTACACATAAGTACCCCATGTTATATTTTTTATACATTCCCACAGATCTAAATAACATTACAAAAATATCTTACAAGTTTCAAAGTTGGCAAAACACACCCTTTTTAATTTATTTCCCAATCGGTAACTTTTTAAACCTTCAAAATTCAACCCTAATTTTCCCAATCACCCAACAATCATTACCTCATCATTAATATGAATTAAATAATCAGGTTTCATCATAAAACCCTAACCCTAATCGGTTCTAGGGTTTTTGCTATTTTTCTTTATTTTACCTTTAATTCAGGTTACTACAAAATTTACCCACGATCAAACTAAGCTTCTATAATTTGAACTAGCATTTTTCCCAGACCATATCATTCATATAGTATCCAAATAAAATAATTACAATACCCAAAAAAATCGTATGGCTCATTTTGGATTTTTAGTACGTTTTTGCTCTCTAAAATTATTACGATCAATATAGCTAGCATGGTTCGTTTTATACATTTTATTTAGGAATTATATGATAGTAAGAACATAAGAAAAATACAACTTGAAGATTCGAACGTGTGAAAGGGTTATTTGGAATTGTTACCTCTCGAATCAAATAAAATCGACAAACAAATCCCTCACGAACAAACGAGCAAACCCACGACCTTAACTCTATTTTAATAAGCTTCCTTGGATGTTCTAGAATACCAAAAAATTACCCACGAATTTTTCCCAAATCGTATGAAGCTGATCGAATTTTATTGTTTAGGTTTATTTAGGGTTTCGGATTTTTAATTATATATATGGGGAAAAGAATTCTAAACCGACTCTAATAGGGAGGAAACCAAAAATTTAGGTCCAAGATTTGATCAATTACTGAATATAATCATTTCCTAATTATTTTGGTATTTATCTTGTATTTTATATAATTTAAATTGAATTTACAAATAGTAATAATATACAAAATAATAATCCGGCCCTATTTAATTATTTTGTGTAGTCCTTTATTTTTTATACTTACAAAATATTAAAATGTAGTTACAAAAATTATTTGATTTCATATCTTGTTCATTCCCAAAGGTTTGGGATTTATTTGGTACTTTGTAAGCTCATTAATCAAATTTTATATTATAAGGGCGATTTGGTCATTTGACACGTTTTAGATTTTTGGGTATTACAAGTAACCCATCATTTCCTTTGGGTATCCTACAAAGATACACTTGATAGCTCTGGGCTCAAGTTTGTTAGGTGTGTCTCGTTTCACGAGAGCCTCACAACCCCAGACTTTCAAGTAAGACAAATTAGGGACCTTCCCATGCCATATTTCGTATGGTGTCTTGTCTACCTTCTTGGTTGGAACCATGTTGAGAATGCGTGCAGCAGACTCTAGAGCATAAACCCAAAAGGAAATTGGCAATGTTGTTGGACTCATCATAGATCGAACCATGTCTAGCAAAGTTCGATTTCTCCTTTCAGATACACCATTATGTTGTGGTGTATATGGAGGAGTGAATTGTGAGACGATCCCACACCTTTTTAGATGATCTAAAAACTCTTGACTCATATATTCACATCCTCGATCCGATCGAAGAGCCTTTATGGTCTTGCCGAGTTGATTTTCTACTTCATTTTGAAAGACTTTAAACATTTCAAAGACTTCATGTTTATGTTTAATCAAGTAAACATAACCATATCTACTGAAATCATCAGTAAAATTAATGAAGTAGTTAGCTCCTTCCCTAGACGTTGTTCTAAATGGGCCACATACATCAGTATGTATGAGTCCAAGTAGATCTTTAGCTCTTTCTCCAACATGGGAGAAAGGCTTTCGTGCCATTTTACCAGATATACATGAAATGTATTTATCAAACGACTCATGGCCGGTTGACTCTAAAAGCCCATCGCGTTGCAGCTTCGTATTGCGTTTCTTGTTTATGTGGCAAAGACAACAATGCCATAGAAAAGTGGAATCTAAGTTACGTTTAGATTTCTTATTGCTAACATTATATATAGAACTATCATTTGAAATAGAATCACGCATATCAATTTCAAAAAATACCATCACGAGGAATAGCATTAAAATAAAAAACATTATCCTTAGAAACTGAAATGCCAAAATCCGTAAAAGTATGAATGAAACCATCATCCTTCAAACGTGAAAGTGAAACAACACCTCTAGTGATAGTAGGTGAAAAATGGCAATTATTCAAAACAATAACTAAACCATTAGGGAGGATGAGATCAAAGCTCCTTATCGCTTCGACAGCTGCACGGTTGCCATTACTAACGTACAGGTTCAAAGCTCCTTGCTTCAACTTTCTGCTTCCCCTAAGACCCTGCACATTATTACAAATGTGAGTACCACAACCAGTATCATATACATAGGATTTGTTAGGAAAAGTATAGAGTTCTATAGTGAAGATACCTGATGTGCTAGCTCCGCTAGCTTTGTTCTTCTTCAACCCTTCTAGGTAGGATGGACAGTTCCGCCTCCAGTGCCCCTTCACTCCACAATGGTGACAGGGAGAGTCCTTAGCCGGATGCTCCTTCTTGGCAGGTGGGGGGATCTTTGGTTTGGGGGCGTAAGCACGCTTACCCTTGCCCTTACCTTGTCCCTTGCCATTTGCCTTCGGCTTGTTATTTTTCTGGATTCTACCTTCCTTGATAGCTAGGACCATTGGAGCCTTCTTGGGCATTCCTTTTTCTGCAAGTTTAAGCATGTTGTGCAGTTCAGGAATGGTCTTGCCCATGCTGTGCATGTTGTAGTTTTGCACAAATTGATCATAATCCTTTGACAGTGAGGTAAGTATCAAGCTCACTCCAAGGATCTGAGGCATGGGGTATCCCAGACGCCCCATTTGGTCAAGATAGCCCTTCATTTTCATGACATAGCTACTGACCGCTTGGCCCTCCTCCTGCTTGCAAGCATGAAAAGCTTTGACAGTGTCAAACAGTTCTTGCTCAGCTTGCTGTTCGTACATGGTTTTCAGTTCTCTCAGCATGTCAAATGCTGCAAGGTCCTCTAAGTTCTTTTGGAGCTCAGGGGTCATGCTTGCAAGCATGAGACAAGCCACTTCTTGTTGCTCTTGTACACTACGAGAGTAGGCGTTACACACAGCAAGAGTAGCATTAGCAGCAGGTGCTTCAGGTAAAGGTCCTTCCAAATGGTAAAACTTTTGTTCAGCCTTGAGGACGATCCTCAGGTTGCAATGCCAGTCCAAAAAGTTGTTACCATTCAACTTCTCTTTTTCAAGAGTTGATCTGATGTACGAGTTGTTCGTGGTTTGATTAGGAGTTGTCATCTACAAAATAAACAAAGTTCAAATTTTAGTAAGTTTCAATAATTAATCCTTTTTTTAAAATTAACTACCCAAGTTTAAGCATATTAAACAATTAATTTTACGAAAAAGGCTAAGATCCTCATTGAGGTTCCAGCATTACATCAGTTGATCTGCTAGCAATGGTGGATTCAATAGGTAGGTAACGTCGACCAATTTCATTACATGTGCAACTCTTAGAACTTTATGGGACTCATGGCACTAGTGAACAAGCAACTAGTGTCAAGCTGGCATGTTTAGAACCATCATTGCCTCGGGTCAAGGTCTAACCGCTTAACTCGATTAAATCATCCAATTTGAAAACGTATGAGAATATATCTAGGTCTCACATATAGAGAATAGTCACCTTGGGTTACAATTCAACCTAGGTCCAACGCATAGGCAAAAAGTAATTGCAAGGGTCCTCAAAATTGGACGGCATGACTTAAATTTTGACGGGTAAAATATTTTGATGTGGATCAAAAACGTGTACGAAAGAAGCATGCATTCATTCTTCGTAGCACAAGTTAAAAACTTTTCTTAACTTAAGTCTAATCATTGTTTTAATTTATGTGTGTCAAGTTGTCCATTTTCAAGACTAATATAGATCCTAAGTGGATTATAATTAAGTTTGGACAATACAATAAATAAATAAATAAACAACCTTAACTAGTTTAAGTGTTATTTAGAAAACAATGATTTTAAGTTTAAAATCATATTTAAACTTAGTTAAACTAAATCATAAGACTTAGTTCAAAAATGGTTTGTGTTTCATTTCAAGTTTTAAGAAAACATTTTCCGTTTTACATATAGTCACAACATATATAAAATAACCAAACAAACACACAACAATCATATGCAAAGCCTCAACCGATGAAAATCCTATGCTTGGTCTCGTGAGCCATCACAAGAACCAAGAGTCAACTAGGGACATAAGCACAACCACACGGAGGGCTCCCACTTGCCCCAAGACAATCATGGGCAAGTAAAGGCCCAAAATGCACATGAAAACATGATTCTGTCAGCCCAGTTTTTCTGTCTTTGGAGGCCCAAACGGCCTAGAAGATGACCTCCTTATGCTTCGTCCCAGTTGACAAAGTTGTAGGCCTATGTCTTGTAAACCTGCACCAAAAAATTCAGCCCAAAATACCTTACCAATCTCCTGGAAATCGCATTTTCCCATCAGGTGTCCAACAGCTACTTTTGGTCCAAAATACTTCATTCTTTTGCCATTTGCTTCCAAGCTTTCGGTTACATGATATATAAAGTAAAGTACATCTAATCTACTTTGTATCTACTGTAAAAATGCCCAAACAATGGCAAAACCAAAATAAAATACATTGCAAAAGTGCCGAAACAATGGCAAACCCCAAAAACAAACAAAACAACCAACAATCACAACATCACAATGCATAAGTGGTATAGGTTTTCATCGGCTTTGCATATACACATAATAATACATTAAAATTATGATCATTACAAGGTGTTGGCTAAATCCATGGACAAACATGCATGTATTTGCCATGGACAACAAAATAAATAACAAGAATTAAATTGTTAGCCAACGAATCGAAGAAATTAATTAACAAGAATTAAAACCTCGAATGGTACGCGTGTCAAATGGCCATAGACTCAAAACCCACTGATATTAGGACCTTCTTAACATCATTTTACCACAGAAAATTAAGCCTCATGGGATGATTTAAAATCGGGTTATAAATCTATCAAAAAACACGTTTTTAGGCCATTTTATGGGTACCGAACAAGTAAACAATTGATGTATGCACAACCAATGACCATGGGATGAAAAAGTCCAGATCTTAAGACCTTAAATAGGTCGACATATTCAGAAAATATGAGCCCTAGGGGCTGTTTTAAAGATATACCTTTAACTCCATTAAAAACATGCGTTTTTAGCCATTTTTATGCATACTTGATGATCATATGACATCATATGATGGCTCGTGATACCACTATAGGTGATGTAATAATAGAATTAACAATTAACAATATAAGCACAGCGGAAAGACATCACCAACAAGGATCCATATAGCCATATGATCAATCAAATAAATAAAACACATAAGTTATACCTTTGTAGCGTGATCCGGGAGTCACCACCAAAACTTATGAATTGACTAGAATGAGAAACCCAAGTGATCAATGGAGATCACCTCTATGAATATCCACACTACACTTCCTTGTATGCCAATGGATGCTAGTCCTTCAACCCGTAACCCTTCTAGTCTTCCTTGAATAAACAAGATTCAAAGAAGAGATGAACAAAACAAAAACCCTTCGTTGGGAAGTTTGTTTTGCCGTGAGATTTAGAGGAGGAAAAGAAGGAGAAGATTTTGTTGTTACTTGTGTTAATTAATTGGAGATAATCACAATATATTTACCTAAAATTAACAACCAAAAATCCCTTCAAAAGCCCCTCCAAGGCCGGCCATACATGGGCTTCCCATTTGTTTTTCTAGTCCAATGTAATAAGTCCATTACTTATTCATTAGAAGCCCAATAGCGGTTCCTGGTTACTTACGGTTATTTATATATCGTAAATACAATAAATACGACATATAAAGTGGCACCTCAGTGTATATGTGTGTGACCCCATAGGCTCACATATGTCTAGCCATATAATTAGTAATTATGACACGAGCATATCCCAACACTCTGCTCCATGCCTCCGACGACTTAAACCAAAACGCACATTATTGAGTCTAGAGACATGAGATTCATCAAAGATCTCTTAGGAACACTTCCTATGCAATACACTTGTGTTCACTCAAAAGGATACAAGTTGTATAAGTCTTAATGAGATCTAAGGATGTTGCCTCACGACATGATGGCCGCTGGATGATTTATTGCTAACTGTCTTATGCAGGTACCGACGAAAGTCCATCCACCATCATCATCTACAACGACAACGCATCTGGACAGAAGATGTAGATCAAGTCAAGAAAGACCAGAAGACGATTCTTTGAAAATCACAGTGCATGAAAGAACATTGATTAAAGACTATTATACATTGACACACCATGTTCAAGACATTGAAGGCAAAAGATCAATCACGGGAGCATCATTGGAATGACCATCCCTTAGGGGGAGATTGTTAGCAATTAATTTAGTTAATTGTAAAAGTGATGGTTGTGTTCTTAGTTCATAACAAAAACAGCTTCAAAACAGTATACGAATCAACATAAATCCATGAAATAACACAACCTGGCTCATTATACCAATTGTAGGACCGGATATGCATAAGATTTATGTGATTCGGGAGGTCTTGGTTGGTGAAAGAAGATGAATATCTTCATCGTTTCTAGTGAGAGAAAGTAGAGAGAGGGTGGAGAAAAACTCTTAGTATATTAGCTTAATAAATGAATGAATGATACAAAGAATTCCCACACCCCTCATAGAGAGTCATGAGGGGTATTTATAGCTCTATTACATTACTAGTTTTGCCACTTAAACAGTAATAGTCCCTGCGGGCTCTACTTTCTGCAAATCTAGTCCAATTCACTTGAGTGATGATATCTTTATAAAAAAGCATTGCTAACACGGAGAGATCACTAAAAGGTTTAGCCGAACATCACAATCATAGACAGCATCTCCGTTTTGCCCATATTGCTACGTATTATAAGGAACCAAAGAATTTAATCCTTTTTACTTTTCACGTTCGCCGAGTAACACAATAACATATATGAATATGAATATTGAAGCTGTCTTCGAATGAAATCAAATATAGCGGCTGACTTTTTTAGCTTGCGAATGATGATGTTTTTTGTGAAATAATATATGGGATGGGGTCTGTCTCTGGTCCCACGAATAGTGTATATTAAAAGTGGGTTGCGGCTATTCTTATTCTCTGAATGGTCGAATGTATATATATCATGGGAATATTTTTCTTGTTGTCTGCTCCACGACAAAACAGGCCAAAGGCCTTTTTTCCTTTTTGTTGCCGCGTCCAAGTCCTAAGCCAAAAGAAGTCCACTGGGCCTTTTTCTCATTTAATAAATTGGAGCACAAATGTTAAATAGTTAGCCAAGCCACGAGCTGGCTGTTCCAGCAGATAAAACCATCAGTTGACTTCAGATTTTCAGGAATTTTATCATATAAAAATAATTATCTCTTTTTTCTCTTTCCATGGCCTTTTGAACCAACTAAAACAGAGCTCAGACGAAAAACTTACGACCAAAAAAATGCAACAACATCCAAATATTTCATGTTTTCATTTTAAGCTTGTAACATCACCAATTTTAGCTCCTTTTCGTACATAGCCTATGTTGATGCAAATAATGTTCTAAAAACGTTATTTATATCTTTCGATTACTTCACGTTTTGAGGATGACAAAATGTGAAATCACGTTACGTTAAAATTAACGTAAACAAGTTTTTAATCGGAAGATCCCGTTTCTACACAAATCACTCTAGAACAAATTTACAACTTGACAAATGATCAAAGAAGTGAATTTGTGTTTTGAGACTTCACATTTTAATGGGACAAACCATTTTTTTTTCAAAAATACACATGACAAATTATTTTTGAATTATTAAGAAATGTTTTAATGGAAAAATAAGTTTGAAAATCACAACAGCTATTTTTCCCCCAAAAATCAGCTCCAACCTTCCCCAAATAAGTTTTTACCAGAAAAGACAAAATTTGGAGCGTCCTAGTCTAGGACGGCTCCACGGTTCCACTAAATTTAGTGGAGCCGTGGCATGTTTAGTGGAGCCGTCCGTACAAAATTTTCTGTGACGTTCAGATTTTTCTTGCCTATAAAAACCAACCCCATTCACAGTTTTTAGGCACCCTTTCACACAGAAAAACTTCTGAGTTTAAACCTCTCACACCTTTCTCTTCTTTAGATCATTTAGATTAGTTTTCTTTTGTTTTAAGAGTGATCCAATCATCCACCAAGAGATCCTCTTCATTCCTCTTCATTAGCAAGAGAAGAACACAAGTATCCAAGTTGATACAAGGTGTTGTCATTCCTCTTCGTTAGCAAGAGAAGAACACAAGTATCCAAGTTGATACAAGGTGTTATCATTCCTCTTCATTAGCAAGAGAAGAACTCAAAGTATTCAAGAAGATACAAGAGTTATAGTTGTTAGGTTTTTGTAACACTTGTTACAACCTTGTTGTATCATAGCATACATCAAGTTTATTTATCTTTTGTGAGTGAGAGTGAAGATCAAGTGTGATCTTATAGAGATAGTGGATATCTCTTAAATCCATTGGGCTTGTGTGATTGATCAAGAAGATCAAGGGTCGATAGATTAGTGTTAGTTGAGAGAGAGTTGATCTTTGTGATCATGTTGAGATCGTGGTGATCTCTTGTAGCCATTGGGCTTGTGTGATTGGTCACGTGGACCTTGGTAGATTGGTGCTAGCTAAGATTCGCACTCGACATCTTGCTTAGTGTCGGTAATAGGATAAGCGACGTGTACGGTTTTCTCCGCCTGAAGGGAGGTTGTTGATATAGTTTTTGAAACTCTCGAGTGTGGTACTCGGGGAGTGGAGTAGGGCGAAGAAGAGCTTCGTAGCCGAACCACTATAAATCCTTTGTCTCGGTTTGATCTGTCCAACTATACTCTTTACTTTCATTATTTACCAATTATTAGTTTAGTGTGTAGTTCATATTGGTGTTGATTGATTACACATAGAGTTCGAATCAAAGCTTCCAATAGCAAACTTTTAAAACAAGATTTTTAAAAGAAATTAAAACCGGTAAACTATTCAACCCCCCTTCTAGTTTTCCACAATTGGTATCAGAAGCCACGTCAGTCAAGATTTTAAAGTATATTGTATTTTAAAATTTGAATCGATCAATGGATTCCGACAAATATCTAGAAGGGCAATCTATGCAAAGTCCACCACTTTTCGAAACCGATTGTTTTATATATTGGAAAACAAGATTCGAAACATATGTAAAATCAAAAGACATTGATCTTTGTCATGTTATTACCGAGGGTGACTTTCAACCTATTCAAATGAATCCGAAAACTAAAAAAGATGAAATAGTTTCTTATGATAAACAAAGTGATGAACTTAAAAGGAAATTAGCCAAAAATAATGAGGCTAAAATGATGATTTATAATGCTTTACCTAAAAAGGAATTTGAAAGAATTTTCGTGTGTAATACGGCAAAAGATATTTGGAAAACTTTGTTAGTCACTCACCAAGGTAATAACCAAGTCAAAGAGAACAAGATAGATCTTCTTGTTCAACAATATGAACAATTTTCCATTATGGAAGATGAGTCAATAGATAATGCTTTTGCTAGATTTAATACTATTATTACTAGTCTTAAAGCTCTTGATGAAGGTTACTCTAGCAAGAATTATGTTAGAAAGTTCCTTAGAGCTCTACATCCTAAATGGAGAGCAAAGGTCACCGCCATAGAAGAGTCAAAGGACTTGGCGATGTTGTCACTTGATGAACTAATAGGAAACTTGAAAGTTCACGAGATGATAATCAAGAAGGACTCCGACATAGTCAAAGGCAAAAGAAAGAGAGTTAGATCTCTAGCATTAAAAGCCAAGAAGGAGGCTAGTGATGAGGAATGTTCGAGTTCCGATAGTGAAGATGAAGAATATGCACTAGCCGTTAGAAACTTTAGAAAGTTCTTTGGGAGGAAAGGTAGATTCCCTAGACAACCTCGCGATGAAAGGAGGTCATCTCAAAAGAATCGTGATGAAAGGAAAGGGACAAGTGATAGGAAATGCTATAGATGCGGAGATCCTAATCACCTCATAGGAGAATGTCCTAAACCACCGAACTCCAACAACCAAAGAGCTTTTGTAGGAGGCTCTTGGAGTGACAGCGGTGAAGAAGAAGATAAGAAGCTTAACGATGAAACATGCTTAATGGCTCAAGCTTCTAACGAGGTACATTCCGACTCTTCTTATTATAGTGATAATAATTCGTCAATAGATGATAGTGAATTGCATGACGAATACAACAAATTATGTGTAGTTAGTACTAAGATCTTAGGTAGAAACACAAAGCTAAAATTAAAACTGAAAGAACTAGAACTACAAGTTTCAGAATTAAAAGATCATGTCAAGAGACTTGAGAAAAACAAAGAAGTAGACTTAGGATGTGGGTCATGTATAAGTCTTCAAGTAGAAAATAGAAGGCTTAAAGAAAATGCTTTAAGAATCATTAAGTTTGATGAAGGAACCAGAACACTTAATGATATACTTGAAAACATTAGATATAGTGAACATGACTGTGCGGTTTTAGGATTTGACCCAAATCAGGCTTCTACAAGTGGTACTAAACAAGTAAAATTTGTAATGCCTGAAATGTCTAAGTCTGAAGGTGACGGCACCACTAAAGGTACAGACGGCACCACTAAATTTAGTGGTACCGTGGTACCGTCTAGTGCTGAAGACAAAACTGGGTCAATTTTGAAAAATAATTTAAGTCCTAAACCAAGTCACGTAGTTATAAATAGTACTAGAGTGTCTACACCAAGTAAAGAGGAAGCCAAAGGCTTTTAAAAACCATTGTCATCTCCCGAACATGGATTTGTAAAGCGTGACACTAGGTCGACTACTCCTCCACCTAGAAAAATAAATTCTCCCAAACCTCGGTCTAGAACTCCTCTACCGAGAGGTAACTTTAGAAGACAAAATCATCCAAGTAACTTTCCCGTAACTTGGAATGAACGTCAACAAAAAAGTTACTTACCATGGAAAATGTGTCCTCCATTCTCACATCCTAAAGTGACGCAACAAATGCGTAGGATGTTTAACTCTAACAACTTTGGACCTATGAGATATTGGGGACCAAATCTTTGAACTTCTGTTTTGCTAGGAAAACAAGACTCTAAATAAATTTTGGATTCTAATAAATGGAGTATGATTTGTGATCAAACAAATCTTGCGACGAATTAGTCAAGTCGTGTCTCATATGCTTAACATTCAACAAAGGTAGTCTAATCTTCTAGTTTTAAGAGCAACACCTCAGGCACAGGTACGCTTTCTTAAAACACCCTTTGTTCGTAGAAATGCTTGGCATAAAGTAGTGTTAGTATCTAACATAGTAGGCACTATCACAAAGAAACAAAGATTCACAATTCATCATGACGAACTCAACTTGTCCAGAAATGTACGATGATCGATCTAAGATCATGCGTGACAAGTTTGAAACGAAAATGATGAGTGAATTAAGTTTCTTCCCTAGCCCGTAGATAACTCAACCTAAATAAAGTATCCCCATAAACTTTAGTATACTATATATATAAGATACTTAGCTTATATTAACGCCCATATCCACAAATACAAATCTCACAAGAGATGATGAAGGTGACTGAGTGGATATTACTAAGTTAGGGGCATAATAGGTAAAGTAGTTTACCTAACGGCAAGTAGGTCCATTATCATGAATAGTGTTTGGCTTTGTGCCCATTTGTAAGAAGTGCCCCAAAACTTCTTACATCAAAGTGTTTGATGTATCATCAGATACATCAAAGGTACTACACACTTGAGATTACGATATCTCAAGGAGATTGATGTAGAAAATGTTTCTATACCAACTCTGATAATGAGAGAGTAAATTTGGATTGAAACATAGAGAGTAATGTTTGTACCTTCATAGGGTTATTAACAAACTTCTTGGTTCCCCAAGAAATAAACTACTCTTGTTGTCTCCACGACCGAAGCCGAGTACGTAAGCGCCGGAAAGGCATGACAACAAACACTATGGATGAGACAACCCCCTATGAAGAGTAGCAGTCAAGATGCCATTAGACTTGACCGGGAACCCTGTAGTTTGCTCATGAACGAAGCTCATCGAAGTACGTCATCTCCTCCGTCACGAGAATGTCAAAAGAGAAATCTTTCCTTTGAAAAATCTCTCTTAAAAGACAACATCGTCAATTCTCTAATCCATACGTTCTCGTCACCCCTCTTATGACTGTTTGAATATTTCACTAGAAATATTAACGTCATCTTTCACGTCTCATCATATGACTTCTCAAGTCATTCCTCTCATCCCGCTCATGACTATTTCAATATTTCTATGGAAATATTAAAATCATCCCTCGCGTCATACCTTATAACCTTTCATCCCCTCTTATGACTGTTTGAATATTTCACTGGAAATATTAACGTCATCTTTCACGTCTCATCATATGACTTCTCAAGTCATTCCTCTCATCCCGCTCATGACTATTTCAATATTTCTATGGAAATATTAAAGTCATCCCTCGCGTCATACCTTATAACCTTTTTATCCCCTCTATGACCTCTCAAAAGTTTCAAAGGAAACATTGAAGTCATTCTATAAATGACCCATGACTTTTTATGTCATCTTTCTCACTCGTCTCATGACTTTTAGAAATTTCTCTAAGAAATTCTAAGTCATTCCCTTTCTACTCGTCACTTGACTTCTTGAATATTTCACGGGAAATATTAAATCATTCCTTGAGTCTCGTATTCCGACTAATTAAATATTTCATGGGAAATATTATAGTCATCCACCAAAACACGACTCATAACTTCTATTTATTTCACGGGAAATATTAGAAGTCAACCCTCATCCAATGACAACTTAGTCAATTTCCTTGGAAACACTAAGGTCATTCCTTGTCATCCCGCCTAATCGTTTTCGTCAAAGAGTTTATTAGGTATAAACTTTTTCCTTGTGTCAAAAAGTCTTGCTAAATAAGTAAGATTAATCAGCCAACAGTCAAAACAGAAGAAAAATGGCTCAATCAGACTCACGGCTCCATTAAATAGACACGGCTCCACTAATGTTTAGTGGAACCGTGGTGCCGTGCATCTGAAAAACACGCCTATTTCCTTTCTTCTTCTGCACAGCCTTTCAAACTAACCCAAAACCACTTCCACTTGTTGTCAAAACCGAACCCAAACACCATAATTCAATTAAACTCTTGCAAATCAAGATTGAGGCATTGGAATCAACAAATCCTAATCACAACAACACTAATTGTAAGTAAATCATTCTTAATTTCTTTCAATTTGAGTCTAGGGTTTGTTCTTGAGCATAAATCCGAATTGGAGATTTTCGAATTTTGTTAAACTTTTATGAAATTAAGACTAGGATTAGACAATGTAGCATTCACATGATTCCCTAAACCTAGGATTTTCATAAACCCATTCATGTTGCAAAACCTAGTCCGAATTTAATCACTAAAATCGGATTATGATTGATTGCTTGTGGTGGAATCATGTTTATGATGATTAAAATTGGATTAGAAACAATTTACATTGAAGCTTTTCAATCTTAAGCCTTTTGGCGCCACGATGAGTCGTTTGGAAAACACCCAAATTCGATCATTTTTTGAAAAACTTCACAAGTCTAGGATCATGAAACCTTTTTCATGCATTGTTGATGCAAATTAAAAACATTTTTCCATGCATACATGAACTTTCAAGTATGGATCGAATTACATAATTTATATGAATTGTTCGACACACTTGATTGAGCAAAATTGAAGTTAGGAGCGTTTGGGTAATCTTATTAGGATTATTTTAGAGTCAAGATTACCGCACCTCCACATTGTTTGCATTTAGGCACACACACACATTCAAAATGGGATCACTAAAATGCAACAAGTTAACATACAAAATTATATTTTTTTGTAGGTAACAATGCCTCGAAACGATTATCAAGATACCAAACCATACATTCTTCGTACATTAGAAAATCTAACCATTCCAGATGAGCAAAAAGCTTATCTTGCCAAAGTCCAAAATCGATATATACACGAAGGTCGTGTGGTCGATGCCCATTTTGTTCTCTTGGATAATATCCAAGAATGTTTTCCCACTATTGACTTTGACTGTCTATACAAAATAAACTGTCAAATTTGTCCTCGTTTTGTCCTTGAGTTTTATAGTCGAGTCCGTACCTTCACTGATGATGATGGTAATGTCTTTCTTGATTTTTGGATTCAAAACCAAAATATCATCCTGTCTGTCTCTGAGATTGGTCAAATTCTCGGTATTCCTGCATATGGTCAGTGTGCATACACTGAAGACCATTCTCTTGAGTCTCTTTTCTACAATCTTGAGAATGAAGGTGCCTATCGCACTGAAATTCCCGACCTCGAGTCCATCAAACAAGTCATCCAAACACCTCGAGTCGTCCACACATATCAAAAGCGTGATGGTTCAATTGTCCACCTTGACCCAAACCGTATCTATCTCAAAGAACTTCTTCCCGACCTTAGAAATTGGGAACTCCTTCTACGTGAGAACGTGTTAAGCCTTGCGGGCAACTGTGATCACGTCTCGGCGAGTCTCGCCCACATGCTCTATTGTCTTAGTATCGAGGAACCATATAACCTCGCATACTATATGGTCAAACGGATGGCCAATATTCATAGTCGTTCGGATAACCTCATGCCATATGATATGTTGCTTACTCGTCTTTTCAACTGGGTCATGGAAACTTTTCCTAATCTCTGTAGTGTCGACTATGTCCTAGTCAATCCGGTCATGAAACCTCTTGGTGGACCACAACGTCGCACAAAGCAACGTAAGGACAAAGGGTCCAAACGTGGTCGTAAATCCACTTCCGATATTCCCCTTTCTTCTTCCTCCTTCGGTTACGGTTCGTCATCTCAACCGATGGATGAGGACGATGATGAGTTGAACGAAGAAGGAACGTCAACGTCTCGTCCTAATACCCCCTCTCCCGACACCTACTTTCGTAACCTCGATACTTCATCGTTCCAATGAACCACCGACCTTCAATTCGGCGAAACCAACCTATCTGCCGTAATGAGAAGGCAAACTACGATGTATAACTGACAAGTGTCGATGCATGAGAAGACGATTGGGGGGTTCAAGTCCATTGGCAAGGCAATCAAAGGACTCGGGAATAAGATAAAGAAGATGGGGAAAAGAAGAGGCTAGTTAGGATTAGCTTAAGTAGTACTATTAACTTAAGTATTATTAAGCTATTATAAATAAAGTCATGGCAATGTCCATCATACATTAACTTGCTTGAAATGTTCTCTTTTAACATTTCACACTTGAACATGGTTAATTTGCTTAGTTAATTAACCTTTATGTTAATCAATCTTGCCTAGCTCATGCATGTTATCTTATTTTATTACATGCACTAGATGTTAAAATTGCTTGAACTCATGCATGCTTAATAGTTGCCTAAATACATAGATGATCACATGATCATGTTAGTTGCTAGTTGAAACTAGCTTTAGGAATTCTATGTGTTTAGTGGTTTGAGGCTTTGAGATTTGCAGCCAATGGATTCCCTAGAAATTTCCCCATTTAGGCTGCCTAAAACCAGCAGACCTGGAAAGAAGGTCAAATGGAGGCCACGGCTCCACTAAATAGGCGACGGCTCCACTAAATTTAGTGGTGCCGTGGTACCTTTAGTGGTACCGTGCCTCTGGAAGACGAAAAATACAATTCTCTTCCACTTTTTGACTTTCTTTCCCTGAAAATCTGCAAACACAACCTGATTCCCATGCACCCAAATCCAACATCCTTTTCAACCTTGCATGTCTTTGATTTGGCTATTTAAGCTAATATCATGCATTGCCATCCTTACACCTTCACACTCACCATACAACCACCATGTCTTCCACCATTGCTTCAACCTCACACAAAAACAAGAAACCAAGATTCAACATCAAACCAACCAATCAAACCACTCTTGTTGATCAATGGATCAAAAGTGTTCACACACCACAAACCTCAACCAAACCTTCCAATGAGATGATTCTCATTGATCTCACCTTGGATGATGAAGATGATATACACACACCCATAACCTCTACCAAATCATCATCTTCCTTCACTACACCCCAAGCTCCATCCAAGACAACCTCAATCAAACCAACATCCTCATCCTCCACCACCATTGGAACCAACACACATTTACCTCAACCAAGTCCCATTCCATCACTAGCCTTAACACTTAACTCATCACCATCAACTTCCCTTGAAGTGGGAACCAACACATCATCCTCATCACTTTCACCATCACCACAACCTCTTGCTCTCACCCTAACCTTATCACCAATCACTCCTTTTGAGTTTGGGAGCAACACATCATCATTTTCCCTATCACCATCACCTCAACCTTTAATGGGTCATCCCATCCTTTATCCCCTACAACCACACACCTTGAGTTGTGCTTGTTGCCATCACAACCTAGAACTCATCATGAACCTTAGAGATGAGCTTAGCTTTAGGTTCTCATACCTAGAACACCTCCTCACACCACCCATAGGACCCATCATCCTTCCACCTCCTCCACCACACAATAGCCCAAACTAAATATGGTTATGTTTAGTCCCTCCAATAAATGCTTAGGAACCCTTTTGAAGTTGGAAGCAAATCTTGAAGCCTCATATTACTATTGATGTTTATGTGTCTTCTTGTTATTTTAATTTGCTTTCTTATTGTAGTCATACTCATGTATGACATTTATTTTAGTTTTAATGGGCATTCATGTGGTTGTTTTATTTTTAGCTACTTGGCTAATTTTCTTCTTGTGTGGTTGGATATTTGTCTTAAGTGTTACTTGTTAGATATTGTACATGTGTTATCTAACTTTGTTTTGTAGCATACACCATTGCTCGATTCCTTGGTGTTCTCCAAATGAGGGGGAGTATACATCAAGGGGGAGCCTTTGTCACCTTTTTTATTCGAAAAAAAGGGGGAGAAATGGGAGTAAACTCATTAAAAACTTGTTAAAACTAATTTTAACTTAAAATGAGTTTATATTTTGTCATCATCAAAAAGGGGGAGATTGTTGATGCAAATAATGTTCTAAAAACGTTATTTATATCTTTCGATTACTTCACGTTTTGAGGATGACAAAATGTGAAATCACGTTACGTTAAAATTAACGTAAACAAGTTTTTAATCGGAAGATCCCGTTTCTACGCAAATCACTCTAGAACAAATTTACAACTTGACAAATGATCAAAGAAGTGAATTTGTGTTTTGAGACTTCACATTTTAATGGGACAAAACATTTTTTTTTCAAAAATACACATGACAAATTATTTTTGAATTATTAAGAAATGTTTTAATTGAAAAATAAGTTTGAAAATCACAACAGCTATTTTCCCCCCCAAAATCAGCTCCAACCTTCCCCAAATAAGTTTTCACCAGAAAAGACAAAATTTGGAGCGTCCTAGTGTAGGACGGCTCCACGGTTCCACTAAATTTAGTGGAGCCGTGGCACGTTTAGTGGAGCCGTCCGTACAAAATTTTCTGTAACGTTCATATTTTTCTTGCCTATAAAAACCAACCCCATTCACAGTTTTTAGGCACCCTTTCACACAGAAAAACTTCTGAGTTTAAACCTCTCACACCTTTCTCTTCGTTAGATCATTTAGATTAGTTTTCTTTTGTTTTAAGAGTGATCCCATCATCCACCAAGAGATCCTCTTCATTCCTCTTCATTAGCAAGAGAAGAACACAAGTATCCAAGTTGATACAAGGTGTTGTCATTCCTCTTCATTAGCAAGAGAAGAACACAAGTATCCAAGTTGATACAAGGTGTTATCATTCCTCTTCATTAGAAAGAGAAGAACTCAAAGTATTCAAGAAGATACAAGAGTTATAGTTGTTAGGTTTTTGTAACACTTGTTACAACCTTGTTGTATCATAGCATACATCAAGTTTATTTATCTTTTGTGAGTGAGAGTGAAGATCAAGTGTGATCTTATAGAGATAGTGGATATCTCTTAAAGCTATTGGGCTTGTGTGATTGATCAAGAAGATCAATGGTCGATAGATTAGTGTTAGTTGAGAGAGAGTCGATCTTTGTGATCGTGCTGAGATCGTGGTGATCTCTTGTAGCCATTGGGCTTGTGTGATTGGTCACGTGGACCTTGGTAGATTGGTGCTAGCTAAGATTAGCACTCGACATCTAGCTTAGTGTCGGTAATAGGATAAACGACGTGTACGGTTTTCTCCGCCTGAAGGGAGGTTGTTGATATAGTGTTTGAAACTCTCGAGTGTGGTACTCGGGGAGTGGAGTAGGGCGAAGAAGAGCTTCATAGCCGAACCACTATAAATCCTTTGTCTCGGTTTGATCTTTCTAACTCTACTCTTTACTTTCATTATTTACCAATTGTTAGTTTAGTGTGTAGTTCATATTGGTGTTGATTGATTACACATAGAGTTCGAATCAAAGCTTCCAATAGCAAACTTTTAAAACAAGATTTTTAAAAGAAATTAAAACCGGTAAACTATTCAACCCCCCTTCTAGTTTCCCACAGCCTACATAATCACAAAACACCTCAAAGTACATGTATAACGTATAACAACGAATAACAATACAACAATGCGTAATTAACATGCTATGAGGTGTATGTAAAATACACCGATCAATAATGAGTTTTAAATGTATCAAACTTTCCACTTTTTACTGAGTTGTGTATCAAACTTTTAATTTTGCTAAGTAATGATCTAAACTTACTAATCTTTGCTATGCTGTGTACTAACAGAGTGATTAAGGTGTTTTACGTTTTTGCCTAACACGTTGGCATCCAGATTTGCATCCACTTTTGTGGTTTTAGATAACATTAATATTTTATATTAATCCACACAACCAAAAATAGATCGAATCCCAAATCTTCCAAAATCACTCTAAAAAATTATCATCACCTATTAAATCCACACAACCAAAAACATCATAACTATCATCTCCAGTCAAGATTCATCACAGAATCTTCAATCTAAAACCTAATAACACAATCAATTTCAATCTAAAACCTAATAACACAATCAATCTCCGACGACCGACGACATCAGTGGCGGCGAACAACTCGGATCGGGAACAATCGATCAAAACCAAAAAAATGAATCGTTTTTTTTTTTTTTTTTTTTTTTTTTGCTATGAGTATTAAGGAGAAGTTGTTTGTTATTTTTTTGGGCATCAGATACCTACATCAGTATAACTGATAAAAGGGTGATAGGGTCTTAGGTCAAATGATTGGTGGTAGTAAAGACGACCTCGAGTCTAAACAAAGGTGTTAACGATGGTTAATCGGATTTAAAGCTTAAATGGTGAATGGTGTTGTTGTTTTTTGACTAGATCTAATTGAATATCAGAGTTAGCAAAAAAATGGGTGTTGCATCAGGGAGTGACGAAGACGAGAGTGGCTAATGGTTACATCCTGATAAGCATCAGTGGGTGTTGAACCTGATTAAGAATTTTCAGGCTACCCTTAATTTGAACTGGTGCTGGGAGTGGCATATTAAAGGGTGTTGGGCTTCAAGCTGAGATGTTGCAACATCAGGGGATGATACGAGTTGGGTTTCAAACTGAAATGATGGGCTTCATAGGATTGAATAGGACTGATATGTTCTCGTTTGATTGGCTCAGATGGTTGGGATTATCAGTGATACGGAAGTGTATCAGGAAGGGTGTTGGTGATTTCAAGATGGGAAAGAGAAAAAAAAAATGATCTTTGGAATAATATGGATTTGGGTTTGGGAATATAAAAAAAATATAAAAAAGAAAAAAAGGGGAAACGGGGTAAAATAACGGGTTTTTTTAATAATATAACGGAGTCAACGCCGTCAACCTTGACAACTCAGCTAAAATCCTTGCCATGTGGATTGAGTACACAACATAGCAAAGATTAGTAAGTTTAGAACATTACTTAGCAAAATTAAAATTTAAAACTCATTATCTCTTTTTAAAACGCTAAAGTTTCACTGTTTTTGGGTGATCAAAACATCTTTGATCTACTCTGATACAAAAGTGTTCCATTCATCAAGAGATGCTAAAAAGAAAAAGAATGATGTAAATGTACTGCTAGCATTGATAAATATATCGTTAATTTAAGTATCTAGTTTACCTTGCACCAAAGTTAAAAAAAGAAGCAAAAGCACCAATGGCGATCACATAAACCAGTGCAGCTACCATCAAACAAAACAATACGATCATCAACGTCCTTACTGCAATTCCCACGGATGCTGCTGTTGCTCCCATGGTCGCTTAGAAGTCAACTTCTAAGGAATGTTTAGAGATAGAGATTAACGATGAATGTATATGTTATAGCAAGTAGCTGTAACATGAATTATTGTGAGTATTAAATCAGGACATAATATATACTGAGACAAGTCAAATCTAAAATCAAGAGATATATACATGGTCATGTCAACTTTCTTACTCAAGCGTTATATGTCAAGCGTTACTCAAGCGTTATCTACTTACAGGGTACCCGCGTGTTGTGGCAGCGGGTACCCTGAAAATAAAATTTTTTGAGAGTAATGTATCTGATTATATGTGTTTCGTGAAGAATGTTGATAATATTATGAAATTAAGACGTACTCGTGCATTGTTTCTTACAATAATAAATATACCAAAGGTGTGTTTAATAAAAAGAAAACATGAATATGAGAAATGCGACATATATGACCAGTGTTTTAAAAACCAGACCGACCGGTTCAACTAGGAACCCATCGGTCCGGAACCGCCCGGTTAAACCAGACGAAACCGCAAAAACCCCACCAAAAATCGGGAACCGTTTGGAAAACAAGTTCGTTGTTCGGTCAAGTTTTAAAAACCATGTATATGACGATAAAAAGAAAAGTTATATAAATTGTATAAGCTTTTTATGTTTGATTAGTTTGTAAAATAAGTAAAAGAGTTAATTTCAAAAATGGTTCCTATACGCGACCGGGTTTAACACTTTTAGTCCCTCTAACTTTTTTTTAACGGATCTGCTCCCCCAAGTTGCGACCCATCACAGGTTTAGCCCCTTGACCATAATCTTCCTCAGTTTGACCGTAACCTGGGTTAAGTTAGTAAAGAGTCAGGGCTAATTTGGTCATTTTAGGTTTTATCCCTTGTGTCTTATACTTTTAATAAGATCAAGTGATACTGCTATCACTTGGAAAAACTCAACACACGCAGCAAGCAGCAAACATCAAACACAAACATGAATCGCAACATTCTGTGCAATAGGTGTGGAGCAAGATCTACCATTGTAACCTCTTCGACTGCAATCAATCATGGAAGAAGATTCTATTGTTGTGGGAAAAAAGTAAGTGTAATTAATTTGGTTAAAAAACCCCTAATTTGATGTTTAACCTAATTTTTTTTTTTCATTTCTTTTTGTAATAGCCAATCAATTGTGGGATAATCGATTGGTATGATCCCCCAATGTGTGAACGAGCTGTCCAAATAATACCAGGTTTGTTGGGTTCAATGAATGAGTTACAAAGGGTAGCAAAAGAAAAGAAAGTTGAAGCTAAGAAGATGAAGAAGATGCTTATTCTCAGTTGGATCTTTTTTCTTGTTTTTTTGCTTTGAAGTAGTTAATGTATTATACATTTTGTTTGAAGGTAGTTTTAGGAAGTTAGCTTATGTTTAGAATGGAAAAAGCAGTTTCAAGTTGTATTTTGGGATTTTGATCAATGGAAAAAAATCAGTTTCAACTTGAAGTAAACAAGTAGCTTTCAAATTTATTACATTACAAAGTTGTATTTTGTGCAAAAGATGGTTTAAACCATAAGTGAGAAATTGACTTTTAGAAGTCAAATTACAATGTACCAAATATGCTAATAACTGAAGCTTAATACCATAATGAAATTCCAAATTACCAGAAAGACACATAAGTTGTTCTTACAAACATACACAACAGTCTAATTCAATGATATAAAAGTCTGCAAACATGAAATTAAATTGTTCCAAATCATTCAGGACTCATCATTCTTTTTGATGTTCCCTTTGTCATCTTGGTTGGAGAGGCATGAAGCATTACATGAATTGGTGGACTCTGTGTGACTTGAGTGGCTGGTGGACCTTGTGAGGAAAGGTGAATCTCTGAAGCTTGTGCAGAACTTGTGTCCCTTGCAGCATCTGGTTCTTGTGCAGACTGTGTGGCCCTTGCAGCATGTGGTGCCTGTCCAGATAGTGGAGTATGTGAAGGTTGTGCAGAACTTGCAGAAGTCACATTTGGGCAACCCTTCTTGTTATGACCATATACCTTACAGATGCTACAAATAATAATCTTACCAGTGTTGGTTTGTTTGTGGTGCTTTGTGTTTTCCCAAATCAGGGTAAAGTGATCCGTGCTAAAGTACGTATATAAATAATATCAGACGGATACACGTGATACGCGGGAAATGACAAATCAACCCTTTAGGAAAAAGGTTAACTTACAAAACCCGTGAATACGATGTGTGTGTGATACCGGGCAAGTGTTTCCCGGGTCGTGTCCCAGCGAGGTTGGAATGGACAATCGTGTAAGGTTTGGAATTAGAGTGACTGATGATTGTAATATGGAATTTTGTATTTTATTTTAAATCTAATTAAATAAAGAGAAACAAATTCTCAAAATAAAATTAAGATTAAAGCAGATTATATTAAAAACGCGAAACGGGAATTCTAAAAACGGGTTTAAAAAGTGAAATCTCTAAAATTTAATCTTACAAGTACCAAATTATTTTTCCTAAGTTATAAATGACAAAAGAAAATTTTAGAAAAAAGATTTGTGTTTTTCTGACTTTTATATTTTTTATTATGATTTAAAAACTGATTTAAAAAGAAAAATGCGTAAAAAATATTAAAACTATTCTAAAAATTCTGAAATTTTTTGTGAAATAACTTTATGTTGAAACAAGCCTAGGAAAAATATAAAAAATGTGCCAGCTTATTGGGATAAGCTGGTAATAAGCTAATAAGCTCGAATAGCTTAAAAGGGAAAAATGGGTTAAATAAAAAAAAAGTGTAGAGTCTTAACTGAAAAAGACCTAAGGGCAGTTGGTTGTGTGTGAGTCAAGAGGCTGGGGTTCGAATCCCAGTTTTGACTTTTTGCTTTTTATTTTCTTTTTTTGATTTTTAATGTTGAAACTGATTAAGCATAAGACAATAAGCAATTTTCACAACTGGAACTATTTTTGAAAACTTCTAATAAGCCCAGAAATAAGCTGAGAAAAGCTGATCAGTTGGTTAAAAGAGAAATAGTCAAGCTTTTTTAAGAAAAAGGGCTGATAAGCTATTTAATAAGCTAAGGGCAAACTAAAACTAGCTACACAACCAACAATAAGCTAATATGGAAACTGAAAAAGCCACAAGAAGAGGGAAACAAGCACTGATCAAGGAAAATAAGCACAAGAGTGGACTGCTATGCACAGGGCATCTCAGTCAATTCTAGACAAGTTCAAGCTTAATTAAGAGCACTTATATTACAACTAAATACCACAACAGCTTAATACACTTAAAGCTGACATAGCAAGGATTACCTAGAACCAAATAGCAGACCAAGAGAAGCTTATTTGCTTCTTAAAAATAAGCTGGGAAAGTGGCTGAGTTAGCACAATTAACCACTGATGACTCAGTGGTTGATTGTGAATTTAAGCAACTTTTGAGCTTATTCCAAAGCTCAAATAAACTAGGATAGGGTCTGGATTTGATAATAAGCAAAGATCACCTAGCAAACTACTGAGAAATCTGAAAATCAGGCATTGAATAGAACAAATAAGCACTTATAATGGGTCTAGAAATTTGATGCAGACTGCTTATATGGATTTGGTTGTGCAGACTTGCACAAAATGGTTCAAAACAACTCAATACCAACTGAAACCTATCCAATTCTTGTGTATCCACTTTAACCACTAAATAGAACTCAAAGTTATCATAAATGAGGACCAAATAAGCTCAAGCTTGTGAGAAGCTTATATGAGCAGTCCAAGTTCTAAGTTTATCACAGTTGGTTCAAAACTTCAAAATTCTTCAAAACAGGCCATAAGCTCTTAACTAAAGCTTATATATACTAAGTAAATCAAGATCAAAGTTTAGGAATATGCAAATGAACAGTGATCAACCATTTTGACCCATTTTGGTTTTTTACCCAAACAGCCCTTATAAAGGACTGATATGTGATTTTCAAAGGCAAAGCCACTTTTAAGATTAGGTTTCTAAATATAACTGATTCAAAAACTTATTTAAACTATAATGAGCAACTTTTAATATGTAAATAAGCTCTACAATAAGCTATGCTAAATATGGCTACAATGGACTGATTTTAACTTAAAAAATGAAAATGAGATTTTAAACTAACACTAACTATCAAATTAGCTTAAATTAACTCTAATAACATAAATAAGTACTGAGAAACAAAGAAGCACACAAATAAACTATGGAACAGTAAACTAGGAAACAATGAAAAAAATTAAAAATAGCTTACAACTGTATTAGGCTATGAAACAATGGAATTAGATCAGAAACACACCTAGCTTGTCAATGACAAGCTAGAAACCCAATTCAGCTCTCTAGAACAGCTTATTTCACACAACTGCTTATTTAGAGCTTCTTTGACTTTTATTGATTGTTTTGATCTTTTCAAATGTAGAACAGCTGGAGACTAATATAAGCTTATAAAAAGCATTGATAAGCTTATATAAGCTTATAGCAAGGGTACTGAGGCTTGTGAGTGATTCTTAACAAGATTTGAACTTAATACGAATTAACAACAACACTTGAACTTCTATTAAACTTAAAACTGAGTACAATACTGGATTAAATTAGAAAAAATAACTTAAAAAGGACTTGAATTGATAACTGGAAACTAAAGTTGATAATATTAAAACTTATAAACTACAATACGATTTAAGATAAAAAAAAAAACTACTTGCCAATTAAGGCTACATTGTGACCTATTTATACTAATTCTAAGGTGGGATATTCTTCTTATCTTCCTCAGATCATTCCGTGACCCTCGGATTGGTGTGAATCAATCTCAGCCTTCAAAACCACTTTTGGCGCCAAAATAGTTAGTGGGAAAAACCACTTGGTCTGGTAACGTGTGATGGGGAAGAAGTAATTAATGCTTCTTGGTTTGTTAGGAAGTGTATTGAGGAAGCTTGGAGGGGGTGGATGTGTCAGGGATAAGGAGGAGGGGGTGGTATGGTTTTGGCAGGCATGGTTTAGAGAAGGTGGGTTTGACTGAGCTCAAACTCTGGTTTTTGTTAAAAGAAAGAAAGGTGGGCTGGGTTTTATTTTAAAAGGGATTGGGCTTGGGTTTATTAGTGTGTGGGCTGGGTTTAGTATTTAGGATGGGTTTATTATTTTTGGCTGGGTTTAGTTTAGGATAGAAATTAGATTTAGGTTTAATCTTAGGGACCAAAGTTGTACAATCTGAAAATCCAGGGACCAAGGCTGCCAAAAGTGAAATTTATTTCCAAGGACCATTTGAGTCATTTTGGTATTTTTTTGGGGGTTGACTTTGACTTTGTCTTTGACTTTTGTCTTCACTTGATCAAATGCATAATTGTTGTTGAGTCGATCCAAAAATATTCGTTTTTGTTCCGTTTTCAATCCTTCAGTACCTGAAACACATAAAACACAAACCAAGGATATCTGCGATATATATTGGGTGTTTTTGGTCATTTTAGTGTCTTTTATGGGTATAAAATGATGAGTATTTAGACACTCATCAATCCCCCACACTAAGCTATTGCTAGTCCCTAGCAATCCGATCATATAAAGTAATGAAAGGATCAAAAGAATACCAAGCATACCCCGTTTTGATTTTTTTATATAGTGCCAGAAACTTAAACTTAGAACAAAATATATAACATGTTTGATTTCCAAAAATGGTATCATGGAACGGGATTCACACAAAATGGGTGTCTCCAGGGAATTGAAATCGTCATCCTCTTTTTGGTACTCCTAACTAAGCTTAAACTTAATGTGCAAATGCTTTTGTAAATATGCTAACACTACTTATACTAATAATCTATGTAAGCCGAAACTTAACTTTTCACTCCCACAATATATTTAAGTTAGGTGACTGTGCTTGATTTTCAAATTTTTTATCACAAAAATCGACGTTTTTATAAAATTTGACTAATACTAGTTGAAAGATAAATTTAAAATTTACAACAAGCAAGCTTCAAAATTTATTGCATTTTGCAATATCATTCCATTTTATTTATTTATTTATTATTTTTTTTTAATAAAGAACTTGTGCAACATAAACTAACGGATTTCACGGAAACCAAGACCTTACACCTTCCGGAATAAAGGATCCAAGGGCCGTTACAACGGAGAGTTCCAAGACTCTAAACATTCCTGAAATGAGGATCCAAGGGTGTTAGACCAAGACCTCACACATTCCTGAATTAGAGGTCCAAGGGCCGGTGTAAGAGGGTAGCCAAGACCTAAGCACCTTCCGGAAATAAGAATCCAAGGTCCGATCTTGAACCGTAGCTTTTTAGCACATACATTTATTACTTAACTTTTACATTATTATGACATATGCTTGTTCTGAAGTTTAAATAAAGCTTTGAACTAGTATTTTTCATAATCGTATAGAAAAATGATTTTGTGTGTTCAAATGTTTGAAAATAAGCACTTATTAAGTCAGATTAGTTATCTCCTGGGAGGAAAAGCCATAGATTACTTATATAAGCTCTAAAGAAAACCAACTATTCTACGCTTAGCATTTTCATTTGCACATATCGTAAAACCTTAGTCTAATCGTTAAGGAAGCAGCCAGATCAATACTCTAGCAGAGTCGGGATTCCCTTTGTTCTAACCTAATCAAGAGTAAACATTTCTTTTTTTATTGCAATTTCTTATCTAAAAACGAAAAAAAATTTAAAATTTTGGCCAAAACGGGGGTACTAGGGCACTAGAAGGTACATAAGTGACATAATTCGCGAGAATTCCCCCCCACACTTAGAATTGAATATTGCCCTCAATATTCAAAGTACCGGCTATTATGCCGACACTTAGAACGTAAAAAGGTAATACTAATAGCCAAGTGTGTGAAAGAAATCTCTATTTTTCACAAAAAGGATTAAAAAGATATCCCTAAATAATCGTTAGCAAAAGGATAGGATATTGGGCGGCTGGATTGAAAACAGGCGCGACAATCATCACAATCCAAGGGAAACTTGAAAATCAGAGCAAACTACACAAAATCCAAACACAGTGGGATTCCCCCACACTTAGTTGTTAGAAATAAGAGAGAAGACAGAAACATGGGCGTTTACCCATGCAATGCTAATGTTTTTGTTAACCGAGTCACTAGCTTGACTCGACCCCGAATTCATTGGTCCATGGGGAAAGTTTGGAGATCCGGGACAACCATGGGTGGTATGTCCCCTCCAAAGTAATGGTTCAACCTATGACCGTTCACCTTGAAGTTTGGTCCATCGGTTTGAGATAACTCGATGGTGCCATAAGGAAAAACTTTGGCAACGGTGAATGGTCCAGTCCAACAGGTTTTAAGTTTACCCGAGAATATCTTCAATCTAGAGTTAAAAAGAAGGACTCGATCACCAACGTTAAAAACGCGGTTCTTGATTTTGGAGTCATGGATCTTCTTTGTCTTTTCTTTGTAGATCAAAGAGTTCTCGTAGGCTTGATCACGAAGTTCATTTAATTCATTGAGTTGAACTTTGCGGTGATCACCCGCGGACTTTAGGTCGAAGTTGGCATGTTTTAAGGCCTAATAAGCTTTGTGCTCGAGCTAGATTGGTAGATGGCACACCTTTCCGTACACGAGCTTGTAAGGAGTACACCCGATGGGTGTTTTGTAAGCTGTACAAAAGGCCCAAAGTGCATCATCTAGTTTATCCGACCAAGATGCACGGTTTTCACCTACGGTCCTTTCCAAGATTCTTTTAATACCACGGTTTGAAACTTCCACTTGTCCACTTGTTTGTGGGTGATACGCGGTAGAAAGACGGTGAGTAATACCGTACTTAAGCATGACCTTTTCAAATTGTTCATTGCAAAAGTGCGTACCGATATCACTAATGATAGCACGGGGAGTTCCAAACCGAGAAAAGAGCGATATCAAAAATTTACACACTACTCGGGCGTCGTTGGTGGGGAGTGCTTTCGCTTCGACCCATTTAGACAAATAATCGACAGCCACGAGTATATACTTGTTCCCTCGTGAAGACGGGAATGGGCCCATAAAGTCAATGCCCCAAACGTCAAAGATTTCACAAACTTGAACGACGTTTTGTGGCATTTCATCTTTTTGAGAGATCTTCCCGTGACGTTGACAAGAGTCACAAGATTTGACTAAGTCATGGGCATCATGGTAGATTGTGGGCCAATAGAAACCGGAATCAAACACTTTTTTGGCGGTGTAGTTGGCACCATGATGTCCCCCCGTGGGTCCATTGTGGCAAGCCTTAAGAATTTCAACGGCTTCTTGGCTGTGAACACACCGCCGGATGACTTGATCCGCACACACTTTAAACAAGTAGGGGTCGTCCCAAAAGTAATGCTTCACATCTTTGAAGAATTTGTTCTTTTGTTGGGATGACATCCCTTTCACAACAAAGTTCCCCGCATGGTAATTTGCAAAATCGGCAAACCATGGGGTACTAGAATCACCACGAAAAGATACCACGTTAAGTGTCTCGAGAGGAAATGTTTCATTTATTTCCTTTTTCTCGAGCACACTTTGGTGAGGATTTTCTAATCGGGACAAATGATCAGCAGCAAGGTTCTCCGCTCCTTTTTTTATCACGGATGATGATATCAAATTCTTGCAGGAGGAGAACCCATCGGAGCAATCTCAGCTTTGCATCTTGTTTTGCAAAGAGATATTTGAGAGCCGAGTGATCCGTATACACTATGCTTTTTGACAAGATTAAGTATGGCCGAAACTTTTCGAAAGCATACACCACGGCTAATAATTCTTTTTCTGTTGTGGTGTAATGAGCTTGAGCCTCGGTCATAGTTTTGCTAGCATAGTGTATAGGTTGAAAGTGTTTTGTTTTCCGTTGCCCCAAGACCGCACCTATGGTAAAATCACTTGCATCGCACATAAGTTCAAAAGGTAGGTCCCAATCGGGGGCAACCAAGATTGGTGCTTCAGTAAGCTTTTTCTTAAGAGTTTGAAAAGCTTCAATGCACTCTTTGGAGAAAATAAACGGAGTTTCCTTTTCAAGGAGACGGGTCATTGGCCGGGCGATTTTTGAAAAATCTTGAATGAATCTACGATAGAAACCGGCATGACCAAGAAAACTCCGAATGCCTTTAACGGTTGTGGGATGAGGTAGCTTAGCAATAACATCAACTTTAGCTCTATCCACCTCAATCCCGTTCTTTGAAATCTTATGGCCGAGGACAATGCCCTCTTTGACCATGAAATGACTTTTCTCCCAATTTAGACAAAGATTTGTGTCTTCACACCGCTTAAGCATATTGTCCAAATGGGAGAGACATGTGGTGAAAGAATCCCCAAAGACCGAGAAATCATCCATAAAGACCTCCATAGTCTTTTCGATCATGTCATGAAAAATGGCCATCATACACCTTTGGAACGTGCCCGGAGCATTACATAAGCCAAAAGGCATGCGTCGGTAGGCAAACGTTCCATAAGGGCACGTGAAAGTGGTCTTTTCTTGATCTTGCAGATCAATGGGAATTTGGAAGTAACCCGAGAAACCGTCAAGGAAACAATAGTATTCGTTTCCCACTAGTCTTTCGAGCATTTGGTCCATGAAGGGTAAAGGAAAGTGGTCTTTACGGGTGGTGTCATTTAACTTTCGGTAGTCAATACATACACGCCATCCCGTTACCAATCGAGTAGGAATCAACTCGTTTTCATCATTTTCAATAACGGTAATGCCACCCTTTTTAGGTACGCAATGAACGGGGCTCACCCAAGGACTATCTGAGATAGGGTAAATCAATCCGGCATCAAGGAGTTTAAGAACCTCCTTTTTGATAACCTCGTGAATTTTGGGATTAACCCTTCTTTGATGTTGAACCGCTGGTTTAAAGTCATCTTCCATTAAAATCTTGTGTGTACAAAATTCCGGGTTAACACCCTTAATGTCGGAAAGTTTCCAAGCGATGGCTCGCTTGTGTGACTTTAAAACCTTTATGAGAGCGGTTTTCTCCTCATCATTTAAATCTTTAGCAATTATGATGGGTAATTTATCGGTACCCTCCAAAAATGCATATTCGAGATGAGGTGGCAAGTCCTTAAGTTCGACCTCCGGAAGATCATCAGAATTTTCAACAGATTTGATTTCCTCATTATGAAGTTCTTTCGGAGGGAGAGATGATGGGTCATCATTAAGCAACTTCTCAATTAGAAGAATGTCTCCCTCCGGGTCAAACACACCATCATCAATTCCAGATGGAATTGAATCACAAGATAAACAAGCCTCAATCTCTTCCAAGATGAAGTCACCTCCCTCAAACGGATTGAGAGAGCACTAGTACAAAAATGACCTATGGTCACACATGGTCGATTTGGAACAGCCACACATTCAAATATTTGTGTGGCTGAAGGTAGGTAAATTGACAGCATTTACGAATTAGTCACACATGAGCATTTCGAATGTGTGACCATAAGAACTCTATTGCCACACAATCGACCCTTATGTGACTAAACGTAACTGGTGATTTTGTTCCAGATCATTTAGTCACATATGCATTTGGAACGTGTGACAAATACAAGTAACCTTGATGCCATATATGGTCACACTAAACTTATAGTCACATTTGCTTCTAATAGTATGACCAAATGCCATATACGGTCACACAAAACAGTTTGTCACACATTATTTAAGTGTAGCCAAAATCCAGTACATATAGTCACACTAAACAGTTTGTCACACATTATTTAAGTGTAGCCAAAGCATGCTTTGTGTGACTACATGTTATCAAAGGCCACACAATAACAAAATTCATGTGGCCATTGGATGTTTAATAGTCACACAAAATACACATTCCTTCACTTTAAACATCATATGGTCACACTTATTCACACTTTTGGTCACTTTATGCTTAGTTGTATATGACTAAATACACCCCAAAAGCATCGTTTGTGTGACTAAATGTTACAAAGGCCACACAAAAACAAAATTCATGTGGCCATTGGATGATAAATAGCCACACAAAATACACATTCCTTCAATTTAAACATCATATGGTTACACTTATTCACACTTTTGGTCACTTTATGCTTAGTTGTATGTGACTAAATACACCCCAAAAGTATGCTTTGTGTGACTAAATGTTACCAAAGGCCACACAAAAACAAAATTCATGTAGCCATTGGATGTTCAATAGTCACACAAAATACACATTCCTTCACTTTAAACATCATATGGTCACACATATTCACACTTTTGGTCACTTTATGCTTAGTTGTATGTGGCTAAATACACTCCCAAAAACATGATTTGTGTGACTAAATGTTACCAAAGGCCACACAAAAACCAATTTCATGTGGCAATTGGATGATCAATAGTCACACAAAATACACATTCCTTCACTTTAAACAGCATATGGTCACACTTATTAAACCTTTTGGTCACTTTATGGTTAGTTGTATGTGACTAAATACACTCCCAAAAAACATGCTTTGTGTGACTAAATGTTACCAATGGCCACACAAAAACAAAAGTCATGTGGCAATTGAATGATCAGTAGTCACACAAAATACAAATTACTTCACTTTAAACAGCATATGGTCACACTTATTAACACTTTTGGTCACTTTATGCTTAGTTGTATGTGACTAAATACACCCCAAAAACATGCTTTGTATGACTAAATGTTACCAAAGGCCACACAAAAACAAAAGTCATGTGGCAATTGGAAGATCAATAGTCACACAAGATACACATTACTTCACTATAAACAGCATATGGTCACACTTATTATCACTTTTGGTCACTTTATGCTTAGTTGTATGTGACTAAATACACCTCAAAAACATGTTTTGTGTGACTAAATGTTACCAAAGACCACACAAAAACAAAATTCATGTGGCAATTGATGACCAATAGTCACACAAAATACACATTACTTCACTTTAAACAGCATATGGTCACACTTATTAACACTTTTGGTCACTTTATGCTTAGTTGTATGTGACTAAATACACCCCAAAAACATGCTTTGTGTGACTAAATGTTACCAAAGGCCACACAAAAACAAAAGTCATGTAGCAATTGGATGATTAATAGTCACAAAAAATACACATTACTTCACACTTATGCTTATATTAACACTTTTGGTCACTTTATGCTTAATTGTATGTGACTAAATACTCAAAAGAAACATGCTTTGTGTGACTAAATATTACAAAAGGCCACACAAACATAAAATCCATGCTGTTTTTTGAACGGCCACAGTCAGATATTTATGTGACTAAATGTACGAGAATAAAATACAAAGCCACACTTGATCCGACTTGTGTGACCATTTTGGAATTTCACTGTCACACATTTGAATATTTATGTGACTAGTTTATCTAGCTTTACAGTCTATTAATCGTCCATTATAAATCCATCAAGTCCAATAATTCAAGTCCGTTTTAGTCCGTTATGTCCAATATATTTAGTCCGATAATCAATAAACGTGGCATGTTAACACAAATAAAAACAAACGAAGATTGAAACCCGCGCTTCGCTGCGGGGTGTTTTAACATAGAAGTTTTATAGACGGCATCTCAAATAAACTCAAATAGAAGCATATCGTTTTGTGTTTTTACAACAATCAGTCACTTTTTACAAAAAAATAAAATAACATAAGAAGCTTTCAACATGTATGTTGTTGCTATGTTCCATAAGCCGTGTGGATCTTGTGTGTCAATATCAAGAAGCAAACCTGCAAGGGAGAGTCGCACATTATTTCCAGAAGTTATCTGTTAAATATAGGCCTTTGATAGCTGATTTTATATAATGTCAAAGTTAGATTGACCCTGCAAACATAAGAGCAATACCAACCGTAGCATTATAATATGTTTGAAGACTCATCCATACTTGAAGAAAGTATCTTGCATACAGCATCACATAAACATTTTGAGTATCGACTTTCACAGTATTTTATGTGGCATCGATCATTCACCTACATTCAAAATAAATAAATAAAATCTTAAGTTGTAAACCCTAACCTGTTTTGATCCCTTACCAAATCAACCCATTATAAATCCTACTCACATTTTTAGTTATCAAGTAAACTGTTTTCAAACAGATTCTACCGGTCCACTTGAAAACCATCAATCACAGCCAATATTAACACAAATCATACCATTGAAATTATATCAAACTGTCACAAAAGCTTAAATTCTAATTATAATGGCACTCTTTAAATTCAGTTAATAAAACGGTACTCTTTTATTTTCATTTTCACATGCTTGTGCATAGATGTTTCAACAGCAGAAATAGTTTAATAGCAAATAAAAAGTAACCTGCTATCTGTTTGCAGGAGGCCAAAATATCACTAGAAATCCCACTAAAATCCATAAAAACGCGTCTTAAAAATGACCCAGTTAACCCCTTGACTGTTTCTGTTTTACAGCACTCTCGAATATTTGTAAAAACGGTTTTGGTATCCACAACTTGAAAACACAAACCATTCGAATAATCTAGTAATGTAACCCTTTTGTATTTCGATCCCAAAGTTGGAAGTGAATACTTACCTTTTTACAGTCCTGATCGACAAACCGAGTATGGAAGGTAGGAATAGTCGATGTTATAGTGCTTGTATCATTTCCAGTGTCCACATCTATTTACCAACAGTCATTCACTTCTGGCGCAATCTACAATCAAACCAAGATGGCATCAGCAACCCCACAATAATATCAGTTCACTTTAAGAAAAGAAAAAAACTAATTTACAAATAATTCTACCCGGTTTGCAAAAACGAATATAAGCGGCAACAGGACAACAGATAGTTGTGTACGTGATCCAACTGGTATAGAAGGACCAACAGAAGCAGTTGGTATAGGAATAGTTGGTCTTGGCAAAGAGTGGATGGGGTGCAACTACAGTTCTCAGAGGTGGGTGGGCTGCAACGCCAATTCTCAGAAGTGGGTGGGCTGCAACTGCATTTCTCAAAGGTGGGCTGGCTACAATTCCAGTTCTCAAAGGTGGGTGGAGTGCCATTTAGTTGTGGCATAACGAGTTGTCGTGCAAGTCAGGTAACATTACATAATGGGTAGCTTTATATTATGGGTCAAAACAGGAATGGGTTATTTCAGGTTGACCTGAATGTTTTATAATACCTTTAATTGATTCGTTCATATGTAAATGGGTTTACGATATACTTATTAGTAGAAGCGGCAAACAATTTTCCTAATTTCATTGACTTTCAAAAAAATTAATAGACTGCATTTGATTGAAAAATATATTACTAAACACTTTTCCTTATTTCAACTCCCCGCTCCCATGTTTCAAGTCAGATCGAAATCTACGTAGTGTCTGGAATTGCTTTTTAAGGCATCGTATGCTTTTTTAAGATAACCAGAAACAGATAATCAAGTGTAACAATAACAGTATAACTGAATATTTAAAATATAGAATTCTTAGTACTAAATATACATTGCCCAAACTACTTATTCATAGTCAAATAAGCAAATAAAAATAATTAGTTTGTTTCTATCCAAAGCAACAAAACAACTAATTAGTCACAGAACCGGCCAAAGACCGTTTTGGTCAGATCTGGTCAGATTAGGTTAACCGCAAGCATTTTTCTTCCCCTTATTTTTAATCAATAAATAGAGCACTAGTAAGGCTAAAACGTATTACGATTGTGGATAAAAGGTTAACAATTCCTCCTCCAACATATGAATTCCGCAATATAGATATTAGGAATATTAAATTTTCAAAACAAACTAAGACCGTAGATAATGGTAAGTCACTATTTGTATACCTAAATAACAATATGTTCAAGTGTACATAATAGAAACTCCACTAGTAATATCATAATTAAACAATGTAGTTTTGACCAAATAAGCTATACCTGACGAGAAACGATGTCCAAAGGAAGATCTCTTAGCGAACATGATCTGGAAATCATCTGACTATTGATCATCCAATTCGCCATATCTTAACCACCAATAAGCTGCAAAACCACAAAATGCCACAAAGATTAATAAGATGAAATTGTCAAAAACACAAGATGCTATTAATATGTAAAAAGAACTTATGTTGACCACAATTAGACTCAAATTAAAGTAACTACACAACCATATAATCGAGTACATATAATAAAAAATAATAACTAAATTACAATGTCAGAGGTTACCTAGAAAACATTAGTCACTCCGCCCTTTATACGATCTGGACTATGGACCTATGGTATACGGTTAGGGTTTCATGACAAGGTAGTCTGTTCCGACGGTTGCCATGTTAGTGGCCAGCGATTGCGATATGTGTGGAGGGATAAGCAGAGTGACGGTTCCATGTAGATGACGAGAGTGCGATATTAGCGGATCCATTTTTGGAGGATCCAAAATTTGGGAGGGAAGTTAGAAATGGCAGCAGGAAGTAAAATTTGGGGGTGGGGAGTGTGGAGGGATTCTTAAAAAAACTAGTGTATAACTATAAACAATAAACAATCTTAAAAATTACTCTATAAATATAAGTATTTAAATTAAGCGATAAGAAATATCTTAATAACAAAGTTTTAAAAACCGGTTTTCTAACTGACTCGATCGAGGGTCACGGTTTAATCTGCGGTTCAACCAGGTTTTTGGCTCAAAACCGGCCTTTGGTCACCCGACTGGTCCACTGTTCAACCGGTCAGGTCAATCCGGGTTTTAAAACACTGCTTGATAAAAAAAAAATAATAACGCGTTTTTGTATGTGACGACGTACCATATCTTCCAAACTATGCTAGTCGTGCCTAATATGAAATCCGAACGAACCATAACAACCTGAACTATGTCTCGACTATTCTTTCAGATTGTAACAATTGTTTCCTCCGAGGTGTCTAAGTATGGGAAAACATCCACTGAGTTCAGGTACAGACACACTCGGAGGAAAAGACTACCATGGACAAGTAGTGCAAAAGGTTAGTGATGTATGCGGATATTTTCCAAGATTATTACCCAAGGTTGGTAACACACGTTACGCGAGGATGAAGTTTGAAATATAAGGAAGCATAAACTTTGGCCTAGAATGTGGAAATCTAAAGCGTCTTTTGCCTGACAAAGGTGTCACTTACAATCTTACATATCGTTAAGCTAAGGATGTTTTGCGTTTCCACATGTTAAGCCAAAATGTATGATTCATAATATTTCAAACTACATGTGAGCGTTATACACTTTCACTTTTATATTGTAACCAAGCATTAAGTGTGGGAATGTCATAAACAAATTACACAAATGGACTTCCGAAAACTGTACTGTCGTCATATATGGCCGACTGGTCCTAGCCGAACGACCATATAGGCCGTTCGGATTAATGAATAATTCCAGAACAAGTCAAAACTCAGAACATGTGATTCCGAAAGGATCTATCCGATCGGACTCCCATGTCCGAACGGACTACATATCCAAACGACCTATATGGTCGTTCGGACCAACGGTCACCTCCAGATCAGGAAGTCAACTTCGATATTAATAGTGTGTGGCAGAACAGCAGTAACTATGTCAGGTCAGGAAAAAGGCCCCAAACAGAGTAAGTTCCAGGTGACGCCCAAAGCGGTCGTCAGTACATTTGGACATATCCGATGGAGACAAAAAAGGGACTACTATATAAAGGAGCAGTTTCTACAGTAATGGTAACTCACTTTTACACATAGTACTTAACCTACAAAACACACTTATTATCTTACCTTCGTATACTTACTCTCACGGCGGAGTTTGGTCCTGGGGTCACGCCCGGGGCGAGACTAACGCGTCTACTTTCTTAGCAGCTATCCGAAAGACTTGATGGACTCAAGGACGAAGGATATTTTGAAGAATCACCTCACCTGCAGAAAAATACTTAAACAAGCCAACACACCCGAACCGACCAAAGACCGTTTTGGTCAACGGTTTTTAGTTTTTTTTTTTTGGTTTTCAACGATTCAGGCCAAAACCGAAAAAAGCCCTACCTAAATCTTATTGAACATTATCTGACGCAATACGAGACCGACCTAGTGTATTTGTTCGGTTATTAGTTTTCCATCCAACATGTTGCGTTTTTCTGTTCAATTCAATACTAATTAGCTTGTTCAAACATAATTTATTATGTGATTTAAATAAAATTAAATCGACCAAACCACAACTAATCTCGTGCTTTATAGGACTCATACATATGTCAAGTGGGGACGACGTGAAGCATGAAAACGCCACCCACGGTGTGGGTCTGGCGTCATCGTGTCGTGTTTTTGGGACAGGACGAAAATGCAGGGTACATTAGCCTCTAATTATCGAGCTTGAGCCTGTCTTTATATTTAAATATCGACAAAACTTGTGAGCCTAAACGAGCCTTAAAGATATACGTGTATACATGTTGGGTAAAGGTATATACAAGCTCAAATAGATATAAGAGTTGACATTTTCTTAACAAGCCGATTATAATTTGAGATTTATTTTTTTAACTCATCATAAAAATGAGTCAAGCCTGAGTTTGTGAAATACTAAATCTGTCGATTTTCTGCTCTGTTCATGAAATGGTCCAACGAATTTTGCATAAATCAGCAAATGGGTATATTTTGGGCGTGTATTTACCTACGAATTAACAAATCTCGAGCCCGACTCGGTTCAAGCCGTATTTGTTAAGCTCGAGCTCGGCTCATGGTACATGTATGTTATATAGGCTTGGGATTGGCTCAAGCTCGGCTCGTTTATGTGATTCGGAAATAAAATATTAAAGTTTGGCTCGAGCTTGGCTCGTAATATATCTATGTTGAGCTCGTTAATAAGCTTGTTAATAAGTTCACCTATAATACATATGCATAACATTTATATATGTTTAATATATAAAATATCATAGTGTCATTTAGGCTCGCGAGCCCAATCAAGTTTTGTATGTAAAACTCAGGCTCGAGCCCGATTGATAGATGAGCTGCAACTTAGGCTTGAGCTCGTTTAAGCTCAGCTCAATCAAATTTTTTACTGATATGATCCTGAGCTTTTCACGAGCGGCTTAGCTTATTTCCGCTCCTAAAAAACAAAGATTAAGATAGTTCATATGTTGAATTTATATGTAATACTTTACATATCCCGCACTTAGTTTTTCCCAAAATAAAATTTCCTTATAAAAATTAACTTTTCACAAGCCCCGCCTAAATTTTTCCCCAAAATCAAATTGCCCCTCCACCCATCTTTCTTTTTTATCAGATCTCACATCATCTTGTTCGTAATATGTTTTCCACAACTAATTTTCTAAATCTATCTCACACCCCCTATTCACCACCACCCTTCACCACCTCACACGCCGCCTCCCCACTGACCACCACCTCCACAGTCGCCTCACGCTGTCGTTTCATGCCACCAAGAACAAGAAAGGTTGTGGAGGTTGTACTTGGGTTTAGATGGTGATGTTAGGGTTTCATTTGGTTCGAGTTTATCTCAACCGCCACCTCCCTTCCATCTTTTTCTCCTCGTTTCTTTGGTATGACCAATCTTGACCTTCTTTGTTACTATCCTTATTTAAAATGAATATAAAAATGAGTTAATAGATTTTCATGGTTAAAAACAGGATTAAAAAACATTTTTGGTATTTTTTTCGTGTGGTAAACAAATTAAACATGTGCTTGTTTGGTTTTGATTTGGTATACGGGTCTGGTAAAACCCGTTTGAGTTCCGGGTCGACCAGTTAGTGTCTGGTGTTCAGATTTAGGTGTGTTAATCTAATTTAGTTATGTATATTTGGCCATGTTGTGCTTCACCAGGAAAGGAACCAGCCAAAGGGTGTGTTTTTTTTCGAAACAAAACCCAACTGGGGGCGCTTGGTTTGGTTTGGTGCTCGATCGCTAACAGCCCACCCCAAGAGGGTGTGGGTTTGGTTTGTTTTAGCCACACCATATACTCGTAGGTTTTGGCCACCAAGCCGTCACCCATTTAGGATGAATTTGGTTTGTTTTTGGATCGACCACACCCCAAAGGTGTGTGTTTGTTTCTGTATGGGTTAGCCACAAAACCACCTACGAAAGGGTGTGTTTCTTTTCCAGTGTTTATAATTTATATTGTATTTTGGAATGTGGATTAGCCTATCGAACCTTTACCTTATTGGCATTAAATAGGTGGTTCATGTCCCTGAGGCAGTAACATTTTTAAGCCAAGATCTGCATCTCCTTAAATCTGTGGAACTTAAGCAAAGAGTAAAGCATGTAGCTGACATCATCAAAGAGGTGTCGTGGGAGAATGTGGACCCGGACACACTCATGAGGTTTTCTTGCTTATACTCTATTTGTTAATACACACACGCGCGTATATACATATATTTAGCAATTTTGAGGGTGGAATTGTTATGTTTGATTCCCAACAGGTACAAAGGGTTAATACAAAAAAATTGCTAAAAAGGAAACGGATCAAATTGGCCAAGGGATCAAAATTTATGCCACTAACATTAACTGGTTTACAGAAATATTTATGTGTTTATAATTATAATAGTATACTTGTTATCTTAATCATTTGACAGTAATTATCCAGGAAAAAAAAAAACTCAAAAAATGTATAAAATAGTGTCCATGAGTCAGCACTTACCTAAGATGCCCTATTACCTGAAGTTTATTTTGACCTCTACCCATTTTGACGCCCTACATAGATTGCATAAACACATTCCGGTATTTACTAGAATTTCACTCGTCAAATAATGATTATGATATTCATGTGAAGTTCAAGTAATTTTTACCTTTTTAATGTTTTGTGCAGCAAATTCATGAGCGATATAATCATGTCTGTCACATCTTCACTGTCTACACGTGATAGAAGCTCTGAAGGTGCTCGTTTCGAGATGTTGAATGCAGATTACAGTGGCGTTGTTCTTGGTAGTGAAAACTCTACCATTCATATCGATGCTATTATTGATCCTTTGAGCTCTTCTGGTAAAAAAATATCATCACTTCTTCGGATCATACAGAAATGCAGTCAGCCAAGCATGAGACTCGTGTTTAACCCGTTGGTTAGTTCTTTATCCAACTTAACAACTAATTATAAAGAAACATTTTCCAAAGCTTTTTAGATTGCTCCATGATATTGTTCTTGTCTGTCTTCAAATGAAAAGTTCCCTCTTATGGCATCTTAATCATATTTGGCAAGTAGTTTGTTTATCGAGTTTCTAAATTTCTGTAATATATCTAAACGTGTTCAATGTTTTCTTGACAGAGTTCCCTTGTTGACCTTCCACTGAAAAATTACTATTGGTTTGTTATTCCATCTGAGGTATAGTTCTTGTTCATGGCAACCGTTAATTCATTTATTCTTGAAAGCTAGTTCTTTCCTTAAAGTTTCTGCTCGGATATTTAGGATGACTTCAGCAACACTGATTCAACAGTACATGGCCCCAAAGCATTTTTTTGCAAATATGCCACTATCTAAAACCTTAACCATGAATCTTGATGTTCCTGAATCATCGCTTGTTGAACCTGTCATTGCAGTGTAAGTTTCTACTGAACCCTAAAACATTTACTGTATTATTTTCCACTTTTGTAACTTCATTAATTTTTTTGGTTACGGGTGTTTCAGCCATGATCTTGACAATATATTGCTTGAGAACCTTGGTGACACAAGGACGCTACAAGCAGTTTTTGAACTTGAAGCTCTCGTTCTGACTAGGTAAAGTTGGTTCAGTTCGATGGTTCTAAATGCTTATAATATCTGTCATCTTATAATACATAATACTGAATGAAAATGAAAAAACCCACTAAAGTAACATTACAAACAAGCTAAAGCATCTTTTATCTGTTGTAACTAAATCAAGTTTGCTGTTATGATATATTAAGCTAATTATCTATTGTCAACTGATTGATTTGGTTTGAAATTCTGGAATCGAGATTAGATCAATTATCCGAAGATTGAACCAGAATAACTGGTTTAGTTAAGGGCTTGTTGGGTGTGCGTTATATTGAATGAAGCGTATAGTATTGCCTATAGAAGACAGTGTTTAATGTGTTTATGTTATATAATGTTGATAATCAGATAATCAAATATTAAATTGCTTCTTTTTTCAGTTTCAATATGCAAATTATAGCACTCCTTGCTACAGAGACACAGGAAACGCATCCATGAAGTTTCGACTGATCAACTAAAGATCTGACATTTCTTTTGCATTGTTTTATGGTGGATTATCGAAGGTTTGCTTATGGTTTTGGTTGTTTTTATTCCCTCTTTATTCTATCTTTTAGAACATGTTTGTAACATGTGGTTTAACTTGCATCGTGAAATAGCCAAAGCTTGTAGCAGTGTAAAATTCAGTTTGTCATAGTTAAAACTGAATGATTCATTATTGTTACAAGATGGCATATTAGTTCATGGAGTCATAATGTTAATATGTGTGTGTATGTTTCTGATGAATTCATTTTTAGGTGCTTTGGTTGGAAGAAACATTGGATCAGCATAAAGAAGAGCATGTTTGTCGTGAAGCCGCTTGAAAGAAGGAATTTGAGGAAGAGTAGGCGGTTTTTTTGCACGGCCAAAGGATCAAGTGGTTTTGGATCCAAAGGTACATGTGTTTTATCAACTCAGTGTTTGATACACGCGGCTTTTGTTTCCTACAGGCAACACCACCAAGTACCATACAAATGATTGGTGAGAACAAAACTGCACATAAATTACAAATGAAGCGCAAAAACGTTTACATATCTAGTGATGCCATGCAAAGGAAAGCTAAGAAGAAGGGTCGGAAGTCCTTAAATTATTGAGAATTATATTATGTACGACATTACAATTTTATATTTGCTTCAATTATATATACATTCCAATTTTATTGTATTTGAATTTGCTTTGATATATATTAATTTCTTAAATGTGACTAAAAGATACATATAGTCACACTTATTAACACTTTTGGTCACTGTTTGCCTAATTCGTTGTGTGACTAAAGAATACAAAAGGTCACACAAACATACAATTCATGTGGCTATTGGATGATCAATAGTCACACAAAACACACATTTCTGCACATTAAACACCATATTGTCACACTTATTAACATTTTTGGCCACTTTATGCTTAATTGTATGTGACTAAATACCCAAAAGAAACATGCTATGTGTGACTAAATGTTACAAAAGGCCACACAAAGATACAATTCATGTGGCCATTGGATGATCAATAGTCACACAAAACACACATTTCTGCACTTTAAACACCATATGGTCACTCTTATTCACACTTTTGGCCACTTTATGCTTAATTGTATGTGACTAAATACCCAAAAGAAACATGCTATGTGTGACTAAATGTTACAAAAGGCCACGCAAAAATAAAATTCATGTGGCCATTTGATGATCAATAGTCACACAAAACACACATTTATGCACTTTAAACACCATATGGTCACTCTTATTCACACTTTTTGCCACTTTATGCTTAATTGTATGTGACTAAATACCCAAAAAGAAACATGCTATGTATGACTAAATGTTACAAAAGGCCGCACAAACATACAATTCATGTGGCCATTGGATGATTAATAGTCATACAAAACACACATTTCTGCACTTTAAACACCATATGGTCACTCTTATTCACACTTTTGGCCACTTTATGCTTAATTGTATGTGACTAAATACCCAAAAGAAACATGCTATGTGTGACTAAATGTTACAAAAGGCCACGCAAAAACAAAATTCATGTGGCCATTTGATGATCAATAGTCACACAAAACACACATTTATGCACTTTAAACACCATATGGTCACTCTTATTCACACTTTTTGCCACTTTATGCTTAATTGTATGTGACTAAATACCCAAAAGAAACATGCTATGTGTGACTAAATGTTACAAAAGGCCGCACAAACATACAATTCATGTGGCCATTGGATGATTAATAGTCATACAAAACACACATTTCTGCACTTTAAACACCATATGGTCACTCTTATTCACACTTTTTGCCACTTTATGCTTAATTGTATGTCACTAAATACCCAAAAGAAACATGCTATGCGTGACTAAATGTTACAAAAGGCCACGCAAAAATAAAATTCATGTGGCCATTGGATGATCAATAGTCACACAAAACACACATTTCTTCACTTTAAACACCATATGGTCACACTTATTCACACTTTTGGCCACTTTATGATTTATTGTATGTGACTAAATACCCAAAAGAAAAATGCTTTGTGTGACTAAATGTAACAAAAGGCCACACAAACATACAATTCATGTGGCCATTGGATGATCAATAGTCACACAAACAACACATTTCTTCACTTTAAAGAACATATGGTCACACTTATTCACATTTTTGGCCACTTTATGATTAATTGTATGTTACTAAATACCCAAAAGAAACATGATTTGTGTGACTAAATGGTACAAAAGGCCACACAAAAACCAAATTTATGTGGCAATTGGATGATCTATAGTCACACAAACCATACATTTCTTCACTTTCAACACCATATGGTCACACTTATTAACACTTTTGGCCACTTTATGGTTAATTGTATGTGACTAAATATACAAAAAGAAAATGCTTCATGTGACTATAAGAGTTTTTGGTCACACAAAGCTGATTAATCCAACTAAAATTGTACCTATTTAGTCACACATTTTAAAGTTTTGGTTACTCTTTTGTAAGTGAGACTAAAAAGAACCAAAACATGTGACCGTAGGTACCCTATGGTCACACCACCTTTAGTCACACACACGAAAAAAACCATGTGTGACTATATGTATATCGTCACACATATTTGGTGTAACCAATTCCACTTTTTGTTCTAGTGGAGGGGGAAGAGAGAGCAATGGTAGGATCAGATGAAGTGAGATTTTTAGTTTCATCCACAGAATCAACAATTTCAACACGATAAACCAATTTCGGAGGTGGGACAAGTGGTGTGCTCTTAGAGCTAGCAATTTTCACCACTTCCGATGTGATCTTCGATTCTTGTTCATCATAGTCAAAAACACTCTTAAATTCTTTAGCACAACTTTCAAACCATTTGCTTGAACCAGGGGTAATTTCTCTTGTTTTGAGCTCAGCACATTTTTGTGAAGGACTCTTAACCGTGAATCTTGAAAGCATCGAATCACTTCTTTTGGAAGCAATTACGAAATCAGATTTTTGATTAATAGTAGCAATGTTGCATTTGGTGGTTAGAGATTTAGAGTCCTGATTAATGTTAAACGTGACTTCTTCATTATCAACTCGGATAGATAATTCTTCAGCGTATACATCGATGATAGCATGACTCATTCTTAAGAAAGCTCTCCCCAGAATGAGTGGAACTCGAGGATCGGCATCAAAGTTTACCACAACGAAATCAGTGGGAAAGTGGAACTTTCCCACTTTCACAACGACATCCTCAGCTATTCCCAGCGGATGAGTTACAGTACGGTCCGCTAGCTCGAGTGTCATGCAAGTAGATGTAAGCTTTGGAAGAGATAATTTCTCCCATACCGAGAGTGGCATAAGGTTAATTCGTGCGCCAAGATCGGCCAAGGCTGAGCACTGAACCATCCCCAAGAAATCACATGGGATTAAAAACTTGCCAGGGTCTCCGAGCTTTTCGGGAAGCTTTTTGAGGAGAACCGCTGAGCACTATTCGTTTAGTGGGGTCTTTTCCATCTCAGACAACTTATCCTTGTTGCTTAGCAAACTTTTGAGTATAGATGCAAATTTGGGCATAAGAATGAGAGCATCTGCGAAGCTTATGTCAAAGTGCAAATCACTGAAGATTTTAAAGAATTTCTCCATCTGTTGATTCGTTTTGTCTCTAAGCTTCTGATCATTAAGCCTCGAAGGATATGGAATTGAAGGCTTAGGATTGGTCTTCGGAACATCGGGTTCCGGAACTTGAATTTGGACATTTGGAGGTTGGACGTGTTCGGTACTTTGTGGGCTTGAGAAATGCACATTGTCCATTGTCACCTCGGTATCTCGATTCACTTCCCTTGGTGGAGGGGGCGTAGGAGTCAAGGGTCCATTATGCGTCTTACCACTACGAGTAGTGACGGCTTTCAACTCAGCATTAGGATTAGGAATGTTATTGCTCGGAAGTCGTCCGGAAGATGAAGAAGATTGGTTCATGTTCATATTCATGAAACTAACCATCATATTCTTCAACTCATTTGTTTGACGAGACATCGTAGTATCAATTTCCTTTCTTAACTCGACTTTCATATTATTGATTTGAGTCTGCATTGAACGCATGCTGGACTCTGTAATTTTCATGAAATCATTTGTCAAAGGAGCTTGAGGAGGTTGTTGATAAACGTGTTGATTCGGAGCTTGGTAAGGCTGGTTGAAATTGTTACGGTTCTGATTGAAATTCTGAGAATTGTTGAAATTTTGTCCTTGATTTTGAACAAAGCGATTTTGATTATTTTGATTTGGCACGGGTGGAAAACCAGGTGGTACCATAGCATTTGGTGCTCGGTAATGAGTTTCAGCATGCGGTCGGTTTTGATTGTAGTTTACGGCTGCTACGGGAGCTTGGTAAAGAGAAGCATCGGTTGCTTGACAATCGTAATACGCATGCGGGCCACCACAAGTTTCACACACTTTGTTTATGGCTTGATTTGTTCCGGTTTATGAATCTCACTCTTAATTTCTTTCACTTCCTTCATCATGCAACGAATTACGTCCGTTAGAGCGGTTAACTCTGATGAGTTACCGGATGAAGAAGCAGGAGTGATAGGAACATTCACTTTGTTTCGAGAAATAGGAACTTTTGATTTATTCTCGCAAATTTCAAGCACATCTTTAGGTCGACGATTCAATATATTGCCACCGGCGGCAGCGTTTAGAGAATCTTGATCGTTTCCATTCAACCCATTATAAAACGTATTGATCTGTTGTAACTCCGTGAAATCATGATGCGGGCATTTTCTTAGGAGATCTTTGAATCGTTCCCATGCCTCTCCGAAGTTTTCATCGAAACTTTGACGAAATCCTGAAATTTCATTCTTTAGATTAGTCGTCTTTGAAGGAGGAAAGAAATAATTGACAAATTTTTGTACGAGATCTTCCCAAGTTTCAATGGATCGAGGGGGTTCTTTCTCCAGCCAAATCCGGGCTGCCCCTTCGAGTGAAAACCGAAATAGCATCAATTTGACAACTTTTTGCGGCACATCCTTGTAATTGATGGTTGAGGTCAACTTGTTGAACCAACGGATGTGCGCATACGGATCTTCTCGTTCAAACCCGTGTAATTGATTTGTAGACACGAGTTGAATCAAATGCGTTTTTAATTCAAAATGATTAGAATCGATTGGTGGTAAAACGATGGCATCTCCGTAACCCTCGGTGGGTGCTTGGAGCATCTCCACCATTGTTCGATTGTCTGCCATTTTATCAATGGGAACAGTACGAATCTCAGGTTCGACTATTCGGGCAGCACATCTATGATTACGTCTTCTCAGAATATCTACGTGTTCACGTAAAGGACTTGTCGACGTAGAAGAACGAGTGCGCATGCACTAAATAAAACAATTCAATTAAAACAAGATCGAAGCAAAACACAAGGAACTTAAACCTTAAATCAAAAATCGTACGGTAGCTCTCTGAAAGAAAAACGCACAGAGTGGCGGAGGAGCAAAGGTGGGCAATAAATACTCCTTAAAAACCCGCTCCTTTCGGTTCGTCAATTTAATGCCAAACCTCCTGAAACCTCCGTTAGAGTTTGTTTATCTATCAAAGGTGAGCCGAATTCGCAAGCGACACAAAGGCTAGTTTTAATCTTTTGTTTGGGAACTTATTATGATAATATTCCAAGTTGAGGAATATTATATTGAGATTGCTTTTATCTTTTTTTAGCACAAGAAAACGAGAAATGTTTTTGGGTTTTTGTTTTTATATGATAGTATATATATATAAGAAAAGAAAAATATTTTTGTATTTTATGGGGTTTATGGGAAAATGGGAACTTCACAAGGAAGGATCTCAAGTCACTAATCGTTTAGATTTCAACGATATAGTCGCAACACAACCTCCCCGGCAGCGGCGCCAAAATTTGATCCGTGCTAAAGTACGTATATAAATAATATCAGACGATACACATGATACGCGGGAAATGACAAATCAACCCTTTAGGAAAAAGGTTAACTTACAAAACCCGTGAATACGATGTGTGTGTGATACCGGGCAAGTGTTTCCCGGGTCGTGTCCCAGCGAGGTTGGAATGGACAATCGTGTAAGGTTTGGAATTAGAGTGACTGATGATTGTAATATGGAATTTTGTATTTCATTTTAATTCTAATTAAATAAATAGAAACAAATTCTCAAAATAAAATTAAGATTAAAGCAGATTATATTAAAAACGCAAAACGAGAATTCTAAAAAACGGGTTTGAAAAGTGAAATCTCTAAAATTTAATCTTACAAGTACCAAATTATTTTTCCTAAGTTATAAATGACAAAAGAAAATTTTAGAAAAAAGATTTGTATTTTTCTGACTTTTATATTTTTTATTATGATTTAAAAAGAAAAATGCGTAAAAAATATTAAAACTATTCTAAAAATTCTGAAATTTTTTGATAAATAACTTTATGTTGAAACAAGCCTAGGAAAAATATAAAAAAGGTGCCAGCTTATTGGGATAAGCTGGTAATAAGCTAATAAGCTCGAATAGCTTAAAAGGGAAAAATGGGTTAAATAAAAAAAAGTGTAGATTCTTAACTGAAAAAGACCCAAGGGCAGTTGGTTGTGTGTGAGTCAAGAGGCTGGGGTTCGAATCCTCGTTTTGACTTTTTGCTTTTTATTTTCTTTTTTTAATTTTTATTGTTGAAACTGATTAAGCATAAGACAATAAGCAATTTTCACAACTGGAACTATTTTTGAAAACTTCTAATAAGCCCAGAAATAAGCTGAGAAAAGCTGATCAGTTGGTTAAAATAGAAATAGCCAAGCTTTTTTAAGAAAAAGGGCTGATAAGCTATTTAATAAGCTAAGGGCAAACTGAAACTAGCAACCACAACCAACAATAAGCTAATATGGAAACTGAAAAAGCCACAAGAAGAGGGAAATAAGCACTGATCAAGGCAAATAAGTACAAGAGTGGACTGCTATGCACAGGGCATCTCAGTCAATTCTAGACAAGTTCAAGCTTAATTAAGAGCACTTATATTACAACTAAATACCACAACAGCTTAATACACTTAAAGCTGACATAGCAACGATTACCTAGAACCAAATAGCAGACCAAGAGAAGCTTATTTGCTTCTTAAAAATAAGCTGGGAAAGTGGCTGAGTTAGCACAATTAACCACTGATGACTCAGTGGTTTATTGTGAATTTAAGCAACTTTTGAGCTTATTCCAAAGCTCAAATAAACTAGGACAGGGTCTGGATTTGATAATAAGCAAAGATCACCTAGCAAACTACTGAGAAATCGGAAAATCAGGCATTGATTAGAACAAATAAGCACTTATAATGGGTCTAGAAATTTGATGCAGTCTGCTTATAGGGATTTGGTTGTGCAGACTTGCACAAAATGGTTCAAAACAACTCAATACCAACTGAAACCTATCCAATTCTTGTGTATCCACTTTAACCACTAAATAGAACTCAAAGTTATCAGAAATGAGGACCAAATAAGCTCAAGCTTGTGAGAAGCTTATATGAGCAGTCCAAGTTCTAAGTTTATCACAGTTGGTTCAAAACTTCAAAATCCTTCAAAACAGGCCATAAGCTCTTAACAAAAGCTTATATATACTAAGTAAATCAAGATCAAAGTTTAGGAATATGCAAATGAACAGTGATCAACCATTTTGACCCATTTTGGTTTTTTACCCAAACAGCCCTTATAAAGGACTGATATGTGATTTTCAAAGGCAAAGCCACTTTTAAGCTTAGGTTTCTAAATATAACTAATTCAAAAACTTATTTAAACTATCATTAGCAACTTTTAACATGTAAATAAGCACTACAATAAGCTATGCTAAATATGGCTATAATGGACTGATTTTAACTTAAAAAATGAAAATGAGATTTTAAACTAACACTAACTATCAAACTAGCTTAAATTAACTCTAATAACATAAATAAGTACTGAGAAACAAAGAAGCACACAAATAAGCTATGGAACAGTAAACTAGGAAACAATGAAAAAAATTGAAAATAGCTTACAACTGTATTAGGCTATGAAACAATGGAATTAGATCAGAAACATACCTAGCTTGTCAATGACAAGCTAGAAACCCAATTCAGCTCTCCAGAACAGCTTATTTCACACAACTGCTTATTTTGAGCTTCTTTGACTTTTGTTGACTGTTTTGATCTTTTCAAATGTAGAACAGCTGGAGACTAATATAAGCTTATAAAAAGCTATGATAAGCTTATATAAGCTTATAGCAAGGGTACTGAGGCTTGTGAGTGATTCTTAACAAGATTTGAACTTAATACGAATTAACAACAACACTTGAACTTCTATTAAACTTAAAACTGAGTACAATACTGGATTAAATTAGAACAAATAACTTAAAAAGGACTTGAATTGATTACTGGAAACTAAAGTTGATAATATTAAAACTTATAAACTACAATACGATTTAAGATAAAAAAAACTACTTGCCAATTAAGGCTACATTGTGACCTATTTATACTAATTCTAAGGTGGGATATTCTTCTTATCATCCTCTGATCATTCCTTGACCCTTGGATTGGTGTGAATCAATCTCAGCCTTCAAAACCACTTTTGGTGCCAAAATAGTTAGTGGGAAAAACAACTTGGTCAGGTAACGTGTGATGGGGAAGAAGCAATTAATGCTTCTTGGTTTGTTAGGAAGTGTATTGAGGAAGCTTGGAGGGTGGTGGATGTGTCAGGGATAAGGAGGAGGGGGGTGGTATGGTTTTTGCGGGCATGGTTTAGAGAAGGTGGGTTTGACTGAGGTCAAACTCTGGTTTTAGTTAAAAGAAAGAAAGGTGGGTCGGGTTTTATTTTAAAAGGGATTGGGCTTGGTTTTATTAGTGTGTGGGCTGGGTTTAGTATTTAGGATGGGTTTATTATTTTTGGCTGGGTTTAGTTTAGGATAGAAATTAGATTTAGGTTTAATCTTAGGGACCAAAGTTGTACAATCTGAAAATCCAGGGACCAAGGCTGCCAAAAGTGAAATTTATTTCCAAGGACCATTTGTGTCATTTTGGTATTTTTTTGGGGGTTGACTTGACTTTGTCTTTGACTTTTGTCTTCACTTGATCAAATGCATAATTGTTGTCGAGTCGATCCAAAAATATTCGTTTTTGTTCCGTTTTCAATCCTTCAGTACCTGAAACACATAAAACACAAACCAAGGATATCTGCAATATATATTGGGTGTTTTTGATCATTTTAGTGTCTTTTATGGGTATAAAATGATGAGTATTTACACACTCATCATAAAGATTATCAATGTACCGGATATTCACTTGAAATCGTGTAATCACTTTCCAATAGAAACTATTCGACCCTATGCCTGGGTTACACGAATATCTCTATGGGATAAGACCAAGTGATGTTCTTGTTTTAGGCACAAATCAAGAACCGAATTGCTTTCAAGTATTTAGGTTTTTATCGTCTGTATCCATGCATATGTGATGATCTCTATTTAATATAGAGATTTACTCAAAACCCTAGTCAAAGGAATTATGAGAATATATTGGCCAAATATTCTCCATATAATTTCCTTAATTCTAGCTATAGTGGTTACAAGACCAGAAAATCATGGTCTTAATTACGAATTTGAAACTTCCCAAAATAGGTCAAAGTTAGTTACAAATTCTATCCTGCGTTACCAGCAGTAGAATCTATGCCTAGCAGCACAATAAATTGTACTAGCAGTAGAATCTCTTGCCTAGCAGCCCAGCAGTACAATTATTTGTACTAGCAGTAGGATGTTCTGCTCAGCAGTAGTATCAATAACACTAGCAGCAGAACCACAAACCACTAAATTGAGTCAGGGTAAACAGTGACTTGATGGGTGTACACTCCGTACCTCCAAGCCCATTACCAGGTGTGAATTAATCCCTCAAGTGCACTAAATTTTCCAACAATCCTCCCCAAATTTAGTTCACTTCTTTTGCATGAAAATAAACATTAAACAAACATGTGCATAAATGAAAATATCTTGAAGATTGAATTCTCATCTTAGTACATTACACGTTCAAATATTCGAGAATCAGGGTGTTCTAAGAATTGAACCCTTCAAACCATTTGAATACCTGAAGATAAAATACACACAAGTTTCAAACACTTAAAAGCTCCTGACACTATACAAGCCATGTGTCCATATCTAATTCATAAATGTTGTAAAAGCTAAAAGTCCAAAGCTTCCTGAAGCGGCAAAACTTCAACATTTACATAGGTGGTTCCTCTTTATTCATGCTCTTGCTAAGCACTTTTTCAAAGAAAATAACCATTGAGAAGTAAAGACTTCATCCTCCTTTTCAGCAAGTTCTGAGCACAACCTTGGGATGATAATAAACATGTGCTCCAGTCCACTAAATGTTCAGCTTTCCACATTGAACTCAGCTCCCAAGTTTCTTCATGAGGGAGTTGGGTGTCTTAGCATTCAGTGACTAAGTTGGACTTCAAACCCATCCCTTTAGCAGACTTTAAAACCAAGTCTCTAGCCAAACCCTTCATCAAGTGATCAGCTAAGTTATGTTGAGATCTAACAAACTCTATAGATACCACCCCATTCATGATAAGCTCACGAATTATGCTATGCCTGACACCTAAGTGTCTAGATTTCCCATTGTACATTTGGCTATAAGCCTTTGCTAATGTAGCAGCACTATCATAACGGATAGAAATAGGTGCTATAGGTTTAGGCCACAATGAAATCTCAAGAAGCAAGTTTTTCAACCATTCAGCTTCTTTACCAGCAGCTGCTAAAGCCACAAATTCAGATTCCATGGTTGAATTGGTGATGCAAGTTTGCTTCTTGGATGCCCAAGAAATTGCACTTCCACCAAGTAGGATTACCCAGCCACTAGTAGACGAATTGTCTTCAGTGTTACTGATCCAACTTGCATCAGTGTATCCTTCTACTACTGAAGGATAACCAGTATATGAGAGACTATAATCCATAGTTCTCTTCAAATACTTCAGTACCCTCTGAATTGCTTGCCAATGATGAGCACTAGGATTACTAGTATACCTACTTAGTTTACCCACAGCAAATGCAATGTCAGGTCTTGTACAAGTCATGGCATACATTAGGCAGCCAATCACCCTAGAATATTCAAGTTGAGATACAGCCTTGCCAGTATTAGGCATGAGCTTCTCACTTGTATCTATAGGAGTACTCACTGGAGTACAATCAAAGTAATTAAATTTCCTCAACACCTTCTCAATGTAATGAGACTGAGAGATAGAAATTTTGTTACTTTCATGTTTAATCCTTATACCAAGGATAACATCAGCCTCCCCCATATCCTTCATGGAGAACCTTGATGACAAAAATTCCTTTGTTAGGTCAACTTGATTTTGGTCTGTGCCAAAGATCAACAAGTCATCAACATATAGACAAATAATGACTCCTTTACCAGATTCATCAAATTTGCTATATACACATTTGTCAAACTGGTTAAGTGAATAACCACTAGACAAGACCACTTCATCAAATTTTTGATGCCATTGCTTAGGTGTCTGCTTCAGTCCATATAAGGACTTAATCAGTTTACACACCTTGTTTTCATTGCCAGGCATGATGAAGCCCTGAGGTTGGTTCATATAAACCTCCTCATCCAATTCACCATTCAAGAAAGCTGTCTTCACATCCATCTGATGAATAATCAGATTGTGAATTGATGCCAAAGCAATTAGCAATCTTATGGTACTGATACGAGCCACAAGGGCATAAGTATCAAAATAGTCTATTCCTGACTTGTTTAAAGCCCTGAATGACTAGTCTAGCCTTGAACTTTTCAACAGTTCCATCTACCTTCATTTTCTTTTTGAAAATCCATTTGCAGCCTAGAGGCTTACAACCAGGTGGTAGATCAGCCAACACCCAAGTGTTGTTGCCCATGATGGAGTCCATTTCATCATTTATTGCTTCTTTCCAGAAAGCAACATCCTGGGACTTCATTGCTTCATCATATGTTTTGGGATCATCCTCAACATTAAAGCAATAGGAGTGTTGGTCAGAGACCTCATCCCTTGTTCCTTCAATTAAGTATAATTGAAACTCAGGTCCAAATGACTTTGGAGTCCTGACCCTTTTGCTCCTTCTGAGCTCAGGTTCAGGTTGTTGAACCACAACCTCATCACGGACCTCATCAGAGATCTCTGATACACCAACATCATTAGTTCCATTAGAAATCCTCTGACTTGGTCTAGGGACTGAAGAGAATCTATTCTCATCAAATATTGCATCCCTTGATTCAATTATTGAGTTAATTGAAACAGATTCATTAGGTTCAATAACATAGAACCTATATGCCTTGGAATGCTCAGCATATCCAACAAAGATGCATTCAATGCCTCTTTCACCCAAAGTTTTTAATTTTGGATCAGGGAGTTTCACAACAACCCTACAACCCCAAACCCTGAGATAATTCAGGTTTGGTTTCTTTTTAGTCCAAAGTTCATAAGGGGTTGTCTTGTTCCTTTTGTTGGGAACCCTATTTAATAAATAGCAAGCTATTAACATAGCTTCACCCCAGAACCCTTGACTCAGCCCAGAATAGGACAACATAGAATTAACCATCTCCTTCAGCACCCTCTTTTTCCTTTCAGAAATACCATTTTGCTGAGGATTATAGGGAGCATACGTTTCATGGATTATACCAACAGACTAAAAATAAAGAGTATCCATGTACTTACCTCCCCTATCAGTCCTTAATCTCTTGATCCGGGAACTTTGTTGCAATTCAACCTCAATTTTAAATACTTTAAATTTATCTAATGCTTCATCTTTAGTATGTAATAAATAAACATAACAAAACCTAGAATCATCATCAATAAAAGCCACAAAGTATTTCTTATTCCCCAAAGAGGGAGTAGCATGTAAATAACATAAGTTACTATGAACCAGTTCCAACACTTTAGTTTCACGTTTTACACTTTGAAATGGTTTCTTAGTTATCTTGTTCATCATACAAGTTTTACACTTTTCAGTGTCCATATCAAAGGCTGGAATTAACCCATCCTTGGACATATCTTGCATTCTCTTAAAGTGTACATGGCCAAGTCTAGCATGCCATAAGGTTGAATCATTCAATTTAGATGTTGACATAAAAGCAGAATTAACCATATCATGAACAATGTTAAGTCTGAACATTTGATTACATAAATAACCAAAACCAATAAACACACCATGTTTAGATAACACAAACTTATCAGATTCAATCACTTGTTTATAACCACAATTATTTAAAACACTACTAGAAACCAAATTCTTTCTAATAACAGGAACATGTAAAAAATTAAACAAAGAAACAATCTTTCCAGAACTAAACTTCAAATCTACACATCCTTTTCCATGCACTAGGGCTGTTGACTCATTTCCCATATGAAGAATAGAACCATCATTCATTGACTCGTAGGTCTTGAACCAGCTTCTATCTTTACACACATGAGTTGTTGCTCCAGAGTCAACCCACCACGCAACATTATCATCCTGCACAAAGTACACTTCAGATATATATGTAACATAATAAATCTCAAAAGACTTATCAAATATATTCTGACCTTTTAGGGAATTGGTATTACCATTCCCAGGTCCACTTGTGCCTGATCCATTGGTTTTATTTCCAATTTTAACACCTTTACAATCCTTCCTGAAGTGTCCAGTTTTACCACACTTCCAACAAGTAGCTTTTGACTTTTTGTTACGATCAGTTTTGGTGTTATCCTGATGCTTACGTTTGCCCTTGTTGTCATTGTTCCTGGAGGAGTTGTTATGCTCCACCATATTGACAACTGATGGACCAGCAGCATTGCTGCTCTTTGGCTTGTCACTTTCATGTGCCTTGAGTGATTCCTCAATGCGCAAATGACTGCCCAACTCAACAAGAGTTAATTCCTCCTTCTTATGCTTTAGCATATGCTTGAAATCTTTCCAAGAAGGAGGTAATTTATCGATGATACAAGAGACTGAAATAGCCTCATCCATGTTCATCTTGTGTTGTGTGAATCGACCAAGTATACTAAGAAGTTCATTGTATTGTTCCATGACAGGTCTAGAATCGACCATTTTGTAATTGTTAAAATTACTTACAATGAACTTCTTACTTGATGCATCCTCTGCAGACATAGTCATCATTCTCCCATTTGCTCCTGTTCCTCATCTGTTCCATAGTAGCATCATCCCCATGATCTTCAGGAATGGATGTGGTCAGAACATACACCACATTCATGCTTGACAACAAGAAGTGCATCTTCTTTTGCCATCTTCTGAAATCAACACCTTCAAACTTTTCCAGTTTGGAAAAGTTAGCAGCCATATGCCTCATAGCAGCAGCCATTGATTATCACTAAAATAGTTTCTATTGATTGTTGATTTTTTTGTGGGGCTTTGTGTTTTCCCAGATCAGGGTAAAGATAATCAATGTACCAGATATTCACTTGAAATCGTGTAATCACTTTCCAATAGAAACTATTCGACCCTATGCCTGGGTTACACGAATATCTCTATGGGATAAGACCAAGTGATGTTCTTGTTTTAGGCAAAAATCAAGAACCGAATTGCTTTCAAGTATTTAGGTTTTTATCGTCTGTATCCATGCATATGTGATGATCTCTATTTAATATAGAGATTTACTCAAAACCCTAGTCAAAGGAATTATGAGAATATATTGGCCAAATATTCTCCATATAATTTCCTTAATTCTAGCTATAGTGGATACAAGACCAGAAAATCATGGTCTTAATTACGAATTTGAAACTTCCCAAAATATGTCAAAGTTTGTTACAAATTCTATCCTGCGATACCAGCAGCAGAATCTATGCCCAGCAGCACAATGAATTGTACTAGCAGTAGAATATTTTGCCCAGCAGACCAGCAGTACAATTATTTGTACTAGCAGTAGGATGTTCTGCTCAGCAGTAGTATCAATAACACTAGCAGCAGAATAGCAATAGAACCACAAACCACTAAATTGAGTCAGGGTAAATAGTGACTTGATGGGTGTACACTCCGTACCTCCAAGCCCATTACCAAGTATGAATTAATCCCTCAAGTGCACTAAATTTTCCAACAACCAGCTCTACACAACTTGTTTCCCTTTACAAGTCCTTCACACAATTCAGCTGCACTCTTCCTTCTCTTTTTTTATGGCCTACCAATTTGTGGTTTAGGATCTGGTGGGATTATTGTGTTCAGGTTATTGGATTTTTGCCAAAAATCATGACCATTTATGGGATTTATTTTAAACTTGTACATCTCTTTCCAAGTAGATAGCCAATATTTTTCATGACAATAAGACTCAGGTATTCCTGTTTCTTCCCCATTGCTTGCCTTGTTCCAAATGGCAGCCATTGCATGCTTGCAGGGTATACCTCTTAACTCCCACTTCCTACAACTACATTCCCTAGTCCTCATATTGACTAAACACTGAAACCCATAAGGACCATTGGCTTGGTATAAGTCACCACCATTCCATTCAATCTATATATCATACATAACCTAGTTACAAACTCCAAACAGCTATACAGAAATGTTAAAAAATAGGCATGAAAGAGTTTGGCAATGTACCTTTATATGAGCTGCATCTTTGACAGTTTTTTGGAAAATTCTACTAGTAGTGGGTGTAAGTGGACCATCAGATTTGGCAATAACTTTTTGGACATTAACAATTCTTTTCATTAGATAAACTCTAATGAATTCCAAATATGTGATGATAGGTTTGTCCCTACCATCTACAAGCTGTCTATTTAGAACTTCACACATGTTACTCAACAACACATCACAGTTTGCCCTTCCTGCAAGTTTATTAAAAGTACTTGTTAAATTTTTTCAAAAGAAGTTAAATATTTGTGAATATAGTTTTAAAGTAAGTATACCTGAAAAGTGAGACCTACTCCAGTGCTGGCGTGGGATCTTTTTCAACCATTCATAAGCTTCTTTTTTAAAAGATTTCAGTGTGTCCATATGCTTATCAAAATGCTACACAGTAGTAGCAGTTGCACATCTCCATAACATCTGTTTGTACATTTGACCTCTCCAACTCAGCTTCATATTGTCATATATGTGTTTAAGACAAAACCTATGCTCTGCACAAGGAAAGGTCTCTACTATTGCTGGTATGACACCCTAAGATTGATGACATATAAAACAAGTTCATTATCTGACAATGGTAAAACCTATGAATGAATTGAAATATAAAACAAGAATAATAAAAAACATACCTTTTGCCTGTCTGATATAAAAGTAAAATTTGAGTTTCTGAAAAGCTCCAAGTCATCACCTGTTAGCATCTATATTTTTAGAGAAGTGATGGTCATTTTGTAACATCAATACTTGTGTGTCGAGTAGGTTAATTATAGTCTAGAAATGTTGGGCTTTTGATAGTATAACTTGTAAGAAATACACATGTAATGACTAAGCCCATCAAAAGCCCAACCAATTCTCAAAAGCCCATCCTCAAGGATTTAGGGCGTCACTTTCCACACTATTTAAACACACTCTCACCCTCATTTGTAGTATTCTTCTTAGTATTGTGTAGGTGTGAGAGTGTGTAGGTGAGTGTATGTTTTTGTATTGTTCTCTCGAGGTTTTATACATCAATCATACGGTTATAATTCATACGCATCATCTCACTTTCTCTTCATCTATATTTCTAGTCTTTGAGTTTCACGGTTTAGTAGCTTAATATAGATTAGGTTGTAGTTTAAGGTTGGTTCGAGTAGATTCCTTAAGGTTTACAAGTGGTATCAATCGCCATACAAGGATTTAGGTATTAGTTGTGTTGTTGTTTTTTTTATCTTTTAAGCTTAAAAAGTTTCGTATTTTGTTCTCAAATCGAATACTATTTGAAGGTTTCTGATTTTAACGTGGGTTTTTGAGAAAAAGTTTGTAGCTTTTAAGTTTATACGTGGATTTTCAACAAAAAGGTGATAGCTTTTTGTGGTTTAACGAGTGCTTAAGTGAAAAAGGTGTTAGCTTTTTGTTGGATCGTGAGTTTTAGATAAAAAGTTGTGAGCTTTTTGTGTTTAAAGTGTGTTTAAGACAAAAAGGCTGTAGCTTTTTAAGGCTATCGTGAAGATTAGTGAAAAAGTTGTGAGCTTGTGTGTTTAACGTGAGTTTTTTATTACAAGTTTTTGGTTGCTTTTGATCGAGACTAGGTGCTACAAAAATCCAAGGTTCGAGTCTTCATTGCGTGAATTTTCTATCACATATATTGTATAAGACTTGTGATAAAAGTTGTTCTACTTCGACTTGTGAAAATATCCAACTCTTGTATAAGATTTGCGATAAATTGGGGTTTATCGAAATTGTGCCGAAGCCTTTTATCGAAATTGTGCCAAAGCCTTTTATCGAAATTGTGCCAAAGCTCTTATTGAAATTGTGCGAATCAGCTTTTATCCCAATTGAGCTGAAGTTATCGAATTTGTACAAATTACCATCTATCGCAATTGTGACAACTTTTGGCAATTGACACTTCTGGTCCCTTATCGAATTTGTGTCAACTTTCAGCAATTGGCAATTTCAGTCCTTTATCGAATTTGTGGCAGTTTTGTGTACTTTTCAGTCTTGGCAGAATCAGCCCCTCGCAATTGTGTTAAACGCTTATCAACTTAAATAACTTTTATAGATTTGATTCGTACGTAATTTCTACAACTCCAAAAGTGAACTCGGTATTTTTCTCGCTTGTATAAGTGTGCAAAATACTTCGACAATCGGATATCTACTATTTTGTATAAAATAGTTAGATTTTTTATATAAATTATAAATTTATATAAATTAGATAAATTCTATCTAAATTGAAATTTTGCCATAATTTGTATAAATTTTGGTTAAATTGAAATTTCTATAGAAATTGTCATTTTATCTAAATTATAATTTACATAACTTTTGTCGAATTTGTGAACTTTTGATTTTGTCGAAATTATAGTCTAGTCAAATTTAGTAACTTTATTTAATTTGTTGTAACTTCAACGATCATCAACAACAAACCAAGGCTTCACAACAACAACAAAGCTTAACCTTCAACGACCACAACACCTATTTCTTTGCAACGATCCTGAATCAACCGAATCAACTTTATCATACAACATCAACAATGACTACTCAACAAGATATCCATGCAGCTGGTGCTGAAAACCGTCCTCCAATGCTAGAAAAAGGTAGTTACCTTCCATGGACAAGCCGTATGCTTCGATACATGAAAACCAAACCTAATGGACAAGGTAAACTCTTGATTAACTCCATTCAAAAAGGTCCATTCAAGCCTCTTCAGGTTCAAGAACCGGGTAATCCAAATTCAATACCTCCCGTTCCACCATCCTTTCATGATCAAAAAGAAGAGGAATACACAGCAGATGATTGGAAACAAATTGAAGCTGATGACTTAGCCATGCATTTAATTCAACTTGGTTTACCACAGGAAATATTTTATGCTGTTGACAGTTGTGAAACTGCTTATATAACATGTGGGAACGAGTTCGAAGGCTTTGTCATGGAACGGAAATTGGTCAACAAGACATTGAAAACAAGCTTCTGGCTGAATGGGAGAAGTTCACGTCCACCCCGGCTGAACCAATTAAATCTTATTACACAAGGTTTTGTACTCTCATGAATGAGCTCATTAGGAACAAGTTGGCTCCAAGGCAAATTGTTCAAAACATCAAGTTCATCAACAACCTTCTAGAGGAATGGGGACGATATGTCACAATCGTTAACCAAACAAAGAATCTTCATGAGCTGAACTATGATCAATTGTATGACTTTTTGAAACAAAACCAGAAAGAGGCAGATGAAGTTAGGAAAGAGAAGCTAGCCAAACAACATGATCCTCTAGCATTGATTGCTCAAGCACCAACACCAACAACAGTAAACACACAACCATCATCATCCACTCCCACTCAGAACTTCCCACAATTACCATTCTACCCACAACAACAACAAGTCATTCCACAACAACAATACCCACCATTCCAAGAACCCCAAGTTAATGACCAGGAAGACGCTATGGCTGCTATGTCACATGCATTTGCTCTAATGACTAAAGCTTTCCAAGGAAGCTATTCCACACCTACCAACAACAACCAAAGGATTTCATCAAACACTCGCAACAGGCAGATTGCACAGCCGAGTTTCAATATGGGTAATCAAGGACAAATGTTGGAGTTTATGGGAATCAGCAAGGATATGCTACAGGGTTTTAGATGGGAAATCAAGGGCAGTATGCAGGAAATGCAGGCAATCAGATGGGTCAGTATATGGGTAATCAGAATCAGTTGGGGCAAGTTGCTGGAAATCGAAGGGGTCAGAATATGGGGAATCAGTTTGGGAATGTTGCTGCTCCAGTAGCTAGGAATGTGAATCAAGGGAATGTGTTGAAATGTTTTAACTGTCAAGGTACTGGTCACATGGCAAGGAACTGTCCCACAAGGCCAAAGAAGAAAGATCCAGCATATCTGCAGAAAGCATTGCTGTTATCACAGAAGGAAACGGCCGGGTTACAGTTGAGTGCAGAGGAGAATGATTTCATGGCATTGATGGATGACATGGAAGACCTGGAAGATATTGATGCCAACTGCATCTTCATGGCCAATCTTCAGGAGGTTAAATATGATACGGATTCTGATGCACCTCCTGCGTATGATATCAATGGAATCTCTGAGGTACAACCATATGCTACATGTCACAATAATGAAATGTTTAAAATGTCACCTCAGAATGAACAGCATCCTGCGACTCCTGCACCCACTTACGATACATATATGGACTCCCCAAGTTGTAGCAATACGACTATGGCTACTCCAGATATGAATCCTAATGGAGGCTTCGAGTCACAGTATACTACGAATGATGAGGAAACACGTGCTTTATTTGAATCATTATTGAATAACTGTAGTATGGAAATCGAAAAGGTCAAAAAGATCAATCGCGATGTTAAGGCCGCGAATGAGAAATTGCCGTTGAGCTTGAGAGATATAAGGTAAATGAACAAGCTTTTGAATTTAATAACAAACGACAGTCAGAACTTGAAACTGGATATAGAGATTCTATGTTAAGGGAGAAACATTTGCAAATCAAATACGACACTCTCGATGTTAAGTTGAACATGCAAATAAAATCCCTAAACAAGGAAATTTCTGAATTAACCACCCAACTTTCTAAACAAAAATCAATTTGTTCTGATCTTGAAAAAGAGAAGAAAGAATTGCATGCTAAGTTTTCAAAACGAGAAAATGATCTTCTTGATGAAATCATTGACAAACAAGAAAGCATTAAAAAGTTGGAAGAATTGCTTGTAAAAACGGGTCATTCTGCTCAAACTCAAAATATGCTAATCAAAGATCCAAACCCGATTTTACATACAATGAAGAAAATGGCTATCGGTTGTGAAAACCCTTAGAAAGCTCAGAAGGAACAGAATGTGTTGTATAATGGTAATGTGCTAAATGATAATCATGACCCTCCCGAAGTTCGGGATTCTTATGAAACGATTGAGCTTACCAAAGAGAGTCGTGTTAAAATGAGCCAGAAGCACCCAGATATCAGACCAATTGATTATAATGAGCTTAACAAAATATCTGGAGTTTATCAGGTTCAAAAAGAGTCACCATTGTTTTTCAAAAAACCAGTGGCTGTCACAAAAAGAAAAGTTGTTTCGAAACATCTTTCTAACATCGAACAAATATTCTCTAAGAACACTTGTAACACAAGTGAAGCTAGACAATATTTGGCTGATCTTAAAAGGAGAGTTGAAACACTTCAAATGACTGTGGCATCCAAAACAAATAGTAACTACAATGATTGGTTTTCAAGTTTTCATACAGAACAGAAAAAGATGTTTGAAAAAGATATCATTCCTCCACTATTTGCAATTTATGCGGTAGTTCTGAATGTTGAAAGAACTTTTCTGAATGAAACAGCCGACTTTGTCAAGGACCACAAATCCCTGGTGAAGGAAGCTAATGAAAACATTGAACACATAAAAGTTTTGGAAAGACACAATGACATACTCTCTGAAGTAGCTCTATCAACTGAAATTATGTCCATCATTTATCAAACATATTCTGTAGAGGATGATGAAAGACTGAGAGCTGAGACTTCTGCAATTGTTGAAAAATATGAAAATGCATTTGCTAAGATTGAAAAGGAAAACATAACATATTTTAAACAACTTGATCGGAAAAAGGAAGAATGCAAGTATGACAAATTGTCGTATGAGCATTCTTACAAAAACATGCAAGAACAAATTGATCTTTTGAAGTCTCAGCTTGAAAGTCAAAATAGGAAGGGTGAGGAAACTAAGGACAAGCCAATTGTTAAACCAAAAATGTCTATTTCTCAAAGTGTTCCAGTCACTCCAACACCCTTGCCTAAGCGAAGTGAAAAATCAACAAATGTTGATAAAGGGAAAGCAGTTGTCGAAACACCAAATGTGATAGCACCTGGACTTTATAGGATTAGTACCACTACTGCGTCTACCTCTACATCTAAAACATATAGGGCGATAGACAAAAGTGTGAAAAATAATCCACATGAGACTAGGACTGCTAAAACAAAGTCCAATGACAACAAGATAAATCCTAATGCGTGTGCCTTACGTTCTACAGGAGTAGAAAGTACCTCTAGGAGCAGCGGACTAAAGCCTAGGAGCAATACAAGGAACAATAGAGTCCCGCCTGCATCTAAGAGTGAAATCAAGAATAAAACGGAAGGAGTAGAAGAACACCCTAGGATTTTATCGCTTTCGAATAAGAAACATATGTCATCTGGATGTAATGTTAAGGACAATATTTCAAGTACTTGTAATGAATCTAGTTGTTTAATGAGAAAGAAATCTTTGTCTGAAAATGTTTGTGATGATATTGTTTCTAATGATGTGCATGTGAATGCTCGGCCTAAACAGAAAAATGTGCCTTCAGGAACTAGTGCTAGATCTAGATATGTTAAAAGACTTATTAAACTAGCTAGGTCAACCACTAGTAACATATTGCCTAAGGACCATCTTAAGTTTTGCGCATGGAAACCAACGGGTAGAAAGTTTACACTTAAGGATGGCTCATTAGAAATTGCTTCAAATGAACAAATTGAAACCGTCTCTAAGTGTGATTCATCTGTTACCTCTAACCCCCTGGGACAAAATGTTAAACGATTTCCATATACAAAACCATCTGTTCTTCGCAGGTCATTAAAATTTGTCTTTGGATCGTCGACTCGGATTGCTCCAAGCACATGACCGGGAATCTAAAGCTACTGATCAACTTTGTATGGAAGTTCATGGGAACAGTTCAGTTTGGAAATGATCATGTAGCAGCTATTCTGGGTTATGGAGATCTTCAGTTCGGGAATTTCTTAATCACTAGGGTTTACTATGTCGAAGGGTTGGGACACAATCTGTTTTCAGTTGGACAGTTTTGTGACGCAGATTTAGAGGTTGCATTTAGAAGGAATACATGTTTCGTTAGGAATTTGTTTGGAGATGATCTCTTAACCGAAAATCGTGGAACCAATCTCTATGCTATCGACATTAACCAAATGGCCTCTTCATCACCAATTTGTTTCATGACAAGAGCTGACGAAACTAAGTCTTTGTTGTGGCACAACCGTCTATCCCATCTCAACTTCGACACAATAACAAAGCTTGCCAAAGACGACATCGTCACCGGTCTCCCAAAATTCAAATACACCAAAGAACACTTATGTCCATCCTGTGAGCAAGGCAAAAGCAAACGGGCAACTTATAAACCTAAAACCGTACCCAATTCGGTCGATAAGTTACATCTGTTGCACATGGACTTATGTGGCCCACTGAGAGTTTAGAGTATCAATGGGAAAAAGTATATTCTTGTTATTGTCGATGATTATTCAAGATATACATGGGTAAGGTTTCTAATATCAAAAGACGAAGCATCAGGCATCATCATCACCTTTCTGAAGTGAATTCAAGTTCTACTTCAAGCTCCAGTTAGGATAGTAAGAACTGAAAATGGCACGGAATTCACTAATCAGGAGTTAAGAACATATTTTGAAGAAACTGGAATCACCCACCAGACATCAGCTGTTAGAACTCCACAGCAGAACGGGGTAGTGGAAAGAAGAAATAGAACTCTTGTGGAAGCTGCTCGTACAATGCTGATTTATTCTAGTGCACCGTTATTCTTATGGGCAGATGCTGTTGCCACTGCTTGTTTTACTCAGAACCGATCCCTAATCCATCCAAGATTCAATAAAACCCCATATGAGCTAGTGAACAACAGAAAACCCGATATCTCTTACCTTTAGGTATTTGGTGCTTTATGCTATCCTACGAATGATAGAGAGGATCTGGGGAAACTGAAAGGTAAGGGTGACATTGGTATCTTCATTGGTTATTCAGATAACTCGAGGGCATTCAGGGTGTATAACAGGAGAACGAAAAGGATTATGGAGACGATGAATGTGAAATTTGACGAGATTTCACAGATGGCTTCTGAGAGACTCGCTCTAGAACCTGTGCTTAACCCGATGGCTTCTAATCATACCAGATTAGGACCCACACCAAATAGTCAGACTTCTGGATATATTAGTTCAGGACTCGTACCACAAGGAGCTCAGTCAACTACTACTGACAAACCAACAAATCAAGAACTGGACACTTTCTTCGAGTTTATGTATGATGAATACTATGGTGGAACTTCGATAAATGCATCACAACAACGTTCCGCTGCACCCGCTCAACAACCTCAACCACCACCACCACCAACGCAAGATGCATCAACAACATTCGAAGTTGACGCACCAACTCCCTCAACGTCATCAACATCTACTCCAGCAACTCCAGTAATTGAAATTGTGTTACCAAGAGTTGATGAGCAAAACCAAACAATACCCCAATTCAAGAAGAACAACAACAAAACGATGCTGTGTTAGAAGAAGAACCATTTGAAAACCCATTTGCAACAGATTCTGCTGAATCTTCTTCTTGGTTACATGAACCAACTAACACGCATTCATCAAATCCAAGGTACCCTTCTACGTTACAGTGGACAAAAGACCATCCAATAGAACAAGTCATTGGTGAACCCTCACGGCTAGTTCAGACGAGGAAACAGCTCGCCACCGATTCTGATATGTGCATCTTTGCCTGCTCAGTCAGTCTAAAAGAGCCAAAGAACATTCGGGAAGCCATGACAGACAATGCATGGATTGAAGCGATGCAGGAAGAACTTCTCCAATACCAATTACATGACACTTGGGATTTAGTGCCAAGACCAATCGACAAACTTGTCATTGATCTTAAGTGGTTATGGAAGAACAAAAAGGATGAAGAGATGACTGTAATTCGCAACAAAGCTCGTCTAGTGGCTAAGGGATTCAGACAAGAAGAAGGAATAGATTTTGATGAGTCATTCGTGCCAGTAGCAAGGCTTGAGGCAGTCAGGATTTTCTTAGCATACGCGGCTCACAAGAACATCACGGTCTATCAGATGGACATCAAGACAGCTTTCTTGAACGAAACTCTGAAAGAAGAACTGTAAGTGAGTCAGCCAGATGGATACGTTGACAAAGATCATCCGGACTACGTCTACAAGCTAAAGAAAGCTATCTATGGTTTGAAACAAGCCCCAAGAGCGTGGTATGACTAACTATCATCTTTCTTGCTGATTAATCATTTCACCAAAGGAACAATTGACCCGACCTTGTTTACTAAAAAATTCAAAGATGACATTTTGATTGTTCAGATTTACGTAGACGACATTATTTTTGGGTCCACTAATCCGAAACATTCAAAACATTTTGAAAATCTCATGAAAAGCAAATTTGAAATGTCCATGTTGGGAGAATTAAAATTCTTTTTGGGCTTACAAATTCATCAAACCCCACGTGGTATTTTTATAAATCAAGCTAAATATACTATTGAGATTTTAAAGAAACATGGAATGGAAAATTGTGACTCTGTTGGTACTCCAATGGTCACTTCACCCAAAATTGGTGCAGACTTATATGGGAAACCCATGGATCCGAAGAAATATCGGAGCATGATTAGTTCTCTCATGTACTTAACTGCTAGTCGACCCGATATACATTTTGTTGTCTGTTTATTAGCACGGTTTCAGGCAAGGCCTACCGAACTTCACCTCCAAGAGGTTAAACGGATCTTCCGGTACCTACGAAGAACCATCAATATGGGACTTTGGTATCCGAAGGATTCGGTGTTTACACTAACAGCCTTTTCAGATGCCGACCATGCTGGTTGCCAAGTTATCGCAAAAAGTACATCCGGAGGAGCACAATTTTTGGGAGAAAAGCTAGTAGGCTGGTCATCAAGAAAAAAAGACTGTACGGCATTATCAACCGCTGAAGCCGAGTATGTGTCTCTATCTGCGTGTTGTGCCCAAGTTCTATGGATGCGGATACAACTCACAGATTATGGCTTCTATTTCGATCGCATTCCTATCTATTGTGATTCAAAAAGTGCCATAGCCATCTCGTGCAATCCCGTGCAACACTCGAAGACCAAGCATATTAGAGTCCGCTATAACTTCATAAAGGAACACGTAGAAGAGGGTACTGTTGAATTATTCTTCGTGAAGACTGAATACCAACTCGCCGATCTATTTACTAAAGCCCTTCCAAAAGAGAGGTTTGATAACTTAGTTCGACGAATTGGCATGCGAAGCCTAACTCCCGAAGAGTTAGAAAGTCTTCTCGAAACTTCTTGAATTTTATCTCCAAAAGCTTCGCTGTAAATATTTTTGAAAAAACAAAATACAAAATTTGAAAAACCCACAAAAATAAAATACAAAAATAGAAAATTTCAAAAATACAAAAACAATATAAAATCGAAATGTCACTCAACAATGATACGGACATGTACAGATGCTTGAGCGAGAGTTCATTTAAATTTTTTCTAAAACATGTCGTTTCTCAAAATTTCTTCACTATGGCTTTCGTATATTTCAGTACGAAACCCGCACTTAAATGACGGCTTTCGTATATTTCAGTACGAAACCCGAGCTACAATGATGACTTCTGATTATATCTGATCAGGACTCGCATTGTTAATGGCAAAAGAAAACAGAGAATCCTTGAGCACATGATCAAGATTTTTCAAAAAGATTTTTCAAAATCTTTTTCCAAATTCTGTGCTCAAGATTCTTCAAAAATGAAAACTCCCTCTTTACCCTTAAATGACTTTAAACTCAAATGTTTAACAATATGCTTTATTTAAGGGGGAGTATAAAAAGAAAAACAAAATATTCCAAATCATGCTAAAATGATCTGTCTATCTCTCCAAAAAGCTCTCATTTTAATCAGTCGATATCAAAAATATCACTGCATGCTATTTATGAGGGGGGGGAGGACGTGATTAAAATGTGATCAAAAGTTTAAATATCGTGGATTGAATCTCAAAAGAGCTCTACAAAAAGACTCAGCATGAACCCTCGAATTGACGAAACTAAATATCCGTAATTGAAAAGACTTGTCCGGGATGGGTAATAATTTCAAGCTGGTTCATCCAGTTATGTAAACGTGTCTCGCAAAGGACTTGTCTGAGTAGAATGTACCAATTCGAGAGATTCGCTTTTGATATGACCGGGACGGGTAATAATTTCAAGCTAGTCTAACTAGTGATGTAAACGTGTCTCGCAAAGGTCATATTAACTGAAAATCAATCAATTCAAAATGTGCGAACTCTACCCAACATGTGCAAATTTATCTTAAAAATGCATGAGCACATGTGAAGGGGGAGTATTTCTGAAAATGTAAAACACTCGAAGTGTTATCTAAAATGTGTTCATTCATAAACACTTTGAGAGATTTTCACAAAAGGTTTTATGGCAAGTGATCAATAAATCTAGGATAATCATGGAATAATAAGGTGATTATGGTTAGGTTTATGTCCAATGATCCGCCAGAGCCGGAGGGATCTACCCAAGGACAATTCTAATAGATTAGAATTAGAAGTCCTTAGAAAAGATTGAAAAAAGGAGTAAATGAGAAAGGGAAAGAAGGGGTTGAAGAATTAAAAAGAAAAGTTTAATGAAAGGGTGAAAAGAAATAGCCCTCCATGAAAACTTAGGGCAGAAACCGAGTCAATACATCTGGTATCGGTATTCACTAAGGTGATACTGATATTGAAGACAAGACGTCATGGACCCAGTGACGCGATGCACCACCCCTCCTAGCCACTCAGATATCTCTTAAAAGATAGTTGTTTCATTTCTCACGGAGAACACTGCATAATCTATCGGCCTCTCATTCCGAGATGTGTTGATATTGAAAAGGTGGCACTCTGCTCCATGCCTCCGACTACTAAAACTAAAACGCACAATCGAGTCTAGAGCCATGAGATTCATTAAAAATCTCTTAGGAACACTTTCCATAAGAATACCCTTGTGTTCACCAAAAAGGACACAAGGTGTACAAGAGTCCTAATGAGATCTTCGGATCTTGCCATTTATATCATGATGGTTACATGCTTCAAATGGTCTACAGTCGAGGGATGATCTCCAGCGACTCACTGAATCGTGGGTGCACTTCGGTGTGTCCGTGTATGCCCTTTCGGGGTATCCGGTTCAGAACGGCCTGGGTTAAGATTAGAGAAAGTCTTCACAATATGCTGTTGACAATCTCAAAGTCTAAACCTGTAAGCGCTGGATGATTATTACTAACAGTTTTATGCAGCTACCTATAAACATCCATCAACCATCATCTGATACATCAAACATCTTCACCTCAGCATACTCATACTTATGAAGAACAATCCCAACAAAGCTCAAGTGTAAAAGTTCAAGACAGAAGGATCAAGTTAAAGACCAAGTGTTAAAAAAGAAGTCAAAAAGCTAATCAAGATGTTAAGAACAAGTTCATATGATAAAATATTATGGGAGATTGTTAGCAAGGGGAGATTGTTAGCATAAGTATACAGTCCAAGATGTATGAGTATGTTGGAGGACACGACGCATCATCACGAGAAGATTTTGATCAAGGCAAGAACATCCACAAAAGACGATGCTTTGAAGATCACGTTGCATGAAGGAATGAAGATTGAAGACTATTCTACAATGACACACAAAGATCAATACGTTGAAGACAAAAGGCCATTCACCGGAGCATCATTGAAATGACCATCCCTTAGGGGGTGATTGTTAGCATTTATATTTTTAGAGAAGTGATGGTCATTTTGTAACATCAATACTTGTGTGTCGAGTAGGTTAATTATAGTCTAGAAATGTTGGGCTTTTGATAGTATAACTTGTAAGAAATACACATGTAATGCCTAAGCCCATCAAAAGCCCAACCGATTCTCAAAAGCCCATCCTCAAGGATTTAGGGCGTCACTTTCCACACTATTTAAACACACTCTCACCCTCATTTGTAGTGTGCCTCTTAGTATTGTGTAGGTGTGAGAGTGTGTAGGTGAGTGTGTGTTTTTGTATTGTTCTCTCAAGGTTTTATGCATCAATCATACGGTTATAATTCATACGCATCATCTCACTTTCTCTTCATCTATATTTCTAGTCTTTGAGTGTCACGATTTAGTAGCTTAATATAGATTAGTTTGTAGTTTAAGGTTTGTTCGAGTAGATTCCTTAAGGTTTACATCACCAACACAGTCAAGAAGCCACTTCCATGAATACTTGTTTTCAGACTCCACTATAGCATATGCAAGCGAGTATATCCCATTGTTTGGATCTATACCCACTGTTGTCAAAATCCAACCAGGATACATACCAGACAAGAAACATCCATCCGATCCCAACAAGTCTCTTTTCTCAGCCTTAAATCCATCTTTCAAAGAACCTAAACATACATACACCCTCTTAAACTTTCTCTCCGAACTGTAGACATCATGTGGTTTTTCTACTTCAATATGAACAGTCGTGTTTGGATTGCTATTTTTTAATTCCAAACAGTAGTCTCTTGATGAAGCGAAAAGTGTACCGCTTTTAAGGGGTCATTTAAGCCCTAAATCGTATTTATTTGATCAAATATTGCCCTAAATCGTTCCTTTTGTCATTTTAGGTACTTTTGAGGAGAAATCTGGAAAAGGAGGCATTTTGGATGTTTTTGGAGCATAAAAGTGAAGAAAACGACAAAGTCTCAAAAATCGGCTAAAAGTTACCTTTGACGGCGTCAGATTTTACTCTGGACGGCGTCATGGCTTGGCAAGAAAAGGTGGATGTGAAATTTACTCATGATAAGCCAGTGAAAATTGCATGTAAATTCTGACGGCGTCACGCTTTAACCTGATCAAGGGCGTCACGGCTTAATTCAAAGAGGGACGGCGTCACGTTCAAGGTCTGACGGCGTCAAGCCTTGATAAGCCAGAACGGATTTTGGAGAGCTAAAGAGGGACGGCGTCAAGAAGGTCACCCAGGAACCCTAGAAGCGGCGAGGTGACGGCGTCACACTCCATAAGGTGACGCCGTCAGATCCAAAAGTCTATATATAGTTTTCTAATTTTTTGTCATTAGAGAGAGAGCTTAGTGTGGAATTTTTGGGAGAAAACCCTAAGACGATTTTAGCATCTTTTTCAAGGCTTTTTGCCTTGAGATCTTCCATGTTACATTGAAAGATAAGTTATCAATTAATCATTCAATATGTCTATGTGTTGTTTGATTTTATCTTGTTCTTGTCTTTTGTTTAATATGTTAGGCTAGATTTATCTTGTGTTTGCTTAGATCTAATGAAACCTAGCTATTGATTATTGGTTATTAGTGTGTTATTAGTTGTATTGGATGATTGTTTATCTATGTTAGGCTTAAGAAAACTGGCTAACTTCCTATTCGGTAACTTGCTTGAACGTCTTAAGAAACATGAACCAAATGCGTACTAAAGGTTTTTATGGTTGTATTTAATGCACAAGCGAATTCTAGTGATCCCATGTTAGGAGCTTCCTAGCCGGCTCGACATAGGAGTGAAGTAGGAGCTTGTAGAGTTGGGGAAGTACGTACGCCACCCCACGATTGGTATTAAGGAATACACCCGTCATCCACGCAACTAATACACACTAATCAACCGGTAAAAGATAGTTAGGGAGTAAGGAAATCTAAGTGAACACATTTCTCTACACATAAGTTTCTCACCAACTTTTCATTTTCAGTTATTTATTTTATTTGCATTCGTAGTAATTTGGGTTAGTTGACTAGCAACTAATTCCGCCCACTCCTTCAAACCCGAGATTTTACTTGCTTTCATAAAAAAATATAAAAACATAAAAAGAATCTTCCTCAACCCTTAGACCTATTAGAGTAGTCTTTCATACCTAACGAACACTATTCCCTGTGGAGAACGATCAATCCCCCGTACTTACCACTACACAATACTACATCGGTCAGGTACACTGCCTGGTGGGGTTGTAAGCCTCTTGAGATCCCTCGAGAGGTAAAACCTGTTGTAAGGTTGCAAAACCACGCATCAAGTTTTTGGCGCCGCTGCCGGGGAATAGTTATTGTTTAGGTTGAATTGTTACTTCTATTAGGTCTACTCACTAGATTCCTTTCTAGTGAGATTTTTATTTTATTTTTCTAGGTTTTCTTTAGTCTATCTTGTTTCTTTGTACTTTTGTTTGTGATACCTTCCACTTACCTCATGAGTAACATTGGTCATTTGATCCCTGTTATTCGTGTTTTTCGCCGTGCAAACTTTCAACTACCCGTTCCCGCCCCCATCATAGAAAACAACAACCTTTCACCCGACCATCACTTTGATAACAATTCTGAGATGGAGGAGTCTGACCATGAGAATGACTATGTTAGTCCATTTTACTACTCAGACTCCGATGAGGATGCCGGTAATGGAGAAGTAGTTAACGAGGAATGGGGAAAAGAGGAAATTGATCCCTTTAAATATGTTAACCCTAGGACTAAGATCGAAAAGGATAGCCTCTTTAACATGCAATTTCCGTGTAAGATTGGTTATCATGATTTTTATGCTTATCTTAACTCATCTTTGCCTATGAACATTATCTCTCGCGCTAATTATAATAAAATCATGGTAGATGAGCTAGAATATCAAGGTGATAACATCGTTGCTAGGACTAAGCCACTACACGTATTCGTTGGAAGTTTTGTGTATTTGGTGGATTTTATGGTTATGGAGAGCTTAGGAGAATTCATTGATAACAAATTAACCCAAGTCATTTTTGGAGAACCCTTCAAAAGGTTGACCAACCTTGACGAAAAACTTGTGGACGGGTTAATTACATTCTCGGATGGGGATGAAGATTTTGTCTATCAAATGCCCCGAGCACATCCTAGGTTTAAGAACTACCCCATTGAATCTTGCAATAGAATTATGCCTATCGACTTGTTAAGTGAGAATGATAAGGGGAAGGGGCTCAAATATCCACATGAGAAAAATAAGAGATATTATCATGGATGTTTGGAGCTAAATGATGAATACAAGAAAGATGAGGCAACAATTAGATGGCTCACACTCGGGTACGTGAGCATAAGCGACACTAGATAGATGGACTTTGAGTCTAGCTACAAGACTCGTTAATAAAGAAAAGCGCTTCTTGGGAGGCAACCCAATCTTTATTTGCTTTGTGTGTTTATTTTATTTATTTGCTTTGTGTGTTTATTTATTTGTTTGCTTGTTTTTATTTGTTTCCGTATGTGTGTTTAATTTTTATTAGTATTGATTCATGTTCAAAAGTAATTTGTGAAAATGCTTTATTTTGTTTTTAACTTCGTCTTAACTACATATAAAGGTATTTTGCAAAAGATAAGTGTAAGGGAAATCTAAATCGGTTTATTAGAACACAAATGAACATGAATCGTAATAATAATAAATTAACATACATATTAGTATTTGTTTGAGTCAAATGCTTGTATCGAGTCATAATGATGTTTTGCAGGATTTCCAGGAAGTAAGGTAAAGGTTTTTCCAGAAATTTTCCGGAAACTTAAAATGAGAATTTTTGTCAGGTCATTTCTGACGGCGTCAGGGTTTATAACCTGACGGCGTCAGATTTAATTTTCAGAAATTTTTGAAAGTTTTGTTTTTAAAAAGTTTTTATTAAAATCTCCAACTTATAATCTCCAGGAATCTGCAAAGTTATCATTCCACAAGCATTATATCCTTATATATAGATTTTATCCCGCCGATGTTATGCAGGTTTTCGTGTTTGTTTTCTCAGGTTTAACAGGTTATTTTGGACAAGGAAATGTTTTGAATCAAGCTTATGGCGATGCATTAGTCATGGAGTTTCAACATTTCTTTGGAAGAAGATCTAACCGTGTTACTTCATTATCCACCGAGCGAATCAGGGGAGTATTTGATTTCATTATTTTACTTTATGCTTTTACATTTGTTATTTGAACATTGGGGACAATGTTCATCTTAAGTGTAAGGGGAGGGTAAAAGTACGATTTTAGAGAATGCAATTGCGCTTGATTTTTGTTTGTTTAATAGTAGATGTGTAATAAAACTGAGAGAAATACTTGTTAAGGTAATTTTAGTGCCAAATTTAAATTTTTTTACAACACATAGGAGTGAAACTTTGATCTTAATGAGCGTCTCATGGATAGGAGTTATATGACTAGCACAAAAACCGTACCACTAAAAAATTTTCCACCCCCAAATATGTGAGGTTCGCCCCTAGAATTGGTAGGAAAAGCATTTATGCTATGATGTGTGTACCGGTAGCACTTAGATTCTAGAACTTGCGTTAGGACCATTCCGAGGCCACAAGTGAGACTACATTCGTGTAGTTAGATTTACTACATGATAAGAGGCATTAGGATTAACCCATTGTTTTACACCTGTGTTTTTGTTATAATTACATTGGCAACATTGGTCAAGTAATTCTCCCACACCCTTTGCGTTGTACTCATTTTTAGTACACGATACCCCTAGTACACCCCTCAGAGCCTATCTTTTCGTTTCGACCTTTAAGCATTTTACTTAAAGGAAGAATTTGTTACACCCCACTTAAATGTACACCCAAATCGCCTTAGCCTACCTTGTATGCACTCATTTTTAGTGCATTATTGTGACAACATTTGTTTAAACCCAAGTTAATTATCTAGTTGATTACATGGTTGCTAAGTCGAGTCATATCCTTGTACATATTTATTTGGGACGATTGGGACTCATGGGTAAAGTACTAGTGTAATGGAGTAATGGGGAAGAACATCATTTATTACCCCCATATATGCTAAATATTTTAAAAGTACTCCAAGTTTTTCAATTATCTTAATTCGAGTCATTAGAATAGTTAATTGTAAAGTTATGTAAAAGTTCAAGTGTAAGGGGGATGCAATGCCCCTATGATGTATTATTTTGGATGGTAGGGCAAAAGTGTATGCAAAAAAAAAAAAAAAAAAAAAAAAAAAAAAAAAAAAAAAAAAAAAAAAAAAAAAAAAAATCGAAAAAATCAAGAAAAATACAAAAAAAAATGAGAAAAAGAAAAATAGAAAAAACATACGGACTACCATCCCGTTTCATTTTATGTTTATTTTTATGTTTTTGTTATTTTGTTATTTTGTTTCTAGCTTAAGATTGAGTCGAGTCTTGGCTTAGCAACATTGTATAGTACATGTAATTGATCAAGATCTTTAACTCGCCACCAGTAAAATATCCTTTATCCAACAAAACCGTGTTTTCCTTTTCCCTACACCTAACGTTATAACCCATTTAAAAGCCCTCCTTGATAGTTTATCTTAGGTGCTTACGCCTAGTGGAGGAGGTTTTCGATCCTTTCCCAAGCCTATGGTAATCTATTTGCTATGACAGGTAGTGAGAGATATTATCCGTTTTCATTTATGAGATTTATTTTGATGTCACTTGAGAGATGTGAGTATCTAAACACTACTTGTGAGGTGCTAGTTTATAATCTCCGTGCTTATTATGATTGAAGTGGAACGATTATTTGTTGTAATTACTTTTATGTTTGCATTAAATGACCCCTAACCTGTATTTTGATTAGAATAAAAGCGCATTTGCTTGAGGACAAGCAAATCTCAAGTGTAAGGGTATTTGATGAAGCGAAAAGTGTACCGCTTTTAAGGGGTCATTTAAGCCCTAAATCGTATTTATTTGATCAAATATTGCCCTAAATCGTTCCTTTTGTCATTTTAGGTACTTTTGAGGAGAAATCTGGAAAAGGAGGCATTTTGGATGTTTTTGGAGCATAAAAGTGAAGAAAACGACAAAGTCTCAAAAATCGGCTAAAAGTTACCTTTGACGGCGTCAGATTTTACTCTGGACGGCGTCATGGCTTGGCAAGAAAAGGTGGATGTGAAATTTACTCATGATAAGCCAGTGAAAATTGCATGTAAATTCTGACGGCGTCACGCTTTAACCTGATCAAGGGCGTCACGGCTTAATTCAAAGAGGGACGGCGTCACGTTCAAGGTCTGACGGCGTCAAGCCTTGATAAGCCAGAACGGATTTTGGAGAGCTAAAGAGGAACGGCGTCAAGAAGGTCACCCGGGAACCCTAGAAGCAGCGAGGTGACGGCGTCACACTCCATAAGGTGACGGCGTCACACTCCATAAGGTGACGCCGTCAGATCCAAAAGTCTATATATAGTTTTCTAATTTTTTGTCATTAGAGAGAGAGCTTAGTGTGGAATTTTTGGGAGAAAACCCTAAGACGATTTTAGCATCTTTTTCAAGGCTTTTTGCCTTGAGATCTTCCATGTTACATTGAAAGATAAGTTATCAATTAATCATTCAATATGTCTATGTGTTGTTTGATTTTATCTTGTTCTTGTCTTTTGTTTAATATGTTAGGCTAGATTTATCTTGTGTTTGCTTAGATCTAATGAAACCTAGCTATTGATTATTGGTTATTAGTGTGTTATTAGTTGTATTGGATGATTGTTTATCTATGTTAGGCTTAAGAAAACTGGCTAACTTCCTATTCGGTAACTTGCTTGAACGTCTTAAGAAACATGAACCAAATGCGTACTAAAGGTTTTTATGGTTGTATTTAATGCACAAGCGAATTCTAGTGATCCCATGTTAGGAGCTTCCTAGCCGGCTCGACATAGGAGTGAAGTAGGAGCTTGTAGAGTTGGGGAAGTACGTACGCCACCCCACGATTGGTATTAAGGAATACACCCGTCATCCACGCAACTAATACACACTAATCAACCGGTAAAAGATAGTTAGGGAGTAAGGAAATCTAAGTGAACACATTTCTCTACACATAAGTTTCTCACCAACTTTTCATTTTCAGTTATTTATTTTATTTGCATTCGTAGTAATTTGGGTTAGTTGACTAGCAACTAATTCCGCCCACTCCTTCAAACCCGAGATTTTACTTGCTTTCATAAAAAAATATAAAAACATAAAAAGAATCTTCCTCAACCCTTAGACCTATTAGAGTAGTCTTTCATACCTAACGAACACTATTCCCTGTGGAGAACGATCAATCCCCCGTACTTACCACTACACAATACTACATCGGTCAGGTACACTGCCTGGTGGGGTTGTAAGCCTCTTGAGATCCCTCGAGAGGTAAAACCTGTTGTAAGGTTGCAAAACCACGCATCAAGTTTTTGGCGCCGCTGCCGGGGAATAGTTATTGTTTAGGTTGAATTGTTACTTCTATTAGGTCTACTCACTAGATTCCTTTCTAGTGAGATTTTTATTTTATTTTTCTAGGTTTTCTTTAGTCTATCTTGTTTCTTTGTACTTTTGTTTGTGATACCTTCCACTTACCTCATGAGTAACATTGGTCATTTGATCCCTGTTATTCGTGTTTTTCGCCGTGCAAACTTTCAACTACCCGTTCCCGCCCCCATCATAGAAAACAACAACCTTTCACCCGACCATCACTTTGATAACAATTCTGAGATGGAGGAGTCTGACCATGAGAATGACTATGTTAGTCCATTTTACTACTCAGACTCCGATGAGGATGCCGGTAATGGAGAAGTAGTTAACGAGGAATGGGGAAAAGAGGAAATTGATCCCTTTAAATATGTTAACCCTAGGACTAAGATCGAAAAGGATAGCCTCTTTAACATGCAATTTCCGTGTAAGATTGGTTATCATGATTTTTATGCTTATCTTAACTCATCTTTGCCTATGAACATTATCTCTCGCGCTAATTATAATAAAATCATGGTAGATGAGCTAGAATATCAAGGTGATAACATCGTTGCTAGGACTAAGCCACTACACGTATTCGTTGGAAGTTTTGTGTATTTGGTGGATTTTATGGTTATGGAGAGCTTAGGAGAATTCATTGATAACAAATTAACCCAAGTCATTTTTGGAGAACCCTTCAAAAGGTTGACCAACCTTGACGAAAAACTTGTGGACGGGTTAATTACATTCTCGGATGGGGATGAAGATTTTGTCTATCAAATGCCCCGAGCACATCCTAGGTTTAAGAACTACCCCATTGAATCTTGCAATAGAATTATGCCTATCGACTTGTTAAGTGAGAATGATAAGGGGAAGGGGCTCAAATATCCACATGAGAAAAATAAGAGATATTATCATGGATGTTTGGAGCTAAATGATGAATACAAGAAAGATGAGGCAACAATTAGATGGCTCACACTCGGGTACGTGAGCATAAGCGACACTAGATAGATGGACTTTGAGTCTAGCTACAAGACTCGTTAATAAAGAAAAGCGCTTCTTGGGAGGCAACCCAATCTTTATTTGCTTTGTGTGTTTATTTTATTTATTTGCTTTGTGTGTTTATTTATTTGTTTGTTTGTTTTTATTTGTTTCCGTATGTGTGTTTAATTTTTATTAGTATTGATTCATGTTCAAAAGTAATTTGTGAAAATGCTTTCTTTTGTTTTTAACTTCGTCTTAACTACATATAAAGGTATTTTGCAAAAGATAAGTGTAAGGGAAATCTAAATCGGTTTATTAGAACACAAATGAACATGAATCGTAATAATAATAAATTAACATACATATTAGTATTTGTTTGAGTCAAATGCTTGTATCGAGTCATAATGATGTTTTGCAGGATTTCCAGGAAGTAAGGTAAAGGTTTTTCCAGAAATTTTCCGGAAACTTAAAATGAGAATTTTTGTCAGGTCATTTCTGACGGCGTCAGGGTTTATAACCTGACGGCGTCAGATTTAATTTTCAGAAATTTTTGAAAGTTTTGTTTTTAAAAAGTTTTTATTAAAATCTCCAACTTATAATCTCCAGGAATCTGCAAAGTTATCATTCCACAAGCATTATATCCTTATATATAGATTTTATCCCGCCGATGTTATGCAGGTTTTCGTGTTTGTTTTCTCAGGTTTAACAGGTTATTTTGGACAAGGAAATGTTTTGAATCAAGCTTATGGCGATGCATTAGTCATGGAGTTTCAACATTTCTTTGGAAGAAGATCTAACCGTGTTACTTCATTATCCACCGAGCGAATCAGGGGAGTATTTGATTTCATTATTTTACTTTATGCTTTTACATTTGTTATTTGAACATTGGGGACAATGTTCATCTTAAGTGTAAGGGGAGGGTAAAAGTACGATTTTAGAGAATGCAATTGCGCTTGATTTTTGTTTGTTTAATAGTAGATGTGTAATAAAACTGAGAGAAATACTTGTTAAGGTAATTTTAGTGCCAAATTTAAATTTTTTTACAACACATAGGAGTGAAACTTTGATCTTAATGAGCGTCTCATGGATAGGAGTTATATGACTAGCACAAAAACCGTACCACTAAAAAATTTTCCACCCCCAAATATGTGAGGTTCGCCCCTAGAATTGGTAGGAAAAGCATTTATGCTATGATGTGTGTACCGGTAGCACTTAGATTCTAGAACTTGCGTTAGGACCATTCCGAGGCCACAAGTGAGACTACATTCGTGTAGTTAGATTTACTACATGATAAGAGGCATTAGGATTAACCCATTGTTTTACACCTGTGTTTTTGTTATAATTACATTGGCAACATTGGTCAAGTAATTCTCCCACACCCTTTGCGTTGTACTCATTTTTAGTACACGATACCCCTAGTACACCCCTCAGAGCCTATCTTTTCGTTTCGACCTTTAAGCATTTTACTTAAAGGAAGAATTTGTTACACCCCACTTAAATGTACACCCAAATCGCCTTAGCCTACCTTGTATGCACTCATTTTTAGTGCATTATTGTGACAACATTTGTTTAAACCCAAGTTAATTATCTAGTTGATTACATGGTTGCTAAGTCGAGTCATATCCTTGTACATATTTATTTGGGACGATTGGGACTCATGGGTAAAGTACTAGTGTAATGGAGTAATGGGGAAGAACATCATTTATTACCCCCATATATGCTAAATATTTTAAAAGTACTCCAAGTTTTTCAATTATCTTAATTCGAGTCATTAGAATAGTTAATTGTAAAGTTATGTAAAAGTTCAAGTGTAAGGGGGATGCAATGCCCCTATGATGTATTATTTTGGATGGTAGGGCAAAAGTGTATGCAAAAAAAAAAAAAAAAAAAAAAAAAAAAAAAAAAAAAAAAAAAAAAAAAAAAAATCGAAAAAATCAAGAAAAATACAAAAAAAAATGAGAAAAAGAAAAATAGAAAAAACATACGGACTACCATCCCGTTTCATTTTATGTTTATTTTTATGTTTTTGTTATTTTGTTATTTTGTTTCTAGCTTAAGATTGAGTCGAGTCTTGGCTTAGCAACATTGTATAGTACATGTAATTGATCAAGATCTTTAACTCGCCACCAGTAAAATATCCTTTATCCAACAAAACCGTGTTTTCCTTTTCCCTACACCTAACGTTATAACCCATTTAAAAGCCCTCCTTGATAGTTTATCTTAGGTGCTTACGCCTAGTGGAGGAGGTTTTCGATCCTTTCCCAAGCCTATGGTAATCTATTTGCTATGACAGGTAGTGAGAGATATTATCCGTTTTCATTTATGAGATTTATTTTGATGTCACTTGAGAGATGTGAGTATCTAAACACTACTTGTGAGGTGCTAGTTTATAATCTCCGTGCTTATTATGATTGAAGTGGAACGATTATTTGTTGTAATTACTTTTATGTTTGCATTAAATGACCCCTAACCTGTATTTTGATTAGAATAAAAGCGCATTTGCTTGAGGACAAGCAAATCTCAAGTGTAAGGGTATTTGATGAAGCGAAAAGTGTACCGCTTTTAAGGGGTCATTTAAGCCCTAAATCGTATTTATTTGATCAAATATTGCCCTAAATCGTTCCTTTTGTCATTTTAGGTACTTTTGAGGAGAAATCTGGAAAAGGAGGCATTTTGGATGTTTTTGGAGCATAAAAGTGAAGAAAACGACAAAGTCTCAAAAATCGGCTAAAAGTTACCTTTGACGGCGTCAGATTTTACTCTGGACGGCGTCATGGCTTGGCAAGAAAAGGTGGATGTGAAATTTACTCATGATAAGCCAGTGAAAATTGCATGTAAATTCTGACGGCGTCACGCTTTAACCTGATCAAGGGCGTCACGGCTTAATTCAAAGAGGGACGGCGTCACGTTCAAGGTCTGACGGCGTCAAGCCTTGATAAGCCAGAACGGATTTTGGAGAGCTAAAGAGGAACGGCGTCAAGAAGGTCACCCGGGAACCCTAGAAGCGGCGAGGTGACGGCGTCACACTCCATAAGGTGACGCCGTCAGATCCAAAAGTCTATATATAGTTTTCTAATTTTTTGTCATTAGAGAGAAAGCTTAGTGTGGAATTTTTGGGAGAAAACCCTAAGACGATTTTAGCATCTTTTTCAAGGCTTTTTGCCTTGAGATCTTCCATGTTACATTGAAAGATAAGTTATCAATTAATCATTCAATATGTCTATGTGTTGTTTGATTTTATCTTGTTCTTGTCTTTTGTTTAATATGTTAGGCTAGATTTATCTTGTGTTTGCTTAGATCTAATGAAACCTAGCTATTGATTATTGGTTATTAGTGTGTTATTAGTTGTATTGGATGATTGTTTATCTATGTTAGGCTTAAGAAAACTGGCTAACTTCCTATTCGGTAACTTGCTTGAACGTCTTAAGAAACATGAACCAAATGCGTACTAAAGGTTTTTATGGTTGTATTTAATGCACAAGCGAATTCTAGTGATCCCATGTTAGGAGCTTCCTAGCCGGCTCGACATAGGAGTGAAGTAGGAGCTTGTAGAGTTGGGGAAGTACGTACGCCACCCCACGATTGGTATTAAGGAATACACCCGTCATCCACGCAACTAATACACACTAATCAACCGGTAAAAGATAGTTAGGGAGTAAGGAAATCTAAGTGAACACATTTCTCTACACATAAGTTTCTCACCAACTTTTCATTTTCAGTTATTTATTTTATTTGCATTCGTAGTAATTTGGGTTAGTTGACTAGCAACTAATTCCGCCCACTCCTTCAAACCCGAGATTTTACTTGCTTTCATAAAAAAATATAAAAACATAAAAAGAATCTTCCTCAACCCTTAGACCTATTAGAGTAGTCTTTCATACCTAACGAACACTATTCCCTGTGGAGAACGATCAATCCTCCGTACTTACCACTACACTATACTACATCGGTCAGGTACACTGCCTGGTGGGGTTGTAAGCCTCTTGAGATCCCTCGAGAGGTAAAACCTGTTGTAAGGTTGCAAAACCACGCATCATCTCTCAACTCTGCATACTATTTCTATGATTACCATCAATCATTTCCATTGCCATTTTCTTAGCCCTGAAAACCTTTTGGGTTGAAAGTCCTACTTCATATTCTTTCTGCAATTGATCTTTAAGGGCCACTAGAGGAATTTTAGGGTTTGTCTTAATACTACCCTCTACAGTTTTTGACAAGAAAGTGGCTGTGCATCTTTTGACTTTTCTAGATTGTAAACACTTATAAGTATCATTAAAGGTTTTGACTGCCCAAGTTTCCTGGTTTGGTAATTTGGAGCATAGAAGGTACCAAGGGCAATATTCTTCCTTATCATTAAAGCTACACCCACCATCTGAACCTTTCCTTTTTGACCCACACAATTGACCCTTTCCTTTTGAACCTTTTGGCCCTTCAGAACCTTTCCCTTTTGAACCACTTTCATCCTCACAACTGAATTGAGGAACCTTCCTCCTGCATTGAGCCCTCAACCTCTTTTGGTCATTCTTTTTTAAATATAACTGCCTTCTTTGTTCTACAGAAACTCTAGTAAGCATTTCCTTGATTTGTCTATTGCTTTCAAATTCCTGTCCAAGAAAAAAAATTCTCCTTCCACACATTACTGCCCAACTTTGCTTCTGATTTCTTCTTTTTAATATGCTTCTTTAAAGCTTTTCTAAATTCACCTTCATGCTCACATTCACTCCCAGTATCCATATCATCATAGTCAACTTCCTCATCCTCAAAAACTTCTTTAACTTGTTCCACATTCTCTTTAGAACCAATCCATTCAACATTATCATCAATGTTTTTTCTAAACTCAGCCATATCCATTTCCACATCATCTATCATGTTATCTACTTCAACAAAGTAATCACTGTCTTGGCTATCTTCACCAGAACCATCTTCACCAACAGAACCATCTTCACTACCAGTACCACCATCCCTTTCTAAATCATCACTCATGTTTTCATCCCTATTTGAATGTCCTACATCCTCATTTTCATCTACACCCTTTTTCTTCCTACCCACCAAGTCTAAGCACCTGGTCAACCATTCATCATCACTAACTTCTACAACTACATTGTCATCTAAGTCAGTATCATCTACTACATTTTCAACCAAAGAGTCATCTACAATCAGTGGCTCTGCATCTAGTGGCTCCTCATTAACACAGTAATCGACATACAACTCAATTACTTTATACTTACCAACAAACTTCATCATCTCCAACACATCCTGATCACTAACTAACTTGTTTAGGCCATTGTCTAAGTCAGTGTTAGGTTCCTTATAATAATACTCAAATGATGAGTTTTCATAACCTAACTCTTTCATCATTGTGTTAATTTCAAGAATAGAAAACACATCACAATCAATTGAGTCTATCCAATTTACCTTCCCACCTTTATATCTTATGTTGGGAGACCGGACTGGTAAATGCACCACCATGGTTGATCTTCAAGCAAAAAACCCTAGGAAGATAACCTGGTTACATGAAAAAATTAAAATGTTATCTAAACAAGATAATTGATCATAAAAACATCAGTTAAGCATCAACAACACAAAATACTCACGATAATCATGATATGGGTCTGCTTTTGCACCCTGTATACGAACCCTCCATTCAAAAACCATTGGTTAGCTTGCGTTTGATTAGAAGTCGGAATTTTGAGAGGGAGTTTGGTGATGAAAAAGTTTGGGGATGAAAAGGGTTATGATTCAACCTAATTAGTCAAAGTGGATATAACCTTGGTCAAGTATCCCGCCAAACCTAAAATGACCAAATTAGCCCTGACTCTTTACTAACTTAACCCAGGTTATGGTCAAACTGAAGAAAATTATGGTCAAGGGACTAAACCCGTGATGGGTCGCAACTTGGGGGAGCAGATCCGTTAAAAAAAAGTTAGAGGGACTAAAAGTGTTAAACCTGGTCGCGTATAGGAACCATTTTTGAAATTAACTCTAAGTAAAATAACATGTACCTTTTATGTAGGGGTGTTTTTTTAACGTTAAATGAAGGGTTGAAAAGTCAAATAGTTGAATATTTGTTGATTAGATGGTTGCACTAATAGATTGGTTAGTTGTATTTAGTTAAGTTTAATAAGAGATGTTGTATCTTTAGTTTTATTATTTGTATTCTTTAATTTAAGTTTAAAAAGAGATGTATCTTTAGCTTTATTACTTGTAATCCTTAATTTAAGTTTACTAAAAGATGTTTTAGTGTAATTAATGTTGAAAAAGTGCTTTGTACATTATGTTGCAGGATATGTTCAAGCTCCAACTCCTCTAGCTTAGCTGCCGGTTCTTCGGCCAATATGTGATGTCATATGTTTAACTGGGTTGAATAGATTAAAGGAGAAAACGGTGATATATAATTGTCGTAATCTATCTTTTCTAGTATTAGTATTTGTGTTATCAAGAGCAAAGGTTCGGGGAAAAGAAATCACGCAACTTGGAGAAGCCAAATCAAGAGAAACAAATAAACTTGTTCAATTCGTCTTATTATGCGCAGTCGTAGGATAATTGGCGGCACGCATTCGTTCACCGTTGGATTTCTGTGATTTTTCGGCACCATGTTCAAGACACTTAAATCTACGATCTCACCATTCGGATTCACGATTGGAGTTCTCTAAAGGGAGATATACCTTTTTGAAGTTGCTATTTTTTGCTGCAGAATTTTCTGATATAAGTGGCTACACTTACCCCACGAATGTGTGGACGTGGACAACCATTTTGTTATATAGCTTTTAGATTTGCCGGACGAGGCAACGACACAACTAACCAACGAGGATCACGTGTTGTTGAGAATGAAGACCTCCTTAAACAAGTGAAAGAACTTCAGACGGATTTCAAAATCAAGCTAACCGTAGAGTAGCTGAATGAGGCAATGGTCACGTACTTGAGGATGATATCACTTCACCCGGATGATCTTATCGAATGGTTGGCATGATGGATCATGATTCTCTATAGAGAAGCCGTGTTAATGAAACAGAGAGGGGTTAGAAACTTTCAGAGTTCGAGACTTGGAGAGACAAGACTCGATGATGAGTTTTTTTCCAAGAGGAGAAGAATGATGTAGGGCATGTTCGAGCTCCAACTCCTATAGCTTAGCCGCCGGTTCTTCGTTCAATATGCGATGTCATGTGTTTAATTGGTTCGGATAGATTAAAGGGTAAAAACGAATATATATATAATTGTCGTAGTCTATCTTTTCTTGTATTAGTATTTGTGTTATTTTTAGGAGTTATGTTTTTCGATTTGTTTCTCTCCAAGTCATTTTTAAACTATAAGTAAAGGTATAGTTTAAGTTTTAAAAAGATGTTATGATGAATTAATAGGAAAAGAGATAGGAAAAGAGAAGTTTCTCTTGAAGTCCCGATTGGGCACTCTTCGTGGGTTTATCGAAATTCTTTTGTTATTTGTTCTTGTGTTGTTTCTTTCATTCACGACGGTTCCGCCATCACATTATAAGTAGTATTGATAATGATAAATATATTGCCAAATTAAAATACACAAGTCATTGAATCGATCTATCAAAAAATAATGTTTAATAGATATTATCTAGAAATGTTGTGACATTTGAATTTTGATAGATTTGACAATATGATGAGCCTTTCATTTTCCATCCTTTCAGTCTTTCATATTTGCTAATTCTCTACGTCTTCGACTCTGAAAACCATACGCTAGCTCTACATCTTTTGCATTTCCACCCATATAACTTCTATCTATCTACACATGTTATGAAAACACTGGCGAAGACATGGTTAAATAATATGACGCACATTTAATTTCATGAAACTAAAGAAGACTGACTTATAACATAAATTTGGTACAAGGCCGGTGTGGACAACATCAGGTTAATCAAGCATGACTCGTGTAACCGATTAGTAAGAAATTTTTTCGAGAACAAGTGTTTTGAAGTATGCAAGTGTTACACATAATTCTCGAGCGAATCAGAACGTTGGAGCAGATTGTACTTATACATTATGAGCTAATAGTAGAGGATTGCTTGACTCCATGTCATCACATTTTGTACATAATTTTCATCAAAATGTGCATATTCGAACACTTTGTATAATTTTGTACTGCAAAGTACATCCCTATATTATAGCTTAAACCCTATGTTATTGGACTCATGAAAAATGCTAGTTAAAATCCAAAATTTCACTTTAAAGAAGGTTCGATCATCAGTATTTAATATTGACAGTACTTCTTCAGAGTGTCGATTTTATATGAAAAAATGTCATTTCAGTTTTGGAGAAATATAGAAATGTCCATAATTCTTGTTTTTAGTTTCAATACAAAGATAAGGAGTTCGGATGTGATTCATTTATATCTTGGTTATTAGTATGTAATAAACCAGTCAAATGCTTTGCTTTGCTTATATTAGTGTATACATTTCAAGAGTAAATAACATCATTCCCGGAACAAGAAGAGTACAAGACAGCGGTCTGTCACAATATTTATTGTGAATATACTATTACTTGATCATACGATGCAACATTTTATTATGATAAAAGCAAACTATTATACCAACTCATCGAGTATAGTTATACGTTTGAATGTGCCATCAACGGTGGATCACTTGCATCTAGATATCTACAAGATTAAATGGCATCACAAAAAAGTTGGCAAGTTAAAATTTTACTTTGAAAAAGAAATAACAATATGTAAAACAGAATGTTATATTGAAGGACTTGCCTGTCGGTGTTATTCTTGAAAATTATCAGGGAAGCAGGTTGTTGAGGTGAGAGGTTGTATAACTGTCGCACTACGTATACACATATAGTTAACCTGCAATATAGTTTCATGTTAATGTTTCCATACCATGTTAATGAAAAATCATTTGACGGCAATAGACCCAAAAAGATCAACAGTGAATAATATAGAAAACTTACATGAAACCAAATTATGTCTAGAAGGTAATGTTGTGAAAGTAGATATATACCACTAACTTAGTTCAGAACTTTAGATAAATGCTTACCCTCTAAAATAGAAGATTGATAGTATCCAAAAGAAAGCAGTAATCCAGCTTGATTCCTTATACGCTACCCAAACCTTGAAAGCAACCATATATATTTCTGAGATTAGTTCGTACCAAGAGAAAGAAATGGATTTTTGATATATCTAAAACCAAAGCACAGCGTGTGTACATCTAAACTACAATAGTCTCATCTTGTGTTGGGCCAATTTAGTGTCTGATAATATCTTGTATAGGATTTGAATGAAAAACATCGTGTAGAACAAGTCCCTGAATGTAAGACAGCATTCAGGGATTCATCCTCAAGAAGTTCTTCAGAGTCTGAAAGAAAAACTCATCACAACCTAAGACGGGTCTTAGAGAGTGAAGACAAGAATCAGGATGATTTAGCCGTGAGTGATGATCATAACTCACTGACGTGAGTGATGATAATAACTCACTGACTCCCTAAAGATCTCCTCAACAATCTGAAGACATTCTGAGACTTAAACATTTTGGTAGGATGTTTAAGTCTTTGATATATAGGCGGAAAATATCTAGGGAAGGTAAGTGAAAAGCTTATCACAAAGTCAAGATATTACTTTAGTTGGTAAAAAGTGCAAACATTTGTCATCACTGTTTAACTAAAAGTACGTTGGTACCATACTAGAAATAGAAGCAAAAGTACAAAGTGTACTTTTGTACTTTTGCCTATCAAATTAATGTTGACACGTATCTTTTTACCCCACGGGTTACCACATTGCCTTTACCTATAAACATAATGCTGTAAAGTAGGAATATGCATCTCTTGTATTAAAAGTTTGTCATATTGCTCCAAATAGAACTAATCCCCAGATATGTGAATATGTAGGTTGTGATAGTTCTTACTCAAACACCAACTTAGGTTTGTATTTGAGTTTAGTGAGGAGATAACCACACATACATTGTCATTCAATCTCGTGTTATTCAGCAAACACTTGATATAAGTCTTTGATATACATCAATAAAGAGTTAAACGTTAAAAAGTTATTTATTATGTTATCGTATGCTTAAACTGATAAAGTATAAACTAGCAGAAGATCTTAGTAGACATTACTTGGTTGTTAAACTTCTTAATAGTTAATAACGGAGTAAAAGGGAACAACATCTTGTTTCAAAATTAACTAACGAACGAAAATTACACTTTGTACCATGCATTGGAACAAAAACTAAAATTATACTTGATACTTGCACCGGAACAGAAAATGAGTTGCATTGCGATATACTTTGGATTTGAAATGAAACATGCATACAAAGAGCATACGAGATGATACAAGACCAAGAAAAAAGTGTTGCTTTCAGCAACCAGAGTGCTCATTGCGCTGCCCATTAAAATCATAGGGCTCCGCAATGGGGCCTTTTTCGTCAAAATTTCCGGTTTTTCATATTATTGTTATTTGGGAAAGTTTAAGCGCTGTTTAGGGACGTCTATTTAGGGTTTTTATTTTATTTTATTTTTTCAAAAACACTTTACCCTGTTAATATAGAGATTATTACCATTGTAATTATCTTTTGATAACTTGATCTTTGATTAGTGAATAAAAGTATCTTTTATTAGAGTTTCTATTCCTTTTTGAGGTCTCATCCTCGTCCCTTTGATTAGGGTTTATGAAAATTCGTTTTCCCGTCCTATGTTACTAAGCATAACAATTAACAAGGAATAGAAACGCTAATCATGATAAGTAAAAGCATCTACAATGCATCATGTTATTCAACGTGCAAAATGAAATTATTAATCTATAAACGATAAATTATCAACAGATTTAATCATATTGAAACGAACTAAACACTAATATTATACCAAAGCACAAGTTGTTAAAGAGCAGAAAAGTTGATGAAACTCAGAATATTGTGAAGTGAAACGTACCGAAAAAATCACAACATGGATATAATGGTCAATTACATTGGTCCAAGAGCACCTGTGAGCATAAACTATTTATTAATGTCAACTTCATTTTTGATTAAGAGACATATAATTAAAAGACTCTATATACCCTAATATACAGGGACGGAACCAACACCAAATATGATTGGGTGCAAAAAAAAATTGAACCGTACGCGTAATATAATAGAACCATATTTCGATAGACCGGGTACATTAAGAAAAATCGTTTTTTTTTCAAAAATTAACACTACATCGAAAAAATCAATGGGGTTCCCGAAAACCCGCGAGAAGTGACCAGTGGCGGAACTAGGATTAAAGTTCAGGGGTAGCGGAATGCGAAAATTTGTTTAGGGGTAGCGAAAATTTGTTTCAGGGGTAGCGAAATACGAAAGATAGTACAAAAAACGTTAAAAAAATCAAAAATTCCACTACTGGGTAAAAGTTCAGGGGTTGATGTGTGCGTGTATTGCTCTAATTCTTTTATATCCACGGCAGCGGCGCCAAAGATTTGGTGCGCGCGTGATGTCGTTGTGGTTTTAGCAGTATTAATACCTACTCAAGTTTTAAATTTATATTTAGCCGACTTATCAATAAAACACACACTTTAACGAGCAGTGTACCCGGTCAGTATGAATATAATGGTAAGTAGAGTGTCGATCACTAAGAGTGGAACGTATTATCTAGTTATTCTAATCAGTATTTTAATATCTTAAGTTAGCTATACAACCTAATCTAACGCAAGGGGGTTCAGCCTGAGAGACTGGCACGGTTTGGTTATGATTAAATAATAAACTAAACTAATGAGCACGAATCAGCGATTAGCACACACGTACACAGATAAATCTTGAGACAATAAGAATACCTGTCCTGATAATTAAGTAGCTTGTCACTTGTTTTATTGCTAGTTTTATATGAAGTGTATAGTTCGATGCGACGCATCGAGAGTTAAACCTTTCTCGTTGGCTCTAATCTTATCGGCGAGTAAACCCTTAATGATTACTTATGTCTATCATATTTATTTAAGAGACGCTGAAACAAATAGGCGAGGAAGGGGCATGGCGACCCGAGCAATGCTCAGCTAGACACAGAGGTTATCAATGCACTAATAAAAGTCACCAAAGACATCAACATATAAACTTTAATTAATGGGAAAACAATTTTAAGGGGTGCCTATGATTTTCCGTAGTCATATGGAATCGGCCCATCAATCCTAATGAATTAAAGTGTACTAATACAATAAAACAAAACTACTTAATGAATTGAATACATGCAGGACCTTCTTACAGCTCTTGTATCTTCGTTTAGGGTGTGTCTTGTGCTGCTAACACGTCTGAATTCGGCCTTAGGGTTTCTTCGGTCTTCGGTCTTCTTGTAAAACTAGCCTCTTGAAATTCGTCTGGCCTTGGGGTATTTATAGTTTCTGTCTGAGGGTTAGATGCGGCGCATAGGATAAGTAGATGCGGCGCATTGACTTAACTTCGCGTGGGGTCCAAGATTAATATATTCAGGAATATTCGTACACCGCCTTAAGATGCGGCGTAACTCCATTTATCTATGCGGCGCATGTCCTTCGCTGTCTTAGATCGTAACTTGTGAAATCTTGATAGTGATGCGCCGTATGTTAGAAGTAGGATGCGGCGTATCTGGAGTAGAATGATCTTGATCTTGTACATTTCAGTAGACTCTTAACATCTTGCTTGTTTTGCTCTATAATTAGTCCAAAATCGCCAAGTTTCACATAATACTTGTTTTTACCTGAGAATTACAAAAGTAAACATTAACGTATCAATTCTCATATATAATATAATAAAACAAGTCAAATAAATAGGATAAATGGTGGTAATAAAATGTATTTATTTGAGTTCATCAAATATCCCCCCACTTGAACTTTACTTGTCCCCAAGTAAACCTTAGAATAACTCTTATGAAAATGTATCCTAAAAAATATTAGGATTTATTTTTATATTTAAGCATGTATTCGTTTTTTGTCATAATTGCACAATCAAACACTTAACGAATTAGAAATAAAATAAAATATTTTGATAAAAGCAAATCTAATCGTTTAACTGTCTAGTCGTGACGAATATTCTATCATAAGCTTGGCAAGTATACGCATCTCCCCCACTAAAGCCAAGGAATAACAAGTCTAAAGCGGTAAAAAGTGTTTGATGGTTAAGGGTTAATCATTCTTCTTAATCTCTATCGATCTCACATTCCAGAAAAGGCGACAAAATCATAAATACATGATCGAATCCACGAACACGATACTTGCAATTGCTCAAATCCTTAACTCGAATTGGCTAAAGATAGAACCAAGTAATCTTCACCAATAATATTATATCAAAAAGGGCAACAAAATCATAAATACATAGCCGAATCCACGACTACGATACTTAAGATTGCTCAAATCCCTAATCTCAATAAATCAAAGATTTGGATAAAGAATAATATAGGGTATGGATAATATTTGGGATACAAATTGGTGTAAAATGAAAAATAAACAAAACAGATAAATTAAAATCCTAAGTGTGGTAAATTACTTTCCCAACCATCCCATGAATCAGACTCATATCATTGAATAACTCACGCTTTAACACTTGAAACACACGCTTTAGGTAGACACGAATTATACTCAACAAGATCTCAATCAAAGAATAACCTTAGTTGGCGTTCCCATAACGGGCAACTCCCATTCAATCCATAGATATAATATACAACAACTAGTGGTGATATCGCCCACTTAATACAAAACTTTACATAAGTTGGTTAAAACAAACTTCCAACTTTTCCTCTTTTTTTTTCTTTTCTGTTTTTTTGATTTTTTTATTTATTTTTTTTTTTTTTTTGACATCAACATATGTGTGTAAAATTTCACAACTTTTCTATCACTTTCTTTCCGGATAATTTTTCCATACTTTTCATACTTTCAGAAATAACTGTAATAGCGAAAGTAGTAAACACACGAAAAATAAACTCAAAGATATACAATATTTACTTTCATACTAATTGCATTGTGTAATTTCCTGACTCAACCAAAGATAATGAATTACGCACGCGAACACAGGTAATGTAAGGAAACACACTTTGCCTAAAGCAATTAACCAACCACGGATTTTAATCTACAGGGTAGGCTAAGGTGTAAGGGTGTTAACGAAACATTATAACAAAGGTGTAAGAAACGAAAGGAATGGCTCTGAGGGTTTTTCTAGGGGTATCTTACTCTAAAAGTGAGAGTAACAAAAGGGTTTATACGGGGGTTAACTAACCAGTGCAGTTAGTTAATATCACATAACATATAAAGGCTATTTGGGTGTAATCCTAGAAATTTACCAATTTAGACAAGTCATTCCAATTATAAAGATAATACTTATTATGGTGGTCTCGAATAGTATACAAGCCAAGTTCTAAAGTTTACAAGTCACCGGCACACTCATAGATTTGTGAATTTTGAAAAGTTCACAATTTTTTGAAATAATGTTATGTGTGCAGCTATGTAATTTAGACTTTAAACAAAAACATGCTAAAAATTTTAAATTTTGATATATTAAACGCATTTTAAGCATATTTTGAAAAAGTTTAGGACAAGTAAGTGTTCTAATTCTCCAATCCCCCCACTTAAGTTAAACAACGTCCTGGTTGTTTGTGTCAAAGGTTAAAAACTGGAAAATAAAAGAATTAGAACAGAAAAACTCCCCTGAGATTTGCTCGGTATGATCCTCCATTATTTGTATAAGAGCAAAAAGCAACTTTGTTGTGGATGAGAACGTTTAAGCTTCATAAATGATGTATCCACAGAAATGCAGAAATCTATAATACCATTCAGACTTTAACACACCTGAGTTAAGAAAGTTCAAACTTGCATAATACATTAGTAGTTAGTAAAAATAAAACTTAAAAAAAAATTAAAATGAAAATCATCAGGTCAGTCGATACGCCGTATCTTATGGAAGAAGATAAGCCGTATCGAGCCTGGAATAAATACGAATCAGGATAAAATATGCGTCGCATCCTTAACCAGGGATGCGCCGCATTAAAATACTGACAGAAAGTTTTTAAAGTCAAAAATAAAAATGCAGAAAATTAAATAAGATATGACCAGTGCAGGCGATGCGTCGCATCTTAGGATGGAGATGCGCCGTATCTTCTGCAGGCCTGACAGACTCGACACAGAACAGAATAGTAAAAATTCTCCGGGTTGTCTCCCGGTCAGCACTTGTCTTTATTCCAGAGTCTTCAAGTTAGACTCACGTTCAGCTCCTTATTTTGATCTATTGATCCCCACATGTCCGTGCACGATGTAGTTGCGAATTACTTCTTCACGAACATATTCCGGCCCCAATTCAAGTACACCTTTGTAGAATCCTTTCATTTTTTGGTACGGATATTCGATCCCTTTCTCAGCGTCATTTTCATCTACAAAAAGAAATGGTGTAAATTTGTAACAAAATTTGTTAGGGGCATGTTTAAACCTTGGGTGAGCACGAGGCATCATGTAAGTGATAACGTTGCTTCCACTTTTAAAGGTGATCTTTCCTTCAAATCTTTTAGCGTTAATTTCGACCTCCTTACAAAATGGTTTCCCAACGATCACGTCACCCATCTCAACATCACGATAAGCATCCATGTTTTCCACCACGGTGAAATCTGTTTAAATCCAAGGTTTCTCTCATAAATCTAGCTTCTAGATCGAGGTCCATACGTTCTCTTAATCCTAGCACATAGACGCCTCTAGTTGTAATCCCTTTCAAATCGTGTTTTACCAAAAGAATCTTGTTAAGCACCGTTGACAATTGGTGCACTTCAATTGCCAATCCATTAATCATGTTGTTTTGTTCCTTTAGTAACAGCTCATGACTGCCTTTGAATTCATTAATAAAGTTTCTTGCTTCATGATGTTCTTTTTCATTTGCTTGAGCGATTTGTAGTGCAAACTCTTCCATGGTAAGGTTTCTTTGGGGTCTTCCGAACCAGTTGGGGAAAATATCGAACATTCTTCCTGAAAATTAAAACAGGTATATTTCAAAGTAAAAATTTCCAAGTGTAAGGGTAAGTTAGAATATTTTCCGTTCGGGAATAAGAAAGATAAAAGTTGCTGATATCTGCAGACGATGCGCCGTATCCAAAAAGTTGGATACGCCGTATCTTATAATCGTTGAAATTTAATCAGACTTTTATTCAGAAAGCAGATACGCCGCTTATAATTTAGAATGCGCCGTATCAGTTTAATTTATCAAAAATCGATTATATTTATCAAAATTGAATGCATCGTATTAGCAGAAGCTAATGCGCCGTATTTTCGTTACGTTTCAAAATACAAGATTTTTGATTCAGAAGATGCGCCGTATCGATAAAAATTGATGCGTCGTATCTGTTTAATAATTCGAAAACTGTTTTTAATTTAAATAATAGATACGCCGTATCTGCTAAAACAGATGCGTCGTATGGCGTTATAGTTTAGAAAAATTTCTTATTAAAAACACAATACGCCGTATCTTGGGGAAAGATACGTCGTATCGAATTTATTAAACGCGTTGTATTTTATAAAAATTAAACGCAATACGCCGTATCTATGAAAATAGATGCGCCGTATCATTTGAATTAGCTCAGTACAACGATAGCAGAATGCAAGAAAATAGAAAAATAAAAACAAAAAATAAAAACAAACAAAAAGAAACAAAAATTAAAGAAAATAAAAACACACAAAAAAAGAAAATATGCAAATAATACAATGAATGCAATTTATTTAATATATAACATGGTTAGTGGTTAGAATAAAAATTAAAAAGAAAACCTAATTAAAATACTAATCGAATTAACAGATAATAACAATTCACTCCCCGGCACAGCGGCGCCAAAAACTTGATGTGTGCGTGTATTGCTCTAATTCTTTTATATCCACGGCAGCGGCGCCAAAGATTTGGTGCGCGCGTGATGTCGTTGTGGTTTTAGCAGTATTAATGCCTACTCAAGTTTTAAATTTATATTTAGCCGACTTATCAATAAAACACACACTTTAACGAGCAGTGTACCCGGTCAGTATGAATATAATGGTAAGTAGATTGTCGATCACTAAGAGTGGAACGTATTATCTAGTTATTCTAATCAGTATTTTAATATCTTAAGTTAGCTATACAACCTAATCTAACGCAAGGGGGTTCAGCCTGAGAGACTGGCACGGTTTGGTTATGATTAAATAATAAACTAAACTAATGAGCACGAATCAGCGATTAGCATACACGTACACAGATAAATACTTGAGACAATAAGAAGACCTGTCCTGATAATTAAGTAGCTTGTCACTTGTTTTATTGCTAGTTTTATATGAAGTGTATAGTTCGATGCGACGCATCGAGAGTTAAACCTTTCTCGTTGGCTCTAATCTTATCGGCGAGTAAACCCTTAATGATTACTTATGTCTATCCTATTTATTTAAGAGACGCTGAAACAAACAGGCGAGGAAGGGGCATGGCGATCCAAGCAATGCTCAGCTAGACACAGAGGTTATCAATGCACTAATAAAAGTCACCAAAGACATCAACATATAAACTTTAATTAATGGGAAAGCAATTTTAAGGGGTGCCCATGATTTTCCGTAGTCACATGGAATCGGCCCATCAATCCTGATGAATTAAAGTGTACTAATACAATAAAACAAAACTACTTAATGAATTGAATACATGCAGGACCTTCATACAGCTCTTGTATCTTCGTTTAGGGTGTGTCTTGTGCTGCTAACACGTCTGAATTCGGCCTTAGGGTTTCTTCGGTCTTCGGTCTTCTTGTAAAACTAGCCTCTTGAAATTCGTCTGGCCTTGGGGTATTTATAGTTTCTGTCTGAGGGTTAGATGCGGCGCATAGGATAAGTAGATGCGGCGCATTGACTTAACTTCGCGTGGGGTCCAAGATTAATATATTCAGAAATATTCGTACACCGCCTTAAGATGCGGCGTAACTCCATTTATCTTTGCGGCGCATGTCCTTCGCTGTCTTGGATCGTAACTTGTGAAATATTGATAGTGATGCGCCGTATGTAAGAAGTAGGATGCGGCGTATCTTGAGCAGAATGATCTTGATCTTGTACATTTCAGTAGACTCTTAACATCTTGCTTGTTTTGCTCCATAATTACTCCAAAATCGTCAAGTTTCACATAATACTTGTTTTTACCTGAGAATTACAAAAGTAAACATTAATGTATCAATTCTCATATATAATATAATAAAACAAGTCAAATAAATAGGATAAATGATTGTAATAAAATGTACTTATTTGAGTTCATCAGGGGTAGCGACCGCTACCCCTAGGGTACACATAGCTCCGCCCATGGCGAGAACCCCCTGGTTGTTTTGTCCCTACTCCCCGTAACATAATATAAGTGAAACTACTATCACATTAATGTCACCCCATCCTTCTATATATCATCTTGAGAATGTTTTCTCTATGAGAGGATTATCCTTACTTCACATAAACTTGAATGATGGCATGAATTTCGATACGATGTTAAGTTTTTTACTTTCAATAGAAAATGAATGAAACTTACGAATTGAAGTATTTGATGTACAATGGAGATAAATCAACATAAACAGTGTAAATCAAAGTCCCGAGTACCACGCAACCTAGTGCATAATAGATTACTCTTGCTGTTACGACAGAATGGCTTCCGGTGTGTGTCCAACGACATCCCTAAGCCCAATATTTAGATAAACACTAGATGTAAGTATCTTAACACATGCAATCAATTATAAGAGAAGAACAAAGATATGCTTTTATGTGCACAACAGAATTGAAACTCATTATGCCGCCAAACAATCTAAATTTGGTTGTTTGGGATTGCACATAAATAGCGCGCTACTTATAAACTGCCTATAAAATTAAGTGCTTCGGAACTAAAATAGTGTGTGGATTTGCTTATAAAAAACAAAGTGGTACCATAAAAAATAATTATTTTTTGGAAATTGTTTTTCATATATTATAAAAGGTTTTAGAATATCTAATAGTATTAATGTAAACTTTAATAAACACAAAATTGCTTATTTTACCTCTCCTTATGAGAAGTTGCTTATTTTACCGTAAAATAAGTAGATAACAACAAACCATAAGCACTTTAAATAACAAAAAAAAAAAAAAAAAAAAAAAAAAAAAAAAAAAAAAATCTACTTATACACATGCGTATAAGAACAAAAACAGAACAAATAAGCAAATCCTAAAGACCCCTACCCTAAACATATCTATCTCAAAAAAATTAATACAAAAACTAGTTACGGATTTTTGAAAAAAAAAAAAAAAAAGTAAGTTAAGGATTATTTACCTTGTTGAACATGTGAAGACATGTATTTATTATTTATTGTTATTATTTTTTTTAACAATTAGCAAACATAAGATATAATTGTGCATACTCAAGAACATAGCAGAAAGCTTCTACTTTGAATATAATGGGTTTATATTTCAAATTAAATACAAAGGGAGTTGAATAACGACATGTAAGTACGCCCTCACTGCTAATTACGTGTTTCGCAATTCATACCTTTTTTGACGTCTCGCTAACACGAAGTATAACGGATCTTTAGAAGATTCTTCTGGTGACAACTTGTAGAATTGGGTAAGGATGTACCCGATGGCAAGGTGGCTAAAAAAAAAAAAAAAAAAAAAGCCAAATTGCAGATATATCCCTCCCAAAGTGAATAATTGCATATATATCATTTGTACAAGTTTTTTATGCACATAATACAATGGTTTTTATGCATGCTTTGGATATATATGCAATTTTGCATTTTCGAAATGATATATATGCAAAAGCCCCTAAAAAAAATAATAACAAAATAATAAAAAAATAAGATGACCGTTTTATTCAAAAAATTAGCCCAAAAGCAAACTCGATGTTCTTAATTAACTGGAAGAAGATACTGAACAAATTTAAATTAATTATAATGATTAACCAAAATAAGATTACCTTCCTAGAAAATACATTGAAACCATTAAAGGAATTGCGATGATCCAACTTGATTCCTTGTAAGCGTACCATGCCTGAAGATTTAATTTACCGACCGGTATGAAACCACATATTAGACTAGCTAGTTGATTAAAAAAGTACGTATTTAACTACTTAAAAAAAAGAAGAAGAAGAAATACTAGTTGTGCAAATTTTCATATTAATAAAATATTCTTTTTTTCATCACCATAAATTCGATGATTTTTTATTCCCCAACATTCATTTTTGCATTTTTTTTATTTTAATTTTTTTGCTTTTTTTTCTTTTCAAGTTTTCTGAAAACTTTTTACGAATTAAACACCTTTAATGAAGCATGATTTTATATAGGATATAAAGTAACTTTTGATTTTACAAACTAACACTCTCATACCCCTAGAACAGCTACATATATCGTGAAATCCATCGCTAACCCCCGATACCACCTGCAATAAAGGAAAAGATGAAATTCATAACGCTTCCAAATCCAAAAAATTACTATATTGAATACTTCCTTTCATTTTTTTAGTTATTCACTAAAAAATGCTTTTACATATACCTTGTAAATTTCAAAAATTACATATATATCATTTTGATGCATTAAAAGCATTATTGTACTTTATGCATAAAAAACTGATAAAAATTTTATATATATATATATATATATATATATATATATATATATATATATATATATATAGTGTAAGGTTATTTTCAGAACTAAAAAAAGGTACAGAACTGCGAGAACCGATCTGAGCCATCTATTATTTGATCAATAGCTATAAATGTTGGTGGCACAAAGGTAATAAACTTAAACTCTAGGTTACATTATTTAACTAGACTATAGACCCGCGAGTTTCGCGGGTGGCCAAAGAAAATGTATTGAAAGTTTTAGATAAAGCCTAAAACTTAAAAACAATACCATTTTCAAATGTTTGTATTAAAATTGTTATTGGCTATATACTTGTTAAACATAAAAATGATAAATCATAAGCCAACTACAAACCGTATTAAACTTTAATTGTTTAATTTAGTATCAATATTTCATTCCTTATTTTAAGAGTAAACATATGCCAACTTAATAATTGACGTTTTACTATATGAGCCATCTTTTAAAAAGTTATCACATATGAGCCATGGACATAAAGAAGACAACTTAATGAAATTTGGGCATATTATAAAAGAAGACAACTTAATAACACAAATCAAAAAGTGATGACATAACAGTAAGTTACATTTTACTTTATTTGACCCACGTGACCAGCATGCCAAGCGTCTTTTCATTAACCAATCTATTTTTTAATACTTTATTTGACCCACTTATTTTGTGGATATGCAGATGTCAGTCATTTGACCCACGTGACCAGCATGCCAAACGTCAGAATAGGGGTAGAAAAAAGCGGGAGAAAGGCTGACACGTTGAATAGTGACATCAATATATGACGGGGCATACTAACGGTACCGGGGGACAAGGGTGGCAGGGCCTTGTCCCCCACTTTTTGTCCCTCTTTTTTTTCTGCACAGCACAGTTTTTGTCAGTTTCTGTTCCGTATTTTTGACAGTTTTAAGCGTTTGACATATTAAACTTTATATTTTCTGTTCCGCACTTTCAGGTTTATAGCTTTTTGATATAAACAAAATTATAAAAATAAAAAAAAAAATAAAAAAAAAAAAAAAAAAAAAAAAGGGCCTACAAATGTAGACCCGGTTTGTTTAAAAAAATAGGCACGGTACTTATAACCCACCCCTATATGACGTCAGAATAAGTATATATGCCATTCAAAAATCTTTTCTTTTATTATATATAAAGATTGATGGAAGGGCATTTAGGGGATTTCAACACTCATAACCATTTCCCTTAAAAAACTGTACACATTTAATTTTTGCATTTCTCTCTCACAAAAGTTATCCGCCCCCTTTATAAATTTTTTTTTTTTTTTTTCTGCAGTCACCAAACATCAATCAAACACTAATTCCTAAATCCATCCGCCCCCATTCTCTTATCTACTCAATCACAGTCACCCCACTCACTCCCGTTTCACACTACACAATCTAACGCAGCCTCCATATTCATCCTTATTTCTTCTTTAACAAGAAGATACAAACAAAAGACGAACACCAATTTTGACGGTTTGGTTTCAAGATCTTGAAAAGATCTAAGGTAGGTTTATTATGTTTTGTTTGAATTTCTTGAACGAATCAAAAAGAAGTTTATGACAGATTTGTTATGAAACTTCCTTTATTTTCGGATATTGAACAAGAAGCAAAGCTTCTTATAAGATCAATGATGGTTTAAGGTTACATCCGACAATCTTTAAAGATCTGGTGAAAGTTCAATTGGGGAGGTAACCGTTATTTTGAATCTTTCAATTACACCTCGTACTGTGTTAATTTAATTGGTCGGTAGTCAATCGAATAATTGGTCAAGAATTATTTAATGTGTCGGTGTGTGCTAGTGATTTGTATGCATCTGATCAATTCAACTCATTAAATTGATTGTGGGGATGTTCGATTTGTCATATTCCACATGGTGCTCGATTTGAATTGAATTGAATATGTGGGGCTGTGTTAATATCAGATGTATAATTAAAATTGATGTTGATCGTTGGTATATAAGCTTTGTCGCTTGTGGTTTTTGGTCAACAATATGGGACGAATTAAATATCATAAGTGGGCTTGTGATGATAGCTGCTGATGTATTACAAAAAAGTATAGTTCTTGAAAATGCATATATGTTTTATAGCTGATACAAAATCAATAAAAAGAGTGTGCATATGTGTTATTGAGAGTGCATATGTGTTTTTACAGTTTCTGGTGAATTTGATGCTTCTGTGCATATGTGTTTTTATAGTTTTTGGAGTTAAATATATTGAAAGTGCATATATGTTTTTAGTTATGATATAAAGATTTTTTGTGTTTAGATCTATTTTAAGTGTGCACTTGTGTTTTGTGGTTACAGGTACGAGTATGATGAGCAATATGAAGAGTGCACATGTGTTTTGTACATACTATCTAGCGATAAGATAGTTAAGCTAAAGATTTAAAGACACAAGTGCAGCCGCAGATACAAGTGCACATATACATACAAAGAAATACAAAGTGTCCAACGAGGGAAAATACATGTGCATATATGACGACATTTTTGCTTTTAGAAATTTGTATTTGAAGTTTATTATCATATGATTTTAAATTTTGTATATAATGTTTTTGTTTTAAATTGTAAACAATACATGTAAAATACTTTTTTTTTGCCATTCCATGCACTACAAACACACGTAAATTTACATTATCTAAAAAAACACATATGCACCTTACCAAATACACGTAAATTGAACACTACAAATATACGTAAACATACATTATATTAAAAAACACATGTGCACCTTACTAAATATGCATGCTGAAAAAAATATTATAAAAAAAAAAAAAAAAAAAAAAAAAAATCCTAAAATATAGGGAAAAAAATGTTTTTTAGGAAAAAAAAATTCAAAAAGGAAAAAAAATGTACTATTACTATTATACCATTTTAAATTAAATAATAAAAATTAATATTCAAAAAAATATGATTGGTTGATGCTGGTTCTCGCAGTTCTGTACCTTTTTTTGGTTCTGAAAATAACCCTTCCCTATATATATATATATATATATATAATATATATATATATATATATATATATATATATATATAATTATTCATCCAGAGAAGGATATACATGAAATTATGCCAATAATGCATTAAAAGCATTATTGTACTTTATGCATAAAAAACTGATAAAAATGATATATATATATATATATATATATAATTATTCATCCAGAGAAGGATATACATGAAATTATGCCAATAATTTTTTAAATAACATAAATTCAGTATAGACTGCATGGAGTTAACACAAAAGAGTGAGTTTAGTAGAAAAAGATAATTAAGGTTGAGGCTCGTGTTAAACACGATTATTCCATGAAACAGACTTGTTAATTGTTTCTTTAGGTACAACGGTCAAAATACATTGTCGGATACATAACAAATTTGCCTGAAATATTACAGAACGATGATGTGCGTTTGAACAAGCCTTGCTGGAAATATACAAAGATCGCAATTTTTATAGTGTAAAAACGAACAAAACATTTCAATTAAATAAAAAAACGCTTTTTGCGCATTTGGGTGTAGAGCTGTAAACGAACTGAACGTTCAGTGAACATTTCATGAACCGTTCGGTAAAAAGTTCATTTATGTTCATTTATTTATTAAATGAACGAACATGAACAATATTTTACGTTCGTTTAGTTAAATGAACGAACATGAACAAAAGTCGCGTCCATTCATTTATGTTCGTGAACGTCCGATTATGCGTTCATTTATGTTCATTTATTTATTTATGTTCGTATATCATATATTTTAATTGTATAATTTTAAAATTGGTTTGTTTACACAAAACAACACTTATAAAACAATATATTGTGCATAATTTAATAAAGTTTATATTTGTTTGTCTATTTTCATTCATGTTCGATCGTTTATGTTCGTTTAGCGTTCCTTTAGTATCTTAATGAACGAACATAAACGAACATGAACAACCCATTTTCGTAATAAACGAACATGAATAAGAAAATCCGTTCGTTTAAGCGTCCGTGTCCGTTTATTTGTCCAGTTAAAATTAAACGAACGAACATGAACAAGGCTCCATTCGTGTTCGTCCGGTTCGTTTACAGCCCTATTTGGGTGGTATGCTATCAAACGACTTTTATTATATATAAAGGTAAACTAATAATCTATATTGAGTTCGCATTTGAAATCAATAGGTTTGACATTTTTCTTCATTGATCAGTTGATTCAAAAAGTTTTTATACCTTTGATGAACGTTGAAACATTCCAGATAGTCGCCAAAAACGAATAGGTAAGCATACGAAGCTACAATCAAACAAAGCAATACGATCATCAGTGTCTTTGCTGCGACTCCCACGGATGTTTTTGTCACCATATTTGCTCCCACGATAATAATGTCTACAAAGTTTCTGTGATTTAGGAGATGAATATATAGGCTAGGCTTATAGCACTTGTAAGCAATGTCTTTAATGCACATGGTGGTCGTATGGTTTATTTATGCACCATCTTTTAATAATGTTATATTTTTCTCCTCCCACATTTATGGGTGGCAATCGAGTCGTGTTCGTGTCGACCCACTCGGGTTGGCGGGTTGGTAAAGTCTCAACCCAAACACGACCCATTTATTAATCGTGTCAAAAACCTCAACCCTAACCCGCACACACCTAACATGTGTAACCCATTTATGACCCGTGTAACCCGTTTAAATAAACTAGTTAAAAGGTTTAATTAGTTTGAGTGTTGAAGAGTGTAAGTGTTCAAATAATAACACATAGATACTAATATATATTATAAGTAGCACTTAAGAAAACATAGATCCACATCCTAAATAAGTACATATATCATATTAGGTAGTTATATATTTTATTGATTAAAAGTTTATATATTTAAACGGGTTCACGGGTTGACCTGTTTAAAATTACTAAACCCATACACGACCCATTTATTAAACGGGTTATAGGGGTTAACCTGTTTTTGACCCAAACCCGGTTATCCTCGACCCAAACCTGTTTATCTTCGTGTCGTATCCGTGTCAGTTAGCGTGTCGTGTCGAAAATTGCCACCCCTACCCACATTGCGGCTGGCAGTTTGGCACAATCGCATCTTTCAAAAAAAGTTTGGCACAATCGCAGCCTTATACTTTAATGCCGCACGACATCCCACAAGACTTTATTTTCGTAAGGGTGGTAGTATTGGTACCCCTACCTTTAAAATACAACCAATACCTTTATTATTCTCTTTATGTTAGCTTTATTAAAAAGTGATGGTCATTTACGTTTTTATATTTTTAATGTGTCGTTGTTTATTTAGTAAGATAGTCGAAGGGCGCATGGTTTAATCTAATAGGTTGAAAGTTATGTAAAAAATAGTCCAACAATTAGTCCATGTTCAAAGCCCATAGAAAGCTCAAGGCTCCTTTATTGTAATCTATAAATAACCTCCTCCTCCCATTTGTAAGAGGTTGGCTTGTGGAGAAGTGTGTGCTTAATGAATGAAAGTTTATCTCTCTACTTCTAGAACTCTTACATCTCTCTTCTCTCTTGTGCATTAATGATTGTTAGTTAGTGTGATAAGGATTGATATTAGGCATTAACAAGTGGTATCAAGAGCCAAATAAAGATTTAGGAGAATTTTTTTTTATTCGGTTACTGTTCACGCTACTGTTCCTTCGAGTTAGAAGGACAGTCTTCGACTTTGGCTTCAAGTTTGGAACAGTAACTTCGAGTTAGAAGTTAAGTGTACAAAGTCTTCGAGTTTGAAGGAAACTTCGAGTTAGAAGTTTTGTCTTCGAGTTTCCCTTCAAGTTTCTAAGTTAAGTTCTTCGAGTTTGTACAAAATTCTCCGAGTTAGGACGCATTTTGTGCATTCCTCCGAGTAAGGCTTCTAGAAAGGATCTCTTCGAGTTTGTACTCTTCAAGTTTGTACTCTTCGAGTTTGTGCTCTTCGAGTTTGTATCCGAGTTTGGAAGTCTTCGAATATCTATTCGAGTTTGGAAGTCTTCGAGTATCTATCCGAGTTTGGAAGTCTTCGAATATCTATTCGAGTTTGGAAGTCTTCGAGTATCTATCCAAGTTTGGAGTCTTCGAGTAACCCTCCAAGTTTGGAGTCTTCAAGTTTAGGTTCTCCAAGTAACTCTTCGACTTAGGATTTTTAACAAATTCTTCGACTCAGGAACCTAGAAAGGAAATTCTTACATCCTTCGAGTTAGGAACCGAGTAAGGGATTTCTTAGATCCTTCAAGTTAGAGTAAAATTTAATTTTTAGGAGTGACTAAACTTTCAATTTTTATGCAAAATTCAAATTTTGGTATAACGGTGAAAATTTTGGCCCAAAATTCAAATTTTTAGGTCAAAATTCGAATTTTTACGGTGAAATTTGGCGTCAAAATCTTTAAAACTCAAAATTTTCTAGTAACCTTAGAATTGCATTTTATGGTGTATTTCAAATTCTGGGAGAGAAATTTTTCAAATTCAATTTTTGGAGGGAAATAAGAAATCACTAATATCCTTACCGTAACCAATTAACATCAATCACAACTCCTATTTCTTTGCAGCGATCCAAGATCAACTTTATCACACACCGAAATTAAATGGAATCAAGTTTTCAAGAGAGAAAGAAGCCTCAAGTTGTGCAAAAAGCTATTCATTCGAAGGAAAATTGTTTATCACACTTTAAATCAGTTAAGATTCAATGTGTGGCACTCTCAGAAGCAAGGTTACCATTGTGGAATACATCATTTCATCAAGCTTTTGAAACACTCTTCGGATCTGAAATGGATTTTTTAACCTTCAAAGGGAAACTCTTGCACAACATATTTCAAATAGAGAAGCAAATTAAACAAGGAAGTGACTGCATAGTAGCATATCGAGCGCCCAAGACGCAGTTAAAATGGTTTCTCTACTTAGATTTCAGAGTGCTAAAAAATTCTTCAGATTATGAATCAGCAAGCAAAATATGGAGAGAATGCATCATTAGTTACCTGGAAGTTGAATGTTTTAGAGATCAGTTGCTTAAACTAATGAACATACTGGAATTGGTGCTTACTACAAGATCACTTCATCTGAGAGAGATGCTAAAAAAGAATAAAGTGTTAAAAGAAAAAGAACGGGAAATAATTGAAATGGAGAAGCAGTTAAAAGAAAGAGAGATAATTGAAAGAGCAGTGCTATTAAAGGAAACAGAGGTGAATGAGTGAGAGACAAACAAAGATGAACAAACAGTCAATGAGGGTATAACAACTGATGCTAGCTTGGTTTTCATGGAAAGAGATACATCTTCAGAACAACAGGTTGAAAGCAGTACTCCAAGGTATGATTCGGATGCTGATGGTACACACAGGAATGAAGTTGTTTGGGATACTGAGGATGACCATATCAGACCTTCATCTGACACAGAGATATTGGCCACGGTACAATATTCGAACGATAATGATAATGTTGTTTTGTTCGATAATGTGTTTGCTCATGATAAGACACATCCTGCGCATCCTGAGTCCATAAGTGACACATATGTGGTGGAACGGTTTGATAGTAATATAACTCCTACAACTCCAGATATGGATCCTAATAGAGGTGAGCTTGCCCAGGATGGTTCTTCTCATGAACAAGGCCGTGCCTTATTTGCTTCATTAATAAAAAATTTCAAACATGAACTTGAAAAGTGCAAAGAGGACAATCGCAAAGCTAAGCAAGCGAATGTCTTATTAATCAAAGAGCTTGAGAGATTTAAAGAAATGGAAAATGGTTTTGAAAATGTGACAAAAAGCAAAGATGAACTTGAAATTGAAATCTCGAACCTTAAATCTCATGCTCGGAAGTTTGAAATAAACGGAGATTTTGTCAAACCACTTTTAAAGCAAAAAGAAGAACTTGAAGTTGGTTACAGAGAAGCTGTTTATCGTGAAAAACTTTCCATTCAAAAACTGAATGAACAAATGTTACTTAACAACAGAAAGGTTCAAGCGCTTTTAAAAGAAATCTTTGATTTAAAAAGGGAAAATTCAAAGCTTCAGAAAACCACTTCAAATTTTAAGATTGTTAAAACAAAACTTGAAAATGAAAATCAAGAGTTTTTGAAACGAGCAAACAATCTTGAAGCAAAACTTCAAAAAACAGGACAAAGTGTTCAAACTCTTCAAATGTTACTTCCTAAAGATGAGAACGTTCATCAAGGAAAATCCTGACTTGGTTTTGAAAATACTGATCATTTGGAAAATAATTTAGAAAATGAATTGAAAAATGAAAAACCTTGTTTTTTAAACAAAGTGCAAAAGTTGACACCTAGTTTGTACGATGCTGAAAAAATGGGAAAAGGTTTGTCGACTGATGTTCTGTTCAATTCAGAAGGTGAAGAAAAAACTGAAGAGGAAAAACGTTTAAAAGTAAAAAAAAAAAAAAAAAAAAAAAAAAAAAAAAGAAAAAGCCCATTCTCGTACCAATGCTTTGTGTATGGTTGTACACAATTGACAGATATACCAAAAGAACCTTTGAAAAGAAACGATACAAATGTGAAAAGATATTTCAAAGAGGCTCATCTTGCAACTTATGATGCTAAGTTATAGCAAAATAAAGCGAGAAAATAGTTTTGTAATCTTAAACATCACATTGAGCATACGTTAAAGATCATTTGGTTTAAGCAACAAAACACCAATAATTATTACTATAATCTTCTTTCACCGGATTCTCGCCCAAAAGGGAAGTCAGTAAGATTTTAAAAGATGAGATTGAACCTCATGTGAAAGATATCAACTTAAGTTTTGAATACTTTGAAAAATATCTTGTCACTGAAATGAAAGAAGATTTAAAGTACATCCATTCACTTGAAGACGAATTTGATGAAAAATGCTTAATACTTGATATTCAAAAAGATTTTTTCACAAATCAAATAGAGTCATTCAAGTCAATGTCTGTCAGCCATGGGTATTAGAATGTGAATGTGAATTTTGAACAAACATCTTCTTTGAAATCTGAAAATCTTTGTCTCAAAAAGAAAATCACAGAACTTTCAAAAGAAGCAGCTGAAGTCAAAGAAGAATTGTCAAAAAGAACTGCTCAGTTTGAGAAAGATTTAACAAAACTCGAAGCACAAAGTATTTATTTCCAACTCAAACTGCAGGAAAAGAAAATTTCTTTTGAAAACTCTTTGAAAAAAGATTTTTGAAGATAATTGTGATGATGCCAAAATCAAGTTTGATTTCGACGAACTTGATACAAAAAATATTGAATTGGAACATGCTGTGGCATCATTACAAAAAGAAAATGAGCATTTGAAACAGATTTACAAAAACCTGTTTGATTCAATCAAACATTCACGAGTTCAGACACAAAACTCAAACATGAAACAAAAAGAGACTGAAGATTTGAAGTCTCAATTGTCTGAATTCGCTGATAAAAAGTTTGAAAATGTTTTGCAAAAGATTGAATCAATGAAGATGAAAAAGGTTGAGTCTCAAATCACAAAAGTTTCCTTTCCAAATCCCCTGTTTGATTCTAATACTCCAAATTTTGAAGATGAAACGGGGAAGAAAATGTATCTTTTGAAAATGAAATCAAAAAAGAAAATCATGTGCTTCAAACAAAAGTGGTTGAGCTTGAAACGCTTTTAGCTCAACAAACAAATGATTTTGAGGATGCCAAAACTGATCTTTTCAACAAAACGACCAAATTCGAAAAATATTTTGAAAGACTTGAAAAAGGAGATGTTGAGTTCGAATGGAAATTGGCTCGTAAAATGGATGATTCTAAAGCCGAAAAGATCAATTTTTTAAACAAATCGCCCCTTTAGAATCAAAATTGGCATCTCAAGATCATCTTTCTCTTCAAAAAGAATACAACGATTTGAGAACTTTATGCAATGCCTTAAAAGTGAAGTTTGATTCTCTTAACCGATCAAAAGGAAAAGCTCCTATTTCAAATCTTTCAACACCAGAAGTGAGTGTTTCGAAGAAGGTTTACATGGGTGAATCTTCAAAACCATTTTCGAAAAAAGTTACCAAGTTTACAACCTATTCTTTTCAAAAAGGAAGGAAGTTTTTGACGAAACCAAGTTTTTCTGAAACACTTACTGTGTAGAATCGTTGTAGCTCTTAGACTAGATCTAATATTATATCTAGGAACACATAATAATGAAGGCGGAATATTCAAACATAGAATCAACATTATTATGAACAAGGTTTTACATTCATAATCTCTAATATTATTAACAGCCCCAATTCTACTTGATCAAGGTAGAACTTGTTAAACTTGAGGCTGCACTAACTAACTAACTAACTAACTACTAACCACTAACCCTAGACGTTTATAACTTACGTCTAGGTTACACACACACACCTCTAATCGACTACATCTTGTAGTTTGTGCACGTCTAAAACTAATGACCCATGTCCTCTTTATATACTAGAGGGATTAGGGTTTACAATAAAGACAATCATAATACAATAAGGAAACTAAATCTTTTAAGTAAATCTTCTAGAATCTTCAAAATTCTCCATCTTTTTGTAGTTTCCCTTCTTGTCACATTAAGTCCTTCAAGTTTCATTCTTCTTGTTTTGTATCATCAAATCAATAAAACCCAACAATCTTCCCCTATTTGATGATGACAAAACAAAGACATTCTTGTACGAACTTCCCTAGACGAAGTAGAGAAGTTGAGATAATTAAATCTCACCATGAATGAAACAATATTTGTCTTCCCCTTAAGCCATGCTATGCCACTCCAAATCTCTTCTAACATCTCTTCCCCTTTTTGTTATCAACAAATAGAGAACGCAGACAAAACTTCCCCTTGAGTGGTGCATGTAGATGATTAAACATTCAATCAATAAGCTTCCCCTAAAACCAATATGTTTACATCATCTCTTGAATCTTCAATTCTGTAGGCTCCTTGTAATGATCACTTGTGAAGAAAACCAAATATAACAAATTTGATGAAGAAGTTGAATTTCCCAAACTTTCGTCTTATATCTTGCACTATCCACGTCTCTTTGTGACTCCAAACTTATCTTAGAAGTAGGCTACTAGGACCTCTTGATAAATCCTCAACTATCTGAGGCACTGAGCACTACAACGTAACTCCTTTAAGTGATAGCAAATGTGTGTATTCAGCACCCTAAGTTTATAGATCACACATCCTTGCTAGATTCATCAAGTCTTTGTCATCGCAATAACACAAACATAAGAACGCGCACCTGTGAAACTCAACTACAACATCAAATAAATGATATTCAACCTTCTTCGTAATCAATTAATCCAATAAGAACGAGCCTTTAATCTTTCAAGAACAAAAACCAAATTCTTCTTGTGTGTGTAAAACTAATAACCTGTGTGTGTAATCTAACAAACTGCTCATAATTAACCGAGAGCCAAAGTAGAACCAATCTCATAAAAACCCATCTCGGCTTCCCCTCACTGCTTGTAAATCATGCATTGTCTCCATAAATCATCTAAACGCAGCAGTACTTTGAATAAACAGTACCTTGGAGCATAGCAGTACTTTAGTCGAGCAGCAGTACTTTAGACGAACAGCAGTACTTTGGAGTAGTTCCTTGTAGCATCAGTACGTTAAATCATAGCAGTACATTGAAGCATAGCAGCAGCAATAGATAGGAATTAAATAATTATCTCCATAAACCCACGATACGAAACTTCAACCAAATCACAAAAAGATAGCAATACTTTCACCGACCCACAAACTCTGAAAACGACAGATCCATACTTTGCTTTGACCAATCACCAATTTCAACAGCAGCAACATTCTTCCCCACATCTTTAAATATTCAAATCACGATTCACTAATAAATCCTCCACCATACCAATTTAGTACGATTCTCTACATGCGTCAATATTAAATTCAAGGGACAACCGAATGACCAATTCTCCACAACAATGATTAAAACGACAACAATGAATTATTCTTATCACGCGCCGTCCCATTAATTGTAGTACGAGGTATCATCAAATAAGACAACGAACGTATTAATAACGTACTGCTGTTGTAAAAAGTCGATACCTTAAAAAGAACATCGATCATATAACTTTTTCTTATACATCTTTTCTTCGGCAGCAAAACTCGACATCCTTTTCATCATAAACATGACACCAGTAAACCTTGTAAATCCCCTAGATATCACAAGCCCCAGGCTCTGATACCAATTGTGTAGATCGTTGAAGCTCTTAGACTAGGTCTAATATTATATCTAGGAACAGAGATGAAGGATTTGTATGATGCTGTCAGAGAAGCTGTAGAAAAAGATCTTGCAAGCATTATTTCTTTTGAAGATAAGAAGCTTGAAGATAGCAGAAAGGAAAGAGTTGTTACAAGGAGCTCAAAGAGGAAAAGAACAACAACTGATGAACAGTCATCAAAGAAGCTTAAGGATTCTATTGAATTAAGAGTAGACACAGCTGATGAGCTAAGAAATTATTTGAGAGTTGTTGACTTTAGGCATCCAAAATCAGAAGATGTTGCAAACAAGAAGTCCAAGATTTCTACTTTCTCAGTTGTAGAATCACAAGAAGGGGACTACTTGATATTTCATAGACAAGATGGAAGTTTTAGAGTATTCAATTTGTTATGGGATATACTACATCTAATAGACAGAGAGGATTTGCTTCAGCTATATCTACAAGTGCAGACTTACTTTGAACATATTCCACCACAAGGAGTGGGTTTAGTTCTGGTAGGAGATCTCACAACCATCTGGGAAACAGAAGAGACAAGTGATAGTGCTCTCTGGGAAAATCAAGAGGATTGGGAAATTAACAGATGGAGGTTCTTTGAATCAGTGGGAATACATGTTTTGGAGTTAGAAGATGGAACAATGATCCACATGTTAGCAGAGCAAAGATATCCACTTACTAGGGATCTGATGATCAGAATGCCAGATTATGGCATGGAAGTGGAAGAAGAAAGTGAAACTGCATTGACGGTGATAGGATTGTTCATCAAATGGACCATGCTAGCTGAAGATTGATGCATAACTACTGGTATGATATTTATAATATAAATCTTTTGAAAAATAAGTACTTTATTTAAAAGTACTGCTTGACAAACAGTACTTTCTCAAAGTACTGCTTGCAGCATAAAACCAGTAAAGTTTTTATAAAATCAGTGATTTTTTTTGAAAAAGTGCAAAAACATTTTGAAGCACAAAGATTTAAACAGCAACAAATGGTATTCAACTCACCATGTTTAAATAAACAAGAAAGAGTTTGATTCATCATGAGGGTACGGCTCTGATACCAATTGTGTAGAATCGTTGTAGCTCTTAGACTAGATCTAATATTATATCTAGGAACACATAATAATGAAGGCGGAATATTCAAACATAGAATCAACATTATTATGAACAAGGTTTTACATTCATAATCTCTAATATTATTAACAGCCCCAATTCTACTTGATCAAGGTAGAACTTGTTAACCTTGAGGCTGCACTAACTAACTAACTAACTAACTACTAACCACTAACCCTAGACGTTTATAACTTACGTCTAGGTTACACACACACACCTCTAATCGACTACATCTTGTAGTTTGTGCACGTCTAAAACTAATGACCCATGTCCTCTTTATATACTAGAGGGATTATGGTTTACAATAAAGACAATCATAATACAATAAGGAAACTAAATCTTTTAAGTAAATCTTCTAGAATCTTCAAAATTCTCCATCTTTTTGTAGTTTCCCTTCTTGTCACATTAAGTCCTTCAAGTTTCATTCTTCTTATTTTGTATCATCAAATCAATAAAACCCAACACTTACTATTCAAAAGCTTTCAAGGTCAAATGCTTCAAATGGAAAGAATCAAGCTTTTCAAACTCCACACTTTCATTTTACACCGGTGAAGCAAGTGTGGAGACCAAAGCAAAGTCATTCAAAACCTTTTGAATATTCAATATCAGAATTGCTTTCGCTGCATGTTAGCTTTTATAAAAAGTGATGGTCATTTGTGTTTTATTATTTTTGTAAAAGTGTTGTTGTTTAGTTAAAAGAATAGTCATTGGGCTTGAACTAATCTAATAGGCACAAGGAAAGCCCAAAGAAAAGCCCAAGCCCATCTCCTAGTAAAACTATATAAAGCCTCCAACCCCTCATTTCTCAGGTTGGAGGTGTGTGTTTTATATGTGTATTTCTCTCTCCACTTTCTCTCTCTAGAAGCTGCCATCTCCCTCCCTCTATTCTAATCTATCTTCTTTAATCTATTATTGTGTATGATAAGGATTGATATTAGGCACCTACAAGTGGTATCAACAGCCAAACATTGATCTAGGGGTTTAATTTGTGATTTTCGGAGCTGTTCTTAGCGATATTTCTGAGTTAGGAAATTTTTCTCCGAGTAAGTCCAAAATCCTCCGAGTTAGGAATCAGAATCCTCCGAGTAAGAGGAAATTCCTCCGAGTAAGCCCAGAATCCTCCGAGTAAGGAGTTCCGAGGTAGCAAAAATCCTCCGACTAAGTGCATAATCCTCCGAGTAAGTGCACAGAAACTTCCGAGTTAGCTCAAAAACTTCCGAGCAAGGATAAACTTCCGAGTAAAGTCCTCCGAGTAAGCACAAAATTTCCGAGTAAGGACTTTTCGAGCAAGGCTTTTCTTCCGAGCAACTATCAAACCTCCGAGTTAGTGAATTCTTCCGAGCTAGGACTGTTTTCCGAGTAAGTTCAAGTTTTTCCGAGTAAGTGAAAAAACAAAAATTCCGAGTAAGTAAAAAAAAATTGTTCCGAGCAACTTTTTTCCGAGCAATTTTTTTTTCCGAGCAAATATTTTCCGAGCAAGGATAGCTTTTCGAGTTAGGAACATATTTTTCGAGTGGCGGGAAAATTTGAGTAAAATTTAATTTTTACAGGTGATTAAACGTTCAATTTTTACGTGAAATTCAAATTTTGGTATAGCAGTGAAAATTTTGGCCAAAAATTCAATTTTTTAGGCCAAAATTCGAATTTTTCGGACAAATTTGGCGTAAAAATTTTTAAAACTCAAATTTTTCTAACAACCTTAGAATTGCATTTTATGGTGTATTTCAAAGTCTGGTAGAGAAATTTTTCAACTTCATTTTTTGGAGGGAAATTAGAAAACTCGGGAAAGAACTTAACTTCAACTTAGAAAACTCGGGAAAGGACTTAACTTCAAACGAACATAACTCTTGAACCATAACCAACAACAAACACAACTCCTATTTCTTTGAAACGATCCAACATCAACTTTATCATACACAACTTCATCAATGGCAACTCACCAAGACGATATCACAACTGCTTTGGCAAATGGTTTTGCTTTGTTATCCAGGGCATTCAATATCCAACCACATAACCACAACCAATGGATTTCATCGTACAATGATAATACGCAGTTATATTTGGGACAGAAAGGTCAAATGGTTGATGTTATTTAGAATTCGCAAGGAAATGCTATGGGTATACAGACGGGGAATCAGATGCAATATGCAAGGCAGTATGCTGGAAACCAAATAGATCAGATTGTGACTCAGTATGGGGTTAATCAAAATGAGAATTATTGTTTTACGACTACGATTCAGGAACCTACATCTGAAATTCACAATGGTAATATTGGTAGAGATTGCAATGTGAATGCAATGTCGAAGCTTCAAAAGCTCCAGTACATGTTGATGCTAGCCAAAAAGGAAGAGTTGGGAATACCGTTGACTGCTGAGGAACACGACTTCATGGTTACAACAAGAGTTAATGATAATACAACAGAAGTCACTGGAATCTCCAACTTTATGGCTCATCAGCAAGAAACAACATCATGCAGTGATTCTGAAACTCCTCCATCTTATGACACAGAACCACTTCATGAGGTACCACATTCGTTTGCTCATGAAAAGCCACATTTTGTGCCTCTCGAACCTAATTATGATACATATGTGGGGGAGCAAGTTAATAGCAATATTAACTGTGAAACTTCATATATGGCATCCAAAACAAATAGTAACTACAATGATTGGTTTTCAAGTTTTCATAAAGAACAGAAAAAGATGTTTGAAAAAGATATCATTCCTCCACTATCTACAATTTATGCGGTAGTTCTGAATGTTGAAAGAACTTTTCTGAATGAAACAGCCGACTTTGTCAAGGACCACAAATCCCTGGTGAAGGAAGCTAATGAAAACATTGAACATATAAAAGTTTTGGAAAGACACAATGACATACTCTCTGAAGTAGCTTTATCGACTGAAATTATGTCCATTATTTACCAAACATATTCTGTGGAAGATGATGAAAGACTGAGAGCTGAGACTTTGGCAATTGTTGAAAAATATGAAAATGCGCTTGCTAAGATTGAAAAGGAAAATATAACATATTTTAAACAACTTGATCGGAAAAAGGAAGAATGTAAGTATGACAAATTGTCGTATGAGCGTTCTTACCAAAACATGCAAAAGCAAATTGATCTTTTGAAGTCTCAGCTTGAAAGTCAAAATAGGAAGGGAGAAGAAACTAAGGTTGCTAAACCAAAAATGTCTATTTCAACACCCTTGCCTAAACAATGTGAAAAATCAACAAGTGTTGATAAAGGAAAAGCAGTTGTTAAAACACCGAATATGATAGCACCCGGACTTTATAGGATTAGTACCACTACTGCGTCTACCTCTACATCTAGAACATATAGGGTGTTGGGAATTAAATTAACAGTTGGTACGGTTCTATATAAGTTAGTACGGCTGAGGAGTTTCTAAAGAACACATTAACAGTTAGTACTGCTGATGAAGAAAGTTCGTACTGCTTATAAGATTAAGATGAAACCGTGTGAAGATATATATATTGAAAAGATTTAATGTATATCTTATGAAGTTAGATTTATATGGTAGATAGTTTACTTGTAAAGGACTCCTTGTCCTATAAAAGGAGATCCTAGATTAAGTTTTACGTACATGCATTATTGAAAAAGCTTCACATTTTCATTGTAATCATTCGTAATATATTGAAGCTAGTTGTTTGGTAGAATATTGTGTTCTAACTGTTCCATTCATACAATCACCAAACACAAATTCTTCTAAGTACTTGGTAGTAAATTCCGCGTGCTATCAAGTATATACTCAAAGTATCCTCAACACAACTCGTGTGTTTAGATCCGGTCAAGTGGTATCAGAGACATGTTTCTGATACTTTGAGATTAGAAGAATCAGAAGTACTTATTCTCTTGCAACCAAGTAGATGGACATGGAAACACCACAAACCTCAATCCTTGCTAAACTTCCCATGCTGAAGCAGAATGAGTATGATCTATGGCGGCTCAGAATTGAGCAATATTTTATGGTGCAAGACTATGCATTATGGGATATCATTATCAATGGTGATTCCTTCAAACCAATTCCCACTGAAGAAACACGTGCTGATGGTTCCAAGACCATGAAACTCAACACTGAGCCTGTTACTAATGAGGAGAGAATCAAAAAGAAGAATGATCAGAAGGCTAGAAATTTGTTACTGACGGCAATTTCTAATGATCAAGTGCTGAACTTTAGCCAATATGAGACTACTAAGACCCTTTTTGAAGTAGTGGTGGAGAGATTTAGTGGCAATGAAGCTACCAAGAAGGCTTAAAGAACTCTTCTCAAACAAAGTTATGAGAACTTCACTGCATCAAGCAATGAAACTTTGGACCATATCTTTAATCGGCTTCAAAGGATTATTAGTCTACTTACTGGGTTAAAGATTGTGATTCCATAGGAAGATCTTAATATGATGTTTTTGAATAGCCTACCTGCTGAGTGGATCACTTATGTTGTAGTTTGGAGTAATAAACCAGAGCTTGAGAAGATGACTTTGAATGAGCTCTACAACAACCTCAAGATTGTTGAGCAGAAGGTGAGGAAGAATGGAAGCACCAGTACTAGTTCTAGTAGTATGGCATTCTTATCTTCTTCCAGCAGTACCAGTCATGAAGAAGAAGAAGCAGTTTGTACTACTAGCCCTAAAGTTAGCACTGCTAGTGTAAAAACTAACACTGCTGGCTTAACTGATGAGACCATATATGCATTTGTGTCAGAACAATCTGGTGGGTCTCAGATCTTTAATGAAGATCTTCTTCAAATTGCTGAAGATGATTTGGAAGCTATGGATTTAAAGTGGCAGTTGGCTTTGATAAGCATCAGGGCTAAGAAGTATTACCAAAGGACTGGGAACAGGATTACCTTTAATGGAAGAGATGTTGCTGGGTATGATAAGTCTAAGGTGGAGAGCTATAATTGTCACAAGATGGGGCACTTTGCTAGGGAATGTAGAGGTCCAAGACAACAAAGGAACCAGGGTCAAGGGTTTAAGAATCAGCAGGGAACCAGGAGAACAGTTAATGTTGAAGAGCCTTCTTCCAAGGCTATGGTAGCTGTGGATGGAGCTGGATTCGATTGGAGCTTCATGGAGGAAGAAGAGGAACCAGCTAACTTGGGTTTGATGGCTTTCTCAGACTCAGAGGTACATATTGTTCAAAAGTGTTCAAATACTTGTCAAGCTTTAAAAGATTATTAATGTCTTAAGAAACAGTATGATGATCTTAGAGTATAATTTAATCAAGTAAGTTTTAGTCTGTCAAATCATAAAAGAGGACTAGCTGTTTTAGAAGAACAACTTGTGTTTTTTAGACAGAATGAGTCAAACTTCTCAGATGAGATAGGTCTTCTAAAAAGGGACTTGCAACTAAAAGATGATAAAATGAGTGGACACGTATATGAACTAGAAAAGCTTAAAAAGGAAAAAGAAAACATCCAGTTAAGTGTAGATACTCTTGAACATACTTCAAAAGGAGTTCAGAAGATAGTAGAGAGTCAAGTGTTCAATAAAGCTAAGTCTGGTTTAGGTTATAAGTCAGTTGCACCCCCAATTAGAGGAATGTTTGTCCCACCAGGAATTGATTTAGCTCATACAGGTTTAGAAGAGTTTAAGGATATGGATTTTCCTGGATATGGTGTTAAAGCAAGTGAAAATCCTGTTAAATTTGTAAATCCTGAGGATTCTTTTGTGAGTGCTAGTGATAAATCTCTTTCTGAGGAAAAGATGTCCTCTGATAGGAACTCAGATGCTCCAACCGTTGAGGATTGGACATCTGATGATGAGGATGGCAAGGTTAAGGTCAAACCAAATGTTGTTAAGGTAGAAGTTAAACATGCTCCTAAAGTGGTTAAGATTGAAAACATAAAACCAGTTAGGAAAAGTGTTAAATATGCTGAGATGTATAGGACTAAGAGCAGATCACCAGTTCATACGTGTAATAAGAGGAACTGGAACCACTCAAAATCTAAGCAAGTGAATGATGAGTTTGTTATGATTAGAAAAGTATGCTTTGTGTGTGGTAGTTTTGATCATTTAGCTGCTTATTGTGATTCTAACCCATGAAAAAAGAGGGTTTTTGGGAATTCAAGGGTGAATGGTAACAACAATGCTAGGGCAACTCAAAACAGTCCAACTAGATTGACCAGCCCTAATGCAAATCATAAGATGACACCCAAAGCAGTTATGCTAAAGTCTGGAGTCAAAACAGTTTCCACTGTTAGTCAAAACAAGTGGTTTAATAACAAGCAAACTGTTTCATGTGCAAAACAATTTTCAAATCATGCACAAACAGTTAAAAGGCATTTTTATAAGAAAACAGCAATGACCAATCAAAAATGGGTACCTAAACTTAAACAAGCATTTTCAACTACTATGTTAGCAGTTTGAACTGCCAGACCAGCAAATCCTACTGCTAGGCACTTGAGTTTTAAGGGAAAATGGGGCAATGCTTTCAAGGCCTTAGCACATTGGGTTAGAAAATCTGACAAACCCAATGGTGCATCAATGACCTTAAATGAATTTTCTTATATTGATGCACAAGACAGATCCAAGCCAGTGATGGTTTGGGTCCCCAAAAGGCACTAAAACCTTTATTTTGTGTGTAGGAACATCCTTCAAATGGTGAAGAAGACAGAGGCTACTCAGATAGTGGATGTTCCAGGCACATGACTAGCAACATGTTATACCTTTCAGACTTCATGGCTCTAGATGGAGGACCTGTTATCTTTGGTGGTGGTGTTGGAGGAAGGATTACTGGTAAAGGTGTCATAAAAACTAGTAATCATGATTTTGACAATGTGTATTTTGTACCACAGTTAAAGTACAACCTCTTTAGTATGTCACAGATATGTGATAAAAAGAATAAGGTTCTTTTTACTGATACTGACTACCTTATTCTTTCTCCTGATTTCAAGCTACCTGATGAAAATCAAGTATTGCTTAAAATCCCCAAAAAGGGTAATACATATAGTATTGAGATGAACAACCTTGTTCCTAAAGAAGGTCTTACTTGCCTTGTTGCAAAAGCCACATTAGAGGAATCAATGTTGTGGCACAGGAGGCTTGGTCATGTTAATTTTAAAACTATTAACAAAATTGCTAAAAATGGTTTGGTAAGAGGATTACCTTACAAGACTTTTCTGAATGACCAAACTTGTGTTTTTCCCCTTAAAGGTAAGGAACACAGAGCCTCATGTAAGCCAAAGGCCCAGAACTCTATTTCTCAAGCTTTATATATGTTGCATATGGACTTATTTGGTCATACTTCTATGAATAGCTTGAATTTTAAAAGATACTGCCTTGTTGTTACTGATGATTACAGTAGGTTTTCTTGGGTATTCTTATTGAAAACTAAGGATGAGACATGTGAAATCCTTAAGACCTTGATTGTTGAAATAGAAAACCTAGTTGATAAGAAAGTTAAAATAATCAGATTTGACAATGGGACTGAATTTAAGAATAGGGTGATGGATGACTTTTGTAGAGAAAAAGGTATTAAGAGGGAATTTAGTGTAGCTAGAACCCCACAGCAAAATGGAGTAGCTGAGAGAAAGAATAGGACTCTTATAGAGGCTGCTAGGACAATGTTAGTTGAGTCTAAGCTACCAGTTTCATTTTGGGCTAAAGCAGTTAGCACTGCTTGTTATGTGTTGAATATGGTTTTAGTTGTGCAACCTCACAATAAGATTGCTTATGAGCTTCTTAGAGGTAGGACCCCTGCTTTAAGCTTCATGAGACCTTTTGGTTGTCATGTTACTATCCTTAATACCAAAGACCAACTCAGAAAGTTTGATGGGAAATCTGAGGAAGGATTTTCTGTTGGTTATTCTCTGCACAGTAAGGCTTTTAGGGTGTACAACACAAGCACCAAGCATGTAGAAGAGACTCTGCACATAGAATTTTTGGAGAATAAACAAAATGTTGCAGGTGTTGGTCCAGATTGGATCTTTGATATTGACAGTCTTTCAGATTCCATGAATTATGTGCCTGTTACAGGTACAAATACTAACCATGATGCAGGTTCAGAGGAGGAAGATGAAGATTGCATATTGATGCCAATCATGGAGGAAAGTCCATTGTATGAGTCTTCTACAAAGAATAATGATATTCCATCATCAAGTGGTGTAGACAAAGAGAAAGATGTTGCTGAAACCAGTGGACTGAATGGTAAAGAAACAGAAATTCCTGAGAACAGTACGAATGAAGTTAGTACTGTTGAGCCCAATATTGATACTGCTGAACCAAGTCAGGCTGATACTCATACACCAGTTCATACTGCTCCCCAAGTTGGTGATTTTGATTTCTTTGGAGATGGTCTGCAAAATATGCCTACCAGCTATGCAGCTCCTTCTACTCCCCATACAATTGTACATAGGAATCATCCACTTACCAATATCATAGGAGATGTACAATCTGGAGTCAAGACAAGAAGGCAAATTCAAGACCCAGATCATCATGGCTTTCTCAGTGTGGTATATGATGAAAAACATCATGAAGATGAACATGAATGCATGTTTGTATGTTTTCTGTATCAGGTAGAACCCAAAAATATGTTAAAGGCTTTAGAAGAATCAAGTTGGGTTGAGGCAATGCAAGAAGAACTGCTTCAATTCAAAATTCAGAAGGTGTGGGTTCTGGTTGACTTGCCAAAGGGAATGAGAGTGATTGGTACAAAGTGGGTATTCAGGAACAAGAAGGATGATAGGGGCATTGTGATAAAGAAAAAAGCAAGACTGGTTGCTCAAGGCTATACTCAGGAAGAAGGTATAGATTATGAGGAGGTTTTTGCTCCTGTTGCCAGGATTGAAGCAATAAGATTATTTCTTGCTTATGCTTCATTTATGGGGTTTATGGTCTATCAAATGGATGTGAAAAGTGCCTTTCTGTATGGTACTATTGATGAGGAGGTCTATGTTTCTCAACCTCCAGGTTTTATAGACCCAGACCATCCTGACAAGGTTTATAAGGTGGTAAAAGCTCTATATGGATTGCATCAGGCTCTAAGAGCTTGGTATGAAACTCTTGCTAAATATCTTCTGAAGAATTGGGTTTCATAGAGGGAAAATTGATCAGACTCTCTTTATTAAAAAGGAAAAGGGTGATATTCTACTGGTACAAGTCTATGTAGATGACATCATTTTTGGTTCTACAAAGAAAGAGATGTGCAGGGAGTTTGAAAAGCTGATGAAAGACCAGTTTCAGATGAGTTTTATGGGAGAGCTTTCTTTCTTTCTAGGTCTTCAAGTACAGCAAAAGCCAGATACTATATTTATCTCTCAGGATAAGTATGTTGGTGAAATATTAAGAAAATTCCAATTTTTAGATGCCAAAGTTGCTAGTACACCTGTTGATAAAGAGACACACTTGTTACTAAAAGATCATAGTGGTGATGATGTGGATGTACACATGTATAGATCTATGATTGGGTCTCTGATGTATCTTACATCATCTAGGCCTGATATTATATTTGCAGTTTGTGCCTGTGCAAGATTCCAAGTTAATCCCAAGGTGTCTCATCTGACAGCAGTCAAGAGGATCTTCAGATACCTTAAAGGTCAACCAAACCTTGGACTATGGTATCCTAAAAAGTCTGCATTTGATTTAGTAGCATTCTCAGATTCGGATTATGCTGGTGCAAGCATGGATAGGAAGTCAACAACAGGAGCTTGTCAGTTCCTAGGATGCAGATTAATCTCTTGGCAGTGTAAAAAGCAGACTATGGTAGCTACTTCCACAACAGAAGCAGAATATGTAGCAGCAGCAAGTTGTTGTGCTCAAGTTCTCTAGATTCAAAATCAGTTGCTTGACTATGGGTTAAGCAAGCTTTTTGATATGGATTGTGCTTTGGACAGTATGGTGATTTGGAATGTCAAGTGTGAATGTTTGTCACACAACAAATGGTAATTGATTCACCATGTCTAACCCACATAAGAATCAACTAGTCCAGATCAAACGGTTTCTGGTAAAGACTACTCAAATCCGTTTATGGTTGACAGTTTACCAAAAACTGTATGGTTATCATCTCACCATATCTACTTGTGAAGAGTTGGCTAGTCCAATGCAAACGGCTATTGGTAAAGACATATCAAATCCGTTAATAGCTGATAGTTTGCTAAAAACTATAAGTGGACAAAACTGTTTTCAAGTCCACATTAAAATTGTTTTTATCTCTGAAAATTTTTACTAACAGTTTGTACTGCTAGTTTCAACTAGTTTGTACTGATTGTTCACACTTGGTTTATACTAAGTTTATGCTCTATGATTCACCTCTCTCAGAAGGTTACACATCTGGAAGTGTTGAGAGCAGTTTGAAACTAAATAATTGAATTGATGGTAACTTGTACAAATTGTCATATTGGATGCTGAGCTCGAATGTCATATGTTCTAGTTCATCTGATGGTGAAGATTCTTCCAAACAGGGGAGGAATTAAAAGTTTGTTCAGTTGCTGTTAAAGATGATTATGTAATTCAGGGGAGGATATCAATTCAGAATCAGAGATGAGTGTGAAGTTTATGCTGAAATATTTACTGTTATAGTTTGTTCAAAGGCTTATAGAATGTTTATGTACACAAGGACCATAAAGTTTATTCATTACAAATAGGTGCATTCAGAGATGCACCACTACAAAAGCAGGGTTCTGTTGCAATCCAGGATTCAAACAGTTGGTACGGTTCTATATAAGTTAGTACGGCTGAGGAGTTTCTAACTTTTAAATTAAACAAGTTTCTTGAATTAAACTTATGATTTCTGTGTAAATCAAACTATCATTATTATTCAATCTTACTCTCAACACAACCAACAATCAAGCTTACTCTTAACACACAAACCTAACACCTTCACCACTACTCCAGCTTCCTCTTCCCTTTATCCTTGAATTTAGGCATGGACTTGTGGACTCCTTTGTCCTTGATTGAACTCCACACCTTCGGACTAGGGAGCCCCATCACTTGTTTGTCAGGCTTTGGACGTGGTTGATTCCTTTCAGGCACCGGGATCCTACTCATTCCTGACACAACTTTTTCAATCTCCCTTGTTAGTAAAACTGATAGTGGAGGTGGTTGCGTTTGCTCATCATCCGAGGTGTCACTTTATGAGTCATCCACATATGATGGTGGAGTTGGGAGCTCATCCGAGGAGATTGGTTCCACCTTTTTCTTTGAGTTTATATTTGTGTAATGTGGTGGAAAGTAGTTGTTCCAACCTTCATCTGACGAGCTTGAAGATGAATTCGAAGATATCTCTACAATGTTCGGGTTAGAAGAACTCATTGTCTCTGGGTATTTGTGTTTTAGGTTGATGTATGTGATGGGTTTGTGGTGACAATTCAAGTTCTTTTATAGAACCAATGGAGATTTAAAGCCATTGAATGTTGGGTTGGTATTAGGAATTAATTATGTTGGGTTGGTATTAGGAATTAATTCCTTGCAGGAATAAGTTTAATTATGGTGATTTTTGAGGAGTTGACCAAATTTGATAAAATTGGGTATTTATTTTGGGTAACCGTATAAGTAACCTAACTTGTACATCTTACGCCCAAAAGGTGGATATGTGATGAAAATTCCGGTGTTTCAAGATTGAAGATAAGTGTTTGAAAGAATCCACCCCATCATATAACATTGGAGTTTAATTCAAGAAACTTGTTGATTTACACAGAAATCATAAGTTTAGGGGAGGATAATCATAAGCAGCGAAATAATCAAACTATCATTATTATTCAACAAGGTTTGTCGAATGATTCTTGTAGCTTATACAAACTACGAACCCTAGGTGTCCATTAGAGGACTCGACACCTAGACGCACACACTTTTATTGACTACATTGTGGAAGACCTGTTAAAACATATTCCCTGTATCTCTTTATATAATAGAGATGCTAGGGTTACAAAGACTCTAAATTGACAATATTAGTCCTTTAACTTTGTCTTCATAAGTTTCCTCCATCTTTCATATTTTGTCAATATCAACTCTATTTAATTCCTAACATAGGGCAATAGAAAAAAGTGTGAAAGATAATCCAAAAGAGACTAGGAATGCTAAAAAAAATTCAAATGACAACAAGATAAATCCTAATGTGTGTGCCTTACCTTCTACAGGAGTAGAAAGTACCTCTAGGAGCAGCGGACTAAAGCCTAGGAGCAATACAAGGAACAATAGAGTCTCGTCTGCATCTAAGAGTGAAATCAAGAATAAAACGAAAGGAGTAGAAGAACACCCTTGGATTTTATCGCTTTCGAATAAGAAACAGAAACATATGTCATCTGGATGTAATGTTAAGGACAATATTTCAAGTGCATGTAATGAATCTGTTTGTTTAATGAACAAGAAATCTTTGTCTGAAAATGTTTGTGATAATATTGTTTCTAATAATGTGAATGTGAATGCTCTGCCTAAACAGAAAGATGTTCCTTCAGGAACTAGTGCTAGGTCTAGATACATTAAAAGATTTATTGCAAAAGCAAGGAAAACCACTATTAGCCTATTGCCTAAGGGCCATCTTAAGTTTTGCGCATGGAAACCAACGGGGAGAAAGTTTACACTTAAGAATGGCAAATTAGAAATTGTTCCAAAAGAACAAATGGAAACCTTCTCTAAGTGTGATTCATCTGTTACCTCTACCCCCCTGGAACCAAATGTTAAACGGTCTCCATATACAAAACCATCTGTTCTTCGTAGGTCATTGAAATTTGTCTTTTGATCATCGACTCGGGTTGCTCCAAGCACATGACCGAGAATCTAAAGCTGCTGATCAACTTTGTATGGAAGTTCATGGGAACAGTTCGGTTTGGAAATGATCATGTAGCAGCTATTCTGGGTTATGGAGATCTACAGTTTGGGAATTTTTTAATCACTCGGTTTTACTATGTCGAAGGATTGGGACACAACCTGTTTTCAGTCAGACAGTTTTGTGATGCAGATTTAGAGGTTGCATTCAGAAGGAATACATGTTTCGTTAGGAATTTGATTGGAGATGACCTCTTAACCAAAAATCGTGGAACCAATCTCTATGCTATCGACATTAACCAAATGGCCTATTCATCACCAATTTGTCTCATGACAAGAGCTGACGAAACTAAGTCCTGGTTGTGGCACAGACGTCTATCCCATCTCAACTTCGACACAATAACAAAGCTTGCCAAAGACAACATCGTCACCGGTCTCCCAAAATTCAAATACACCAAAGAACATTTATGTCCATCCTGTGAGCAAGGCAAAAGCAAACGGGCAACTTATAAAGCTAAAACCGTTCCCAATTCGGTTGATAAGTTACATCAGTTGCACATGGACTTATGTGGCCCAATGCGAGTTGAGAGTATCAATGGGAAGAAGTATATTCTTGTTATTGTCGATTATTATTCAAGACATACATGGGTAAGGTTTTTGAGGTCAAAAGACGAAGCACTAGGCATCATCATCACCTTTCTGAAGCAAATTCAAGTTTTACTTCAAGCTTCAGTTAGGATAGTAAGAACTGACAATGGCACGGAATTCACTAATCAGGTGTTAAAAACATACTTTGAAGATACTAGAATTACTCACCAGAAATCCGTAGTTAGAACTCCACAGCAGAAAGGGGTAGTTGAAAGAAGAAATAGAACTCTTGTGGAAGCTGCTCGCACTATGTTGATTTATTCCAGTGCACCATTATTCTTATGGGCTGATGTTGTTGCCACTGCTTGTTTTACTCAGAATCGATCCCTAATCCATCCAAGATTCAATAAAACCCCATACGAATTAGTGAACAACAGAAAACCCGACATCTCTTACCTTCATGTATTTGGCGCTTTGTGCTATCCTACCAATGACAGAGAAGATCTGGGGAAGTTGAAAGCTAAGGGTGATATTGGAATCTTCATTGGTTATTCAAATAACTCGAGGGCATTCAGGGTGTATAACAGGAGAACGAAAAGGATAATGGAGACGATGAATGTGAAGTTTGACTAGATTTCACAGATGGCTTCTGAGAGACTCGCTCTAGAACCCGCGCTTAACCCAATGGCTTCTAATCATACCAGATTAGGACCCGCACCAAACTGTCAAACTTCTGGACATATTAGTTCAGGACTCGTACCCCAAGGAGCTCAGTCAACTACCACTGATAAACCTACAAATCAAGAACTGGATAACTCCTTTGAGTATATGTATGATTAGTACTATGGTGGCAATTCGAAAAATGCATCACAACAACGTTCCGCTGCACCCGCTCAACAACATCAACCACCACCACCACCGCAAGATGCATCTACAACAATCGAAGCTGACGCACCAAGTCCCTCAACATCATCAACATCTACTCTAACAACTCCAGTGATTGAGATTGTGTTACCAAGAGTTGATGAGCAAAACCAAACCACATAAATTGAAGAAGAACAACAAAAAAACGATGCTGTGTTAGAAGAAGAACCATTTGAAAACCCATTTGCAACGGAATCTGCTGAATCTTCTTCAAGGTTACATGAACCATCTAACACGCATTCGTCAAATCCAAGATACCCTTCTACGTTACAGTGGACAAAAGACCATCCAATAGAACAAGTCATTGGTGAACCCTCACGGCCAGTTCAGATGAGAAGACAACTCGCCACCGATTGCGACATGTGCATTTGCACCTGCTCAGTCAGTCTAAAAGAGCCAAAGAACATTCGGGAAGGGATGGCAGACAATGCATGGATTGAAGCGATGCAGGAAGAACTTCTCCAATATAAACTACATGACACTTGGGATTTAGTGCCGAAACCAATCGACAAACTCGTCATTGATCTTAAGTGGTTATGGAAGAACAAAAAGGATGAAGAGATGACTGTAATTCGCAACAAAGCTCGTCTAGTGGCAAAGGGATTTAGACAAGAAGAAGGAATAGATTTTGATGAGTGATTCGCGCCAGTAGCAAGGCTTGAGGTGGTTAGGATTTTCTTATCTTATGCAGCTCACAAAAACATCATGGTCTATCAGATGGATATCAAGATAGCATTCTTGAATGGAACTCTGAAAGAAGAGGTGTACGTGAGTCAGCCAGATGGATTCGTTGACAAAGATCATCCGAACTACGTCTACAAACTAAAGAAAGCTATCTATGGTTTGAAACAAGCCCTAAGGGCGTGGTATGACGAGTTATCATCTGATGCGTTTCTAGAGGGTGTATATATTATATCCCAATTTCACTCAAATTTTAAATTTAAAAAAATACCTTTTTACCGTTTATTTAAGAAACACATACGAGCAAGTATACTCGTTCAATTGTAGTATGGTTGGTGGTAAATAAGGATCGTCCCAAGAGACTACTAGTTTTAGTTTAAGCAATGTAGATAATAGCAATAAAAATAGTACTTAAGATTGTCATGCTCCAAAGCACTTAAAAGTAATTAAACAAACAAAGGTTTCAAATCGAAGCAATCAAACAAACAAATACTTGTTTAGGAACCATGACTAATCGTGATAGAATGTTGAACATGTTTGGGTGAAACTTAGAAGGCACATGTCAATTTTCACAAGGACTTCTAGTCAATGGGTCATATCAAGAAATTCCATGTTTTTACTAGTTTCACGGGTGAGTCCTTTCGGCCTACTCTCATCCCATTACGCTAGCTCTCTTTTTGTGATCAAATGTATGAAAAAGATGATTAGTTAAATTAGTTCTTACGAGTCTTTTCAACCCAATCTCGTGAATGAATATTTCTGAATTCATTTAAAAACTTGCATACTTAATATTCGTCACTTATCAAATACCAATCCATTTGTGCACCAACTTCTTGGAATTAAACAATATTAGAAATTTTTTCAACCCATAGATCCAATAATGTTTAACCAACAAGTTTTAGAACAGGAATTATATTTAAACAAACTCAATAAAATAATCACTTTTTCTAACCGACTAAACATCCAACATTCATACGAAAGTCACATCATTCCCAAACAAGCATCACAAAATATTCCATAACAAGCATCATCATAAAACATAACATCGCATTCAACATCAAACGGTTTAACATGATTAATTAAAATAAAGAAAATTACCCAAAAGTAAGAATACAATGAGTAATAAAAGAGTTATAACACTCCTTAGGGCATCCAATTGAACAAGGGAATCTTCCACATCTTCTAACAAGTATCTCCAACTCTTCCTTTGTTTCTACTTGGAATCTTTCTTGAGAATGGCAGAGATTATTAAGCTCTTTTAGGTTTAGTAAGTAATGTGATCAAGTCCTTATGGTGTAAGGCTTGATTGTAAGTGTTGTTTATTATGGGGTGCTTAGGGGTTTATTTATACTTGAATTCTTCCCTAAAAACTGAATTAAGCCTTGAATATCCATAAAAGAGAGGGTAATGATCGGACTCTAGTCATAATGGTAGTTAAAACTAAGAATTAATGCAACTCTTCATCTCAGAATTTTCTCAACCCGCGGTTTGGACTATGGACCTGCGGTTTGGAATGTCTGCTGAACCTAAGGTTGAGTTTCTTGAACCTTGGGTTTGAATCTCAGCTTCAACCTTAGGTTGGGATTTGTGAACCTTGGGTTGAGACCGATTCTTGCACATAAATTTCAACTCTAAGATAGCATATAACTCCAACTTTTAACACACTTTTTAGCACTTAATCTTGACTTCGTCTTTTCATCCTTCTCATGTACAATGGAAATAATCATACTATGAATCAATATCTTTGTTGACGAGCTTTTCTTCAATATTTACTTGATTTTGTAGCTTTTCTTCGTCTTTCTTGATATTTCCTTGTACCTAGACTTGAACACATCTTTAACAACTTTTAAGCGTAAAATGATCATAAACATAACTAAATAATATGCAAAAACATACAAATAAGGCGATAAAAACATGTACAAAATGAGCGTTATCAAATCTCCCACACTTAAGTTTTACTTGCCCTCAAGCAAAGTAATCTTTTGAAAAATTGATTTCCAATAGCCAAGAACTATGATCAACTAGAAATTTCACTAATCTTCCTTATTACCAAGGTAAAAGGTCAAAAAGTGATTTTTAGTTTTAATATGTGAAATTTAAATGACATACTCGATTAATCTAGATAACACAACTAAGCTCCTCACGAAAAGAAAAGAATAATTTTATTCACTCACATTCATTTCTTTTGTTGGGGGTATATTTCACTCAATTGCTCAGTCGTGATTTCATTTCATACCATAGGCTTGTACGAGCATCAAAACTAATCCAAATCATGTAAGAAATAAATTAATTTATCAAAGAGGACTTTTATTTGGGTTGAAATGTTAGGCTAAGGGTTAATATCAACTTATGCTCAAATAACTACCGTACAAAAATAATAAATCGCTAACAACGAATTCTTGACTAGATGAATAACGGATGGTCACTAGTTTGTACCTTGGTTCGCTAACAATGTTACTTACATAACGGATGGTCACCAAAACACGCTCTAGCTCACTAGCGACGTTTTCCAACTATTCAAAAACCGGATGGTCACTATAATATTCATACAATTGATATCTTCACAAAGCAAAAAAAATGTTAGGTTAAGACATGGGATTATTTTAGTGGATATAATAATATACAATAGTCAAGTCGAATACCAAAATTACTTGCTGCAAAAACAATCGAACCATGTATCCCCAAATGATTATAGCCTTCATAACAAATATTTCCTTCCTCCTTTATTTCATTCATCGATCACCATACATATCAAGTTTTAGCACATTGGCTATATATATATATATATATATATATATATATATATATATATATATATAGGTATGGGTTAAAATAAAAAGTCCCTTATAATAAAAAGTGTAGGAAGGATTGTGAGAGTGACATGTGTCACCCCCCTTCCACATCATATGACATGTGTCACCCCCCCCCACCCCCCCCCCCGCCTGCGAAAAAAAAAAATTCCCGCCAAAAAATATAAATTTTTTTTTGGGCCCAAAAAAAATTTTTTTTCCCGCCAAATTTTGTTACTGCATCACAGTTATAAAGTTACTGCATCACAATTATGATCTAGTGCATTAAGGTTATAAGTTACTGCATCATAGTTGATGCACTTAACTACAGTTATAAAGTTACTGCATCACAATTATGATTTAGTGCATTAAGGTTATAAGTTACTGCATCATAGTTGATGCACTTAACTGTTAACTATGATGCAGTAACTTATAACTGTGATGCAGTAAAACTTATTAGTCTGATGCACCAAAACTTATAACTGTGATGCACCAAAAATTTTGGCGGGGAATTTTTTGGCGGGAATTTTTTTTTTTTTTTTTTTTTTTTGCCCCAAAAAAAAATTTTTTTGGCGGGAAATTTTTTTTTTGGGGGGGGGGTGGGGTGGGTGACACATGTCATATGATGTGTCATATGATGTGGCATGATGATGTGGCAATGTGACACATGTCGCTCCCACAATCCTTCCTACACTTTTTATTATAAGAGACTTTTTAGAATAACCCCACCCTATATATATATATATATATATATATATATATATATATATATATATATATATATATATATATATATATATATATATATATATATATATATATATATATATATATATATATATATATTTAAGCATAGAAAATATATGCTTCAAATGATAGGCTCAAATCCTCACATATTTGGTAGAATAGGCTAAAAATGCACAAGTAATGTTATCAATCCTAAGAACAGATCGTTTCACTTAACCGAGATTCGTTAAAAATTTCAAATTGCCATTTTATGCTATTGGAAAATTTCAAGTTGTATAATCTTTTACGTGTAAAAACAACTACTTCCTTAAGGGCAATAAAACAAATTCCAAAATAGTAAAAAAAATATATATATTTTTTTTTTAAATTGAATCATTTTCACTATTTACTTCCCTCTCCCACACTTAAGTTTTGCATTGTCCTCAATGTGAAAAATTAACTTCAAAGTAAAGGAAATAGGGAAAATAGAATAGTAAATGATATCACCGAGAAATCATGCGAGATCCATATTTGGTGTTAAACGCATGAGTTGGGAACTCCAAGCTCCAAAATGTACCAACCATATGAACGAGCAATGATTTCATGGTATCTCAAACCTGAAAAATAAACAAACACAAAAACAATATGCAAAAATACTAACAACCAAAATACCTTAAAATCCTAAATAAAATAAAAATAGACATAGTTCTAAAACATAAGAATAGTTATAATCCGACATAACATAATAATAAAGTATGAATAAAATAGAAGTATTGTTCATCACATATCATAATCTCAAATGATAATCATAATCATTCAGCTTCTATATCGTCTCCTGGATAGTTAACCAACGTTCCAAATCCTAATCCACCCGATGATATTCCCGCTTCATAACCTTGTGTTCCTGCATCAGAAGAATAATACCCTGCAAAACCCTCCTGGTTAACATTATACCCCTCATTTATTTGACTTGCACTAGACGTCGGGTAAGGTACATGTCCCGATGGATAAGGCGTATATGGGTATGGGTTAGGTGGAACACTAATTGGTGCATACGCCATTGGGAAAGAATAAGTTGGTTCACTATGTTGTCCAAGGTAAGTGAGAATTGGTGCACAATAGTCCATTTGGTGTCCAAGTCTCATCAAGCTCATATCCCTCCACACTTCTCTTCTTTCCACTTGTGGCAAATTCGCATGCCAATCACCCCAACTTAAATTCAACCCCGAAGATTCTCTGATATTTTGTTGTTGAGGTTGTTGTGGTGGTGGTGGTTGGTTACGAATCAAGTTCTCAATATGATCAACCAAACACATTCTATCATCATCAAGCAAATCTTTCAAATTCTTTTTGTCAAGCTTTTCACACTCTTTAATCACCATTATCTTCTTCATTTCACTAGACGTATCATATCCCAAACTTTTTCCAATCTTCGTCACATAATGGCCCCCATTTATAAAACCGTGCTCAGAAATGATTGTTGCTCTCTTTGACAAGTAAACTGCCAAATTCCATAACACATTCATCTTCTTATTTGGATCCATAATCATCTCAATTATCCACAAATCCGCTCCATGGACTTTGTCTTGACTATGTCTTCTGTGCACAAACGAGTTCACAATCACTTTGTGTAAAAGCTGAGCCGTCGGTGAATGTATCTCCGTTTCCTTAAATCTCCCACTGTTGGGATCTCCTATCTCATTCCATATCTTCCTACCAACATACTTCGGTGGTTCTTTTTCCAACTTAGAAAGATGTTCCTCAAACTCTTCATGTTTAAGGTCATTCTCATCATACAACCCAAGTAATTGCCCAAATTCCGGCAAAGTAAATGCATGATCGTTCCCACAAAACCTAAACCAAATACATTTCTCCTCAATAATGTCACTCACCTCTTGGTTGAAATAGATGGTGGTGAAGAACTCTAGACACCATTCTCTATAAATTTGCTTTTCCTTCACCCTAATTGTGTATTCCAAACTAAAATCTTCAAAAACTCCATTTTCAGATTCCGTATTAACCTCCCATAATTTCTCAAGAGTCTTATTAAGGTTATATTCTTTCATTAAACTCCAACTTACTAGCTTTGGTACCACAATTTCTTTTCTTTGCAACTTCGCTAACCTGCTATTGTAACAAGCTTTTGCTTCTTTACTTAATTTGCTCCACCTCAAATGTTCACTTGTTACCGGCATAAGGTTAACATCCCTTGCTTGACGACCTTGTCGCATGTGTAATGCAATCAAGGGGTTTTCTTCTTCTTGACAAACACATTTCTACAAAACAAACAAAACAAGCACACGAGAAATATTGGAACTAAAGGTTAGAATGTAAGGTAAATTAGCAAAACAAAATAATTTTTTTTTCTTTTTTTTTAACGTGGGTTGAACCGCCGCGGTTCACCCTTGAACCGGCGGTTTGGCCTTTTACTTAGTTTTTCCGAGACTTGAACCGCCAAGGTTTACCCTTGGACCAACGGTTTTGCCTTTGAGGGTTTTTTTACCGAGAGTCAAACTGCCAAGGTTCATCCTTGAACCGGCGGTTCGCCTTGTTTTTCTAGGTTCCTCGACCGGCGGTTTGCAGCAACAGTTTTTTTTTTTTTTAATTTGCAACTTATCCACATTTTACTTCTTCTTCCATTTGCTTATTAGTGCTTATTCTAAGTGCTTATTCCTCTATCTTCTTCACTTCTTAACCTCAAGAATCTAAGAATCAAAATCAATTCAAATAAAGTAGTGGTCCATATAATCAATCATATAGCATACAAACACTAATTCTTAATCATATACCACAATAAACCCAATCAATTTTGATTAGAAAATCCTCAAAATTTGACATATATAAACCCTAGATCTTAGAACATAAAATTCTCTTTCAATACTTAACCATTTCATCTAATTCCACTTCCAATCAATCCTTACACCAATCCTTTAGTAAACCCATTAAGTAATTTCACTTAATTTGAACTCTATCAATTTCGCCCAATTAAGAACCCTAATAATCAAATTCGAATTAAGAATAATGCAAAGTAATTAGATGGTGTTACTTACCCTGTTTGATGCCACAGGGTTGCTAGAAACTTAATTTGATACTTAAACTTCAATCTTGGAATGATGAGAATGGTGGTTGATTGTGGTGTTTTTTTTTCCTTCTCTTTTCATTCTTTTGTTTCTTCGCACAAAATGAAGACTCAACTGTAGGTTGGGTACTTCAACCGTGGGTTTGGTTCGCAACCGTTGGTTTGTAAAAATTTTGAATACAAAATTCGTTTCAAACAAAAACGTTCTTTCATTTCTTGATTATTTTCCAAACATCACCACAACTCAAAGACACTTCCAACATTCCATTAAACTTAAAATTAAAACAAACTTCATAAATAAATAAAAACAACTAAACTTAAACATAAATATTTCTTATTAATCATAACTTATAAAGCTTAAAAGCTAAAACACACTCAACTTAACAAACAAGAGCAAAACATAATAAGATCAATAAACGATAAGTAAATAAGATTTAACTCATAAAAGACAAAATGAGCAAAAGCTTAGTAATAAGCTTCTTTATTCTTCCACATCACACGCTTCCTTTAATCAAAATAACTCCCAAACCTTAGAATATCCTCCGAATGAAATTTCCCCGAAAGAACTCTATCAGTTTCCTTTGTTTTGAACTCACGAGGGAAATGGCATCCACCCAAACTAGTAATCTCTATCTTAGTGTGGCAATCATTGTCTCCTTCAACCTTTTGATATTTGCTATTCCCATCCGATGTCCATTCAATATTTTTAAGCTTAATTGGCATAGAACCAAGGAAATCAACCATCTTCTTGTACACTATAATGTTCTTGAAAGGATTGAAGTAATTCTCCATAGCCAATGCTCTCTCCATATCATCTTCAATATGATCAAACGATGGGGCTGTTTTCCCATATTTTGGATTACCTTCATTGTCATGGCTAATATCAAATACATCCAACCAATCTTCATCATCTGATTCTTCATCTGCTAGAACTTTGTTTCTTTTCTTAGCGTGGTAAATCCTTCTAGCCACTCCATCATCAATTTCCATAGTTCCTTTCCCATTATCAATTATTGCTCCTATCGTACTCAAACATATTTATGTGACTTTTTGATTTTGCATGTACCTATTGATAAAGAGACACCTATGTTGGTTGGACGCCCATTCTTGGAATCCAATTTGTAATCTCACATTCTTCACTTTACCATATGCTTTTGCCATGGTATTATCGGCCATCAACAACACATCATTGGAAGGATAAGCTCTTCCCAACTCCATAATCTTGTAAAGCTTATAAGGCATTATACTAACACTCGCCCCCGTATCCGCCAAGGCATTTATTGAAAGGTTCCATTAAATTTTAGTGGAATTAGATAATTCCCCGGATCTTCTTTCTTTTTAGGTAGACCTTTCTCTATCACCTTCTCCTCTTCTTCTTCTTCAATTTCATTCTTCTTATCAAGTTTCATTTTCTCCACTGAAATTTCATCCAACTACTTCCTACAGTGAGCATAGTGTTCCAACACATGAAGTATTGGTGTTTCATTTAGCAATTCTTTGAACTTTGTAGTAATCTCGTCAACACATTTTGCTTCATCAATGGGTTCTTTAGTTGGTTTTTCTTTTGGTAAGGGTGTTTGGTTAGAAGAACTTTCTCCTTTAATTAGTGTGATGGGTTGTGGTAATGATGACGGTGAAGGTATAAGACCTTTAAAAGGTAGGTATTTTTGTTTCAAACGAGTAGCTTTTCTCATTTTCACCATTTCCATGCTCCCAAGAATACCATCTTCATTTTCACAAACTTCCTCCATTTGTTCAATTAACCAATTAACATCTTTATCATCCTGTAACTCTCCAACTTTGACTTGCATTTCACCTAGACCAAAATCAATGGTGCACTTTGTTGCCAACAAGAAATTTCTCCCAAATACAACGGAAGGATCCGTCGTATCTTCATACTCATCAATAATCAAATCCATAGCAAAGGTATAGCCATGAATGTCAATTTTCACATCCTGTGCTATTCTCCTATTACACTTGTCAACTTCATATTTCCCATTTCCAAACTTTTCATAAAAAGCAAAGGTTACATAACTATCACTTTGTCCAATGTTACATTCCGCATCCCAAGCTCATAATCCTTCTATTCCACAAGGTGTGGAATACCTCATACTTGGCTCGTCATATTCTCTTAACTTGGTACGGGTGAAAGTAACTACCCTAGGCTTTTCATGTTCATATTCAATATGATCAACTTCCTTTCCTTTTGCTTGCAACTTCACCTTTTCAAAATCAACCATTTTTTCCATCCTAGACATAACATCACCATCATCCATCAATTCCATTTCCAATTTTTCCAAGTAAGCCGAAACTTCGCTAGGTGAATCCATATCTAAAATAAGCTAAACTGTTAGGAATATAAATATTCAAGTGAAGACTCGGTCACCCCGAGTATCTGTTTAGCATTTATAGCTCGTAGGCTTATTAGTATTAGATTAGTTAACGTAATGTTAGTTTAGTTATTATAGTATTTGTAGAGTGGGTCGGGTCTTTACCCACTGTCAGCTCACTCTACAGCCCGCTAGGGGTACCTAAATATTGTAGTATATATATCCCTTCCCACACATGGGAAGGGTTAGAGCTTCTTAATCATTCAACAAGTTTTTCTTTCACTCTCTCTCTAGAACTCCCAACTCTCTCATCTCTCTCTCTCTAGAATTTATCTAACTCAAATCCAAGTATGCATATTCTACAATTAGTATCAAGAGCCATGGTTAGGTTCGATTGATTGTGTGTGCTTGGATTTGTGGTCTTGTCTTAAATCTGTTTTGTTCATCGATTTAGTTTTGTTCGATTTTTTTTCTCTTTCTTAGTTTATATGTTGTTAACTACATTTTAACGATTTAGTTTATTTTCTTTCTTACTTTGAGTTATGATTAGTTTGGGCCTTAACTGATTGCTCAAATAAACCAGTGTTGGGCTTCAATAGTTTAGAGATTTGATTGTTTCATAACAGATTGGTTCATTGTGTATTGATATACCTCTCTTGGTTGCGGTCTGTGGTCTCCATTATTTTTCTTCTTCTTCTCGTGTTTTATCTTCTTTGGTTCGAACAGACTTAAGTTTTGTGAAAGGTTTAAGGTATACTGTGAAAGGTTTGGGAATGGTTTAAAGATCACGAACTGTTGTCTTGTTTTTTTTCTCTTCTATTTCGTGGCTTGTTTTTGAGGTTAAGAGTGCGGTTTGTAAAGTTGTTCTTGGCAGAGGTTTGTCGTTTTTTTAGCTCATTCTTGGTAGAGGTTTTCCTAATTCTTGATAGCGGTTTGCTTTTTTTTTCTTTTATTATGATTTGATAATGATTGGTTGAAGTTTGCACTCAAAAAAGGAAAACAAAGGTAGCGGTTTGCCTGGTATTGTGACTGTGGTTTGGATAGTAGCTAAAACAGGAAAAGTGACAAATACTGGTGAAAGTGACCATACTTGTCTGCTACATTTTGTCCCCTTGCTCTAGAGGTTTAAATGGCAGATTGGACCAGCGGTTTGGTACTAGCGGTTTGATACCTCTGCACTAGCGGTTTGACTGTCGTTTGACTATAGCGGTTTGTAACTGTAGTGGTTTGTGCTATAGCAGCTTGATACAAATCAGTGGTTTGACTATTCATCTTGTTGCATGACAGACTCACGTTTTAGGTGATTGACAATCAACAACAACATATCTTACATCAGTTAAGTCATTAAAAGGAGAAAACAAGAAGATGCAAAGGAAATACAGATAAATCAAATCCAATCCCAAACAAAACATATTCAGTTCTTAGAAAGAACAAATCCACAAAAACAACAAATTATAACATCAAATCCACAGTCTCATATATTTTATTCATACAGTGTAAACTAAATCAGATTCTTCGTGTGATTCAAAAAAGAAAAACGTTCATATCTAACCACTACCTTTCGTGTTTCACATCCAAGACCCAAACAACACGAAAAGAAATGAATTCATCATAGATCTATCTTAGAAGCAAATCTTCTCTTTAAACAAGAACATCAAACAAACCAATAGACCCTACCTTCTTCGAACAAACAAATACTACTCGGCGTCATCTTTCTTCTTCTTTGTTCGATTAAACAAGAACATCAAACAAACGAATAGACCCTACCTGGGTATCCACAAAACATCTTGAAGCCGTGTATGGTCCTTGGTCTGTGTAATTCGAGCAAGAGTAGAATAATTCATTGAGGTCTTGTTCTTGATTCGGATAAAGTAATAAACGCAGATATATGATTATATCTTGTTAGATCAAGAAGAGATTTGGTTGGTTTGGGTAGAGAAGAAAGGGTAGGTGAGAGGTTTTTTTTGTCATGACTGCGTTGTGTGTTGAGTGATAATTAGGGTTAGATACAAAGGGTTAGATACAAGTACAATTAAGTTGTGTGATAATTAAGTTGGATTAATTGGAGATTGGTATTTGTTTACTTGGGCCGAACTTCAAGTTATATGTGTTGGGCTTTGGTTGGTTTGCACTAGGATGGTTGTTTAAGATTTGGGTTGGACTGAACTGTGTTGGGTTATTATACACAAGGAATGAATTGTTGTTAAGAGTGAATATTGAGTTGTAGGATTTTTTTAATTTTTGGACAACGACCTTGATTGTGCTTCAATTATCCGAGATTAATTTTAATTTTGGGTTAAATTTTTCGAGTCCGTTGGATATAACTACCGTGCTAGTTATTAGATATTTTTCGAGTTTATTGGATATAGCTACGGTGGTTATTTGAATATCACATTGTCATTATCATTTCACGGTTCATTCTTGATTTTTGTAAAATCCCGCGAAAGAATCTATTTCTCGGTTTAAATCATAGAATTGTAAAATCCCATGCACGTTTACATCATGTCTACCACTACAGATTCTTTCATATCTGAGGTACTCAAGTTGTACGACGCGTATGATAAACAAAAGATTTCCAATTCTGTACAACAAATAAACGTGTGTGACTTTGATAATACTAATGTGGAATCTCCGTGCTCGAATTCGCAAGAGAGAGAGAGTTGATTTAATCACTAATGTTGCCTAATGCAAAGGAAAGTTGCATTGAATGTTTTCGATTACTTCATTCACATCTCAAGGCTCTCTTTGAATAGCCCAGATACTTGGGAGGATACAGACGTGCATTCGCATCACTCTTTGGTCAAGATGTTCAAACTTTCACAGTCAAGATGATTATGTATTTAGATCAACTTGAACAACAACTTGACAAAGGAGAATTCTCAGAAGATAGATCCATGGCTGCTTTGGGTGTGATTAACAACCAACTCCAAGTGTTCATTGATTCGCAATACACTGAGGATTATGAGTCTGACAGTCAAATGACGAAAAAGTGTTTTGCTAACTACACTGAAACTGAGGTTGACGTGTTCAGAAGAACATTACTTCAACTTATGAGTAATGTTAAGGGGTTCATTACTGAAAGGGCTCAACATGTGGGAAATAGGACAGAGTCAGATAAGCATGATGACAGTAACAGCTCAGAAGCTGATATCACACTGTGTGTGGATGCAGCTCTCAAACCAGAAAATCACCAAGTACTATCTTCTGAGGTACATCTGTCTGATCAAGATAATGTTCTTTCTAATGAACAACAACATACTGATCAAATTAAACCTACTTATGACACATATCTGTTAGAAAAGACTGATAGCAATATTACCTCTGATTCAACAAATATGAGTCATAAGGGGGGAGAAATTGATCGGGATGCTGAACATGATGATGCGTCAAAGTCTTTGCTTATGGCTGAGTTTTACAAATCAAATGATATGGTTGAAAAAGAAGTTTATGAGGAACTTTCAAACAGATTTTTACAACTAGAAAAACATTGTATTGATCTTGAAATCTCAATGCAATAAAAGAAAGAAAGTCTTCAAACTAAACTACCGTGTAAAAATTCGGAATTTCCTGAATTCCGTGAATTTTTTATGATAAATGATTTGAAAGCTCAGCTAGAAGCTAAAAACCTAACGATAAAAAACCTGAAAAAACGTATTGCTGAGATGTGTGATATGTGTAATGAAGTTAAGGCTAAACATGACAATGAGGTCATTGCAACAAAAAAATGTTGAATTAGAACATAAAGTGGCTGAATTACTTAATGAAAATGAGACTTTGAATATTCATTTCAAAGAACTATGTGACTCAATCAAAGAAGTGAAAACCAAGTCTGTAGAGCAGACAACCACTTTGATTGCCAAAAATGATGAATTCAAAGCTCAACTTCAGGAAAAGGGTTTTTCAATTGCAGCATTGAAAAACGAATTAAGAAAAATGACAGGAAATGGTGTAAACACTAAGTTTGCAAAACCATCAATCTTGGGGAAACCACCACTAAGAAACCAATTAGTTGTTAGATAACCGACTGCGTTTAGATCTGAATGACCAAAATCTTCAAAACCACGGTTTGCCTCCCAAGTTGATGCAAAACAAGTTTTGCCAAAACCAGTCACTGCACCGTCTAGATCTAATGAAAAGGAATGTACGCTTGCAAAACCTCATCATATGAGTGCATCTAGTTCTTCTAGGATTAGTTCAAAGCGTGTGTCACTTGTGACACCAAAGGAACATGTTAGACATAAAAACAGTGTTCAGAATCACAACCTAGAGGATGCTAAGAAAAACACACATGAAAAGACTAGGACTTTTCCTATTTCTAAGAGTAGTTGCGTATCAATTAAAGGAATTCCTGTAGCAGATCACTTTAAGAATCCTAGATCTTTTTCTAACTTCAAACACTATGCATGTTCAATGTGTTAGAAATGTGTTTTTAATGCAAACCATGATGATTGTATAACAAAATTCCTGAAGGAAGTGAATGCTCATGCTAAGGTTCAATCCTCTAAGACTAGAAACAACAATAAGCCCGTAGAACCAAAGAGTTATATTCAGAAACCTGGTAGGCAGATTGTTGTAGGACAAAGGTCTTCTCTAAACAAGTCTTCCACTGTACATGAGAAACCAAACTATCCTAGATCTTGCCTTAGGTGGATACTGACGGGTAGAACTTTTAGGATTGTTGGTCTTAGATGGATCCCTACTAGTAAGCTGTTCGCTGATTGCAAAGATAAGGTTGACAGTGACACCCCAAATGGTCAAGATGCTGATATCACTAACCCATATAAATGCAAACAAACCCTTAATGTCAGTGCAGGTAGTCTTTACTTAAGTGCAGGTACAACGTTCACTCCTATTAAGGAAAGACTCAGGGTTTGGGTGCCGAAAAGACTGATATCTCATAAATCAGGGGTTCATGCAATTCAATCTTGATCTTCATCAACCATGACGTCTGTTCACATCAGTTCAGGCCTCGTTCTTCATCGACAACGACGTCTGTTCACATCAGTTCAGGCCTCGTTCTTCATCGACAATGACGTCTGTTCACATCAGTTCAGGCCTCGTTCTTCATCGTCTATGACGTTTGAACACTGCAGTTCAAGCCTCGGGCCTCAATGTCATCATAATGGCGTTTACTGACAACTCTTCTGGCCCCGTTCCTCAAAGAAAAGAAAGGCGTATGCTTGAGTGCGCTTTATCTTCGAAAGAAGAGAAATCTTCATGTTTCTGACTATTCTCATCAACAAGCTTCATACTTTCTCCATGCTCGTTCAGTCATCAAGTGGATCTACTTTCATTAGATTGGACGTTTATTCACTCGATCAACAATGGCAACTTCAGATGCAATTTTTGAGGGGGAGAAGTGTGAACAGTGGATCAACCTCATATACACTTGTTCAATCAAAAATGGCATCCTCATATGTAGTTTTTGAGGGGGAGAAGTGTGAACTAGTGGATCGACTTACATTTGATTGGTTGTTCACTCATTTGTTGAGGATCTAATGGTGACTACGGAATTGATCAGGTATCACTTATTTGAGGTTGTAGTTGACTTTCTCAAAGGCGTGATCTTATTCTATCTTGAAGTCGGGGTTGGTTAGATGCATGACTTTCAGTGATATCTTGCTAGTGCTTAAGATTTATGTTGAAGACTTAGGTTATCTAGTTACCAGCAGTCGGGATAAATGTTTGACGACCTGGTTAACTATCACTTAAAGGAGTTACGTTGTAGTACTCAGTATCACACGCCGATGACGTTGTGGATAATCGCAGGAGGTGTTAATGTCTCATACTTTGGTTGGGTATTGAGCACATAGAGATTTTCTTGGAGCATTAGTTCTCTACACCGTTCTTCCAACAATAGTGCAAGCTTAAGTCACGAGTACGGGGAATTCTACTTCAGTGTCAAGTTTGGTATATCGGGTTTGTTCCATCAGTCATCTTGTCAAATAGCCTATTTAAGGGTTGGTAGACATAGTCAGAGACAGTTTCGGTAGCGGTTGATTCACACTTGATGCATTTGAGCCAATTTTGGTCTTCTCACAAGATTTCATGTATATGTGCGTAAAATGTGTTGCTGATTCTGAGGTATCAAAACCATTAAGGAGGAAGGAGACATACATCTGAACGCACAACGAGTACATGTGATGAACTTTATACTTTTTCTCAATTGAAGATTATTCCGGGAAGAAAAATGTCATAACCGAAGAGAAAATCAGTGTTTTAACTCGTTCCTTTGGTGTATCACTTCAACTACTTGGGGGAAGTGGCCTCTGGATACTCTTGGTATGTATTATTTTAGACTTCAGCGGGAAGAAATGTGAGAAGAATCATTCAAGCATCAGATGATTCATCGCTGATCTATTTGATGATCCCTGAACGGAGAATCACGATGATTATTCTTAAAAGGAGCAACAATACTTGATGTGGTTTGCTACGGTTTCAGCTGTACACTTACCTTATGTAAGCCTGAAAGAGAGCTTTGAGACTGCTCAAAAAGGAAGATTGTCAATTTGGGGGGAAGCTATCAAAGCTTTACATTGAGAAGGCTCAAGTTCAGGCAATTATTCAGGAGCCTCGAAAGCTTTGGTGGTGAAAGTTTAAGAGATGTTGACTACATATGTCTACCACATACTGAACGTATCCTCATTTTGGTATTCATGTCATCATCTTCTTAAACTGAATAATATAGTTTGTACATATCTTATACCAAACTGTAAATAGAAAATTATAAAACCACAAAAATGTAAATAGAAAAATATTAGAACCAAGAAAAAACCATAAAAATCAGGAAAATAGAAAAGACCAAAAATAGTTGTTCTAGGCATGTCTTCTGTTTATCGATAACATTTACGGTCTTAGAAATGTCATTCAATAATGACACGAGACTTTAAATTAAGCTCCAGCAGGAGTTAAAATGAATTGTTAAAACATGTCATGATGGCTTGCTATTACTTTAGATAGCAACCCGCGTTTCAAAATGGGGAAAGCACGTCGCCAAAAAGACGGCTGTTCCTCTCACTGGGTGATGTTCACCTGGGCATGGATTACTTCATATCCGTGCATCCCCGATTTAGTATACGCTTCAGTGCATTATTTCTGGATTAAGAAGAGAAGTCTTCTTTGTATACAAATAGTTTTCTTTCTATGATTCTTCTGAAAATTATTTGTGAGACACTTGGTGGTTACGTGTTGTTTGAAATTCTTTTAGACTTGGGTTGTGCCTAAAATTTCATCAAACGGGTTTCTTGGTTAACTCATAATCCTTAGAAAAGGTTCTGTAGTTAATGGGGTATTAGTTGAAGAGGAAGTTACTATGCTTTATATGTAATGGCCAAATGTGTTAGTTGTTAGAAAGATTAGGGCATTATGTGCAAATTGCGTATAGTTTCCTAGCTTTATGTAACTAGAAGGCTCATTTGTGTCACTTTGGAATCCTCGTTTAATCCCCTAAATACTTTAAAACTCAGAATCTAAAAGAAGTTAGAAAACCCATTGTGTTTGATTTTCTTGAAATTCTCCACTGGCATTTGTATGATCTGAATGAATGAGTTTCAAATGTTGATTGACTTTTGTTAGTCGATAGCTGCTTAATTGTTGTTAATTTAGTGCATGTGCTCTCAGGATATGCTTAGGTATGTAGCTATCGTGTTTGAATCATGTCCTAAGATCCTGAGTTAAAAGTTGAAGTATATGTGAATTGCCATGCTCATGATTGCTGATTGCTCTTCATGCTAGATAGCGGTTTGATGTATTTCCTGGCTATGGTTTGATTATGAGATGAATTTGGTATTATGAGTTGGCAAGCTGCTATGTGGTAGCTATTAACGAAAAGTGAATCTGTATGTATGTATATTTGTGTTGATATTCTTATGCAGATTCCATGGCCAATATGAATGTGCCAGTTCCCGTTCTAACCATGTGATCAGATGTTCAAACTCTATTGACTGGCTCTGAATTCACCACAACAACAACATCGGCAGTAACAACGACACTGTCTTCACCTCCACCACCTACATTTCAACAAAGCAGCACTTATTTTGGTCTCGCCAAGTGAGGATCTACAACATTTGGGAAAGTTTTGTTGGTGGATGGATAATCGATGTTGACCAATGACTCTCTCAGAGAAGCGGATGATCACATCATCTGCGCAAAAAGGTCAATATCATTTGTGTCATAACGATTATCTTTGTACATGATAAGTAGTGAATCTCCCTCATAAATTGAGGGGGAGCAGTTGCATGTTCCATTATCTGCACATATTAAAACTGACCACATTTTCTCCCATAATTTCTAATTTATTTAAATCAATTGGGATCACAAATCTCAAATGGTTTGAAATTTTTGATCGGGGGAGAGAATGTGATTTAAATATGAAATCTGATAAAATGTGATTGTTTGGACTTAAGTGTAAGCTCTCCGATATATGCTAAACTCTTTTGTATATCGATACACATATTGAGGGGGAGCAAATGGTGCGTAATTGCAATATGGATGTGGCATACCATGTAAGCGCGACTTAGACTTAACCAATGAATTGACGAAACATAAACTGTTATTAATCGAAAGGATGCGTCCTGGCCGGGTAATAATTTCAAGCTGGTCTAACCAGTGATGTAAGCGTGTCTCGAAGAGGACGTATCTGAGTAGAGTGTACCGTTTCGAGAAACTTTTTGTGGACTTGACCAGGCCGGGTAATAATTTCAAGCTAGTCTAACTAGTAATGTAAGCGTGTCTCGAATCGGTCATGTTTACTGAAAGTGGATCAATTCAAAAGTGCAAGCTCTACCCAACATGTGCAAATTTATAATATATCATCCGAGCACATGTTAAGGGGGAGCATTTGAAAAGTATAAAACTCTCAAAGTGTTAGCAAAATATGTTTAATAATCATAAACACTTTGAGAGATTTTTCAAAGATTTGGTAAATGGCAACATAGGAGAGTCATGAAGTTATAAGGTGGCTAAGGTTAGGTAAACCGTCCTATGATCCGCCAGAGCCGGAAGGATCTACCCAGGGACAATACAGAATAGTTAGTATTAGAAAGTCCTTAGGTATGATCATGAAAAAAAAGGAGTAATATAAGAAAGGAGAAAGAAGGGTTTGAAAAATTAAAAAGAAATGAAATGAGAACGGGTGAAAAGAAATAGCCCTCCAATTATTTAACCATAGGGCAGAAACCGGTTTAATTCATATGCTACTGTGGTTACTAGGTAATACCAGTATTAAAGACAAGACGTCATGGACCCAGTGACGCACTGCACTAAACCTTCTAAACCACTCAAGTTCTCTTAAAAGGACTTGTGTCATTCTCACGGGGAACCCTGCATAATCTATCGACTGCTCATTACGAGTTATGTTGATATTGAAACAGGAGACTCCGCTCCAGTCTCCGACTACCAAAATTGCACTTATCGAGTCTAGAGCCACGAGATGCATCATAAGATCTCATAGGAAACGTGTTACTTCTACACTGGTTGTTCAACATTAAGGACACCAGTTGTAAACTTATGAGTCCTACGCAGATCTTAGCAATCTGCCAGAACATTTATGAGGGAATTTACAAATGTAATTCTCAGTGATTGAATGGAAATTCCTGCCAGGGTCAACATCAAACAGCCTTGAAAGCAGATCACTTCTCCTATTATACTTGTCAACTTCATATTTCCCATTTCAAAACTTTTTATAAAAAGCAAATGTTACATAACTATCACTTTGTCCAATGTTACATTCCGCATCCCAAGCTCATAATCCTTCTATTCCACAAGGTATGGAATACCTCATACTTGGCTCGTCATATTCTCTTAACTTGGCACGGGTGAAAGTAACTACCTTAGGCTTTTCATGTTCATATTCAATATGTTCAACTACCTTTCCTTTTGCTTGCAAGTTCACCTTTTCAAAATCAACCATTTTTTCCATCCTAGACATAACATCACCATCATCCATCCATCAATTCCATTTTCAAATTTTCAAGTAAGCCGAAGTTTCGCTAGGTGAATTCATATCTAAAATAAGCTAAACTGTTAGGAATATAAATATTCAAGTGAAGACTCGGTCACCCCGAGTATCTGTTTAGCATTTATGTAGCTCGTAGGCTTATTAGTATTAGATTAGTTAACGTAATATTAGTTTAGTTTTTTTAGTATTTGTAGAGTGGGTCGGGTCTTTACCCACTGTCAGCTCACTCTACAGCCCGCTAGAGGCAACTAAATATTGTAGTATATATATCCCATCCCACACATCGAAAGGGTTGGAGCTTCTTAATCATTCAACAAGTTTTTCTTTCACTCTCTCTCTAGAACCCCCAACTCTCTAATCTCTCTCTCTAGAATTTATTTAACTCAAATCCGAGTATGCATATTCTACATAAACATTCATAGACAACACATCCAAAATAAACATTAGGGGTTAGTAAAAAAAAACTAATTAACTTGAAAAAGAAATCATACGAAAATCTAGAACAAATCTAAATAAACTAAATAATAATTAAAATAAATAAAAGAGTAACAAAGAAAACAAAATTTAAGTTTTTTTTTTATTTTTTATTGTTTTTTTCACGGTTCACACCCAAACCGGCGGTTTGGGTTGTGAAAAGTTTTTACCAAGGCTCAAACCCGCGCGGTCGAGCTTTAGACCAGCGGTTTGAGTTTTGCAATATTTTACCGAGGGTCTGAACCGGACGGTCGGGGTTTTGGACCGGCGGTTTGAAATTTTAAAAGTTTTACCGAGAGCTGAATCGCCGCGGTGCGGTCAAAGGTTGGACCGGCGGTTCAGGTGAATTTTTTTTTCTTAGTGTCGAAGGGTTGAAACCGGCGGTCGAAAGTTGAACCGCACGGTTTGCAGCAAAAAAATTTTCAAAAATTTTATTTTTCTTCTTTTTTTGTATTTTTATATTTTTATAACTTAACTCGAGAACGAATAAAAATAAAGACAAGAGAAACACATTGAAACTAGAACAAAGCAAACACTTAACAATCATTATTCAAACAATCAAACAATCACACAAGCAAACATGAAATAAACTCTAAAATCATGCAAATAATAAGAACAAACTTTATGCTGCTATTTACAACTAAACTAAACTAAACTAAAATGGAGTAGTAGTCACCGGCAGCGGTGCCAAAAACTTGGTGCGTTTGCCGGGAGGGTGTATATATTATATCCCAAATTCACTCAAATTTTAAATTTATAAAATACCTTTTTACCGTTTATTTAAGAAACACATACGAGCAAGTATACTCGTTCGATTGTAGTATGGTTGGTGGTAAATAAGGATCGTCCCAAGAGACTACTAGTTTTGGTTTAAGCAATGTAGATAATAGCAATAAAAATAGTACTCAAGATTGTCACGCTCCAAAGCACTTAAAAGTAATTAAACAAACAAAGGTTTCAAATCGAAGCAATCAAACAAACAAATACTTGTTTAGGAACCATGAATAATCGTGATAGAATGTTGAACATGTTTGGGTGAAACTTATAAGGCACATGTCAATTTTCACAAGGACTTCTAGTCAATGGGTCATATCAAGAAATTCCATGTTTCTACTAGTTTCACGGGTGAGTCCTTTCGGCCTAATCTAATCCCATTACACTATCTCTCTTTTTGTGATCAAATGTATGAAAAAGATGATTAGTTAAATTAGTTCTTACGAGTCTTTTCAACCCAATCTCGTGAATAAATATTTCCGAATTCATTTAAAAACTTGCATACTTAATATTCGTCACTTATCAAATACCAATCCATTTGTGCACCAACTTCTTGGAATTAAACAATATTAGAAATCTTTTCAACCCTTAGATCCAATAATGTTTAACCAATAAGTTTTAGAACACGAATTATATTTAAACAAACTCAATAAAATAATCACTTTTTCTAACCGAATAAACATCCAACATTCATACGAAAGTCACATCATTCCCAAACAAGCATCATAAATTATTCCATAACAAGCATCATCATAAAACATAACATCGCATTCAACATCAAACGGTTTAACATGATTAATTAAAATAAAGAAAATTACCCAAAAGTAAGATTAGAATGAGTAATAAAAGAGTAATAGCACTCCTTAGGGCCCCCAATTGAGTAAGGGAATCTTCCACCTCTTCTAACAAGTATCTCCAACTCTTCCTTTGTTTCTACTTGGAATCTTTCTTGAGAATGGCAGAGATTATTAAGCTCTTTTGGGTTTAGTAAGTAATGTTATCAAGTCCTTATGGTGTAAGGCTTGATTGTAAGTGTTGTTTATTATGGGGTGCTTAGGGGTTTATTTATACTTGAATTCTTCCCAAAAAACTGAATTAAGCCTTGAATATCCATAAAAGAGAGGGTAATTGTAAACCTTAGATAAACTACTCGAACCAACCAATATCACTACAACTAAAAGTAATAAAAGCGTGAAACTCAAAGTAGAATATAGTAAAGATGAAGAAGAGATGTGATGCGTATGATATAACCTTATAACCGAATGTTTATTAATCAAAAACCTTGAGAGAACATAAGCTAAAACACACACGCCACACACTTCTCACACCTAGACAAGACTCAGAGGCACATTTGAAATGGTGAGAATGTGTGGGTATTTATAGCAATACATGGCCGGCGCCCTAGGGTATCCAGGTGGGCTTTGGTGGGCTTTGTGTTGGACTTGGGCTTTTGTTTCTTACTTGTTCATTACTTAACAAAGTCCAACACAAAGCTTAAAATACTTAGACATATTACACTTATCTACACGACACACTTTTATAATAAATACGAATGACCATCATTTGACTAAAATATAAATGCTAACAATCTCCCCCTAAGGGATGGTCATTTCCATGATGCTCCCAGTGATTGGTCTTATGTCTTCAACGTCTTGAAATTTGTGTGTCTTTGTAGACTAGTCTTCAATAATCATTCCTTCATGCAATCGTGATCTTCAAAGTATCGTCTTTAGTGGTGGTTCTTACCTTGATCAAAATCTTCTCGTGATGATGCGTCGTGTCCTCCAACATACTCATACATCTTGGACTGTAAACTTCTGCTAACAATCTTCCCTTGCTAACAATCTCCCCTTGATCTTTCATCATTTGACATATGAACTTGTTCTTGACATCTTGATTAGTGTTTTGACTTTGTTGTTACAATCTGTCTTTAAATAGATCCTTTTGTCCTGAACATTTTACATTTGAGCTTTGTTGGAGATGTTCTTCATCAGTATGAGTATGCTAAGGTGAAGATGTTTGATGTATCTGATGATGGTTGATGGATGTTTATAGGTAGCTGCATAAAACCGATAGTAATAATCATCCAGCGCTTACAGGTTTAGACTTCGAGATTGTCAACAGCATATTGTGAAGACTTTTTCTAATCTTAACCCAGGCCATTCTGAACCGGATACCCCTGTGAGGGCTTACACGGACACACCGAAATGCACCCACGATTCAGTGAGTCGCTGGAGATCACCCCATGACTGTAGACCGTTTGAAGCATAGTAACCATCATGATATAAATGGCAAGATCCTTAGATCTCATTAAGACTCATGTACACCATGTGTCCTTATTGGTGAACACAGGTGTATTATATGGAAAGTGTTCCTAAGAGATTTTCGATGAATCTCATGGCTCTAGACTCGATTGTGCGTTTTAGTTTTAGTAGCCGGAGGCATGGAGCAGAGTGCCACCTTTTCAATATCAACACATCTCGGAGTGAGAGGCCGATAGATTATGCAATGTTCTCCGTGAGAAATGAAACAAATATCTTTTAAGAGATATTTGAGTGGCAAGGAGGGGTGGTGCAGTGCGTCAGTGGGTCCATGACGTCTTGTCTTCAATATCAGTATCAACTTGTGAATACCAATAGCAGATGTATTGACCCGGTTTCTGCCCTAAGTTTTCATGGAGGGCTATTTCTTTTCACCCTTTCATTAAACTTTTCTTTTTAATTCTTCAACCCCTTCTTTCCCTTTCTCATTTACTCCTTTTTTCAATCTTTCCAAAGGACTTCTAATTCTAATCTATTAGAATTGTCCTTGGGTAGATCCCTCCGGATCTGGCGGATAATTGGACATAAACCTAACCATAATCACCTTATTACTCCATGATTATTCTAGATGATCGATCTCTTGCCATAAAACATTTTTTTTTTGTGAAAATCTCTCAAAGTGTTTATGAGTAAAACACAATTAGTTAACACTTCGAGAGTTTTGCATTTTCTAAAATACTCCCCCTTCACATGTGCTCATGCATTTTTTATATAAATTTGCACATGTTGGGTAGATTTCGCACATTTTTGAATTGATCGATTTTCAATGAACATGACCTTTGCGAGACACGTTTACATCACTAGTTAGACTAGCTTGAAATTATTACCCGTCCCGGTCATATTCAATGATCATCTCTCGAATTGGTACATTCTACTTAGACAAGTCCTTTGCGAGACACGTTTACATCACTGGATGAACCAGCTTGAAATTATTACCCGACCCGGACAAGTCTTTTCGATAACGGACAAGTCTTTTGAGATTCAAACCATGAATTTTAAACTTTTGATCACATTTTAATCACGTCTTCTCCCTCTTTATACCTAATCTCCCCCTCAAAAATAGCACGTAGTGATATTTTTGATATCAAGAGATTAAAATGAGAGCTTTTTAGAGAGAAAGACGGATCATTTTTGCATGATTTGGAACATTTTGTAAACATTTGAGTTTAAAATCATTTAAGGGTATAGAGGGAGTTTTCATTTTTGAAGATTCTTGAGCACAGAATTTGAGAAAGATATTGAAAAATCTTGATCATGTGCTCAAGGATTCTTTGTTTTCTTTTGCCATTAACAATGCGAGTCCTGATCTGAAATCTTCAGAAGTCATCATTGTAGCGCGGATTTCGTACTGAAATATACGAAAGCATTTAAATGAACTCTCGCTCAAGCATCTGTACATGCCCGTATCATTGTTGAATGACATTTCTAGATACGTACAGAATATTGATTTATACGAGAGACATGTCGTGAGAAGAATATTTTTGGTTTTTATATTTTTTACTATTTTTGTATTTTTTGAAATTTTTCTATTTTTATATTTTGTTTTTGTTGGTTTTTCAAATTTTGTATTTTGTTTTTCAAAAATATTTACATGCGAAGCTTTTTGAGATAAAATTCAAGAAGATTCGAGAAGACTTTCTAACTCTTCTGGAGTTAGGCTTCGCATTCCAATTCGTCGAACTAAGTTATCAAATCACTCTTTTGGGAGGGCTTTAGTAAATAGATCGGCGAGTTGTTATTCAGTCTTCATGAAAAATAATTCAACAGTACCCTCTTCGACATGTTCCTTTATGAAGTGATAGCGGACTCTAATATGCTTGGTCTTCGAGTGTTGCACGGGATTGCACGAGATGGCTATGGCACTTTTCGAGTCACAATACAAAGGTATGCGGTCGAAAGAGAAACCATAATCTGTGAGTTGTGTCCTTGATGAAGCGAAAAGTGTACCGCTTTTAAGGGGTCATTTAAGCCCTAAATCGTATTTATTTGATCAAATATTGCCCTAAATCGTTCCTTTTGTCATTTTAGGTACTTTTGAGGAGAAATCTGGAAAAGGAGGCATTTTGGACGTTTTTGGAGCATTAAAGTGAAGAAAACGACAAAGTCTCAAAAATCGGCTAAAAGTTACCTATGACGGCGTCACAATTAACCCCAGACGGCGTCATGCCTTGGCAAGAAAAAGTGGACGTGAAATTTACTCATGATAAGCCAGTGAAAATAGCATGTGAATTCTGACGGCGTCACGCTTTAACTTGATCAAGGGCGTCACGGCTTAAATCAAAAGGGGACGGCGTCACGTTCAAGGTTCGACGGCGTCAAGCCTTGATAAGCCAGAATGGATTTTGAAGAGCTAAAGAGGGACGGCGTCAAGAAGGTCATCCGGGAACCCTAAAAGCGGCGAGGTGACGGCGTCACACTCCATAAGGTGACGCCGTCAGATCCAAAAATCTATATATAGTTTTTTAATTTTTTGTCATTAGGGTGGAACTTTGTGTGTGGAATTTTGGGAGAAAACCCTAAGACGATTTTAGCTTCTTTTTCAAGGCTTTTTGCCTTGAGATCTTCCATGTTACATTGAAAGATAAGTTATCAATTAATCATTCAATATGTCTATGTGTTGTTTGATTCTATCTTATTCTTGTCTTTTGTTTAACATGTTAGGCTAGATTTATCTTGTGTTTGCTTAGATCTAACGAAACCTAGCTATTGATTATTGGTTATTAGTGTGTTGTTAGTTGTATTGGATGATTGTTTATCTATGTTAGGCTTAAGAAAACTGGCTAACTTCCTATTCGGTAACTTGCTTGAACGTCTTAAGAAACATGAACCAAATGCGTACTAAAGGTTTTTATGGTTGTATTTAATGCACAAGCGAATTCTAGTGATCCCATGTTAGGAGCTTCCTAGCCGGCTCGACATAGGAGTGAAGTAGGAGCTTGTAGAGTTGGGGAAGTAAGTACGCCACCCCACGAATGGTATTAAGGAATACAACCGTCATCCACGCGACTAATACACACTAATCAACCGGTAAAAGATAGCTAGGGAGTAAGGAAATCTAAGTAAACACATTTCTCTACATATAAGTTTCCACCAAACTTTTCATTTTTGTTATTTTATTTTATTTGCATTCGTAGTAATTTGGGTTAGTTGACTAGCAACTAATTCCGCCCACTCCTTCAAAACCGAGATTTTACTTGCTTTCAAAAAAATATAAAAACATAAAAAAGAATCTTCCTCAACCCTTAGACCTATTAGAGTAGCTTTTCATACCTAACGAACACTATTCCCTGTGGAGAACGATCAATCCCCCGTACTTACCACTACACTATACTACATCGGTCAGGTACACTGCCTGGTGGGGTTGTAAGCCTCTTGAGATCCCTCGAGATGTAAAACCTGTTGTAAGGTTGCAAAACCCACGCATCAAGTTTTTGGCGCCGCTGCCGGGGAATAGTTATTGTTTAGGTTGAATTTTTATTTCTATTAGGTCTACTCACTAGATTCCTTTCTAGTGAGATTTTTTATTTTCTTTTTCTAGATTTTCTTTAGTCTATCTATTTTCTCTTCGTGTCTTTGTTCGTAACCATTACCATCCGACATCATGGAAGATGGTAATATCCTTAACCCCCACAACCCACCACCACAACAACCACCACCACCTCCTAGAGCCCGTACTTTAGGAGACTACTCCCGTCCTAGCCACCATGGCTATCGAAACACCATTGAGCTCACTCAAGGAGCCAATATCACACCCTTGCGATCCGACACCATCCGGTTGGTGCAAAGCGGATGCGCATTCCATGGACTTCGTTCCGAAGATCCTAATCAACATCTCAAGGACTTTCTCAAAATCTATGATTCTATAGACCTTGATGTTGCCACTCAAGAGACGACCCGATTGCGTCTCTTCCAATTCTCTCTGCGGGATCAAGCTAGTCAGTGGCTAGAACGTCAACCCGCAGGATCCATCACCTCTTGGGATGATCTCACCACTCGTTTCCTTGCTCAGTTTTTCCCACCGGGAAGAACTACCAAGCTAAGGAAGGATATCTTGATGTTTGAACAACGTCGAGGCGAAACCCTCTACGGGGCATGGATTCGATTCAAGGACTTACTCCAAAAAGTCCCTCATCATGGCATAAATCTCTGGCTTCAAATCCAAATCTTCTATGACCATGTTGATTACCACACCAAGCGTGCCATCGATCGAGCCGCCGGGGGCAGATTGTGCGACAAAAGCGCCGAGGAATCATGGGAGATCATTGATGAGCTTGCATCCGACGATGATGAATTGTGGCAAGTCTCCCACGACGTGCGCTCGGCAGTCAAGACATATTCATCACCCGATACAGCCAATCAAATCACTGAGGAAAGCGTTAGTGAACTTGAAAAAAGGGTTGCATATCTTATGGAAAAGCAAAAGAGACCCTTAAGTCCACAAAAAGCAACAATTAACTCAGTCTCAAGCGTTAAGCAAACACCATTGTCCGAATCACCCCTTAGGGAAAATGCTAAACCCTTCCATAAGCACGCTCAACCCAACTCACCACCTCAGGAACTTAGTCCAACATTCGAAGCTCGAATGAGAGAGTACATGTCAAAACACTCCGAACGGTTGGCAAAATTTGAGGAAGCCGTCTACAAACAGAAGGAGGAAATGGAAGAGAAAATGGCGGAGATGATGAATCTTTTGAAAGAATACACAAATACAAAAGCCCCTGAAAAAGTGTTGGTGAGGAATGACGCTGAAGTTCCTAACACTAAATTTGTCAAGGCCACCTCCGTCGTCCAAGAGGGCGGAAATGATGGAAGAGGGAAATCCATAATTATGGAAGTTAACAAAGTTGACCTCATCCCACTTAATAATGGAAACACCAATAAATGCGATTCCGACAAGGGAGAGGAGGCGCCCTCTGAGGAGCGCCAATTGGTTGAACCGCCAATGTCACAACAAGTGGGGCATTACTTGAAGCACGAAATAAACAAGGAAACCATAAACGATTGGGTAGGAAACTATCGACGTACTCATCTACCCAACAAGGAGTCAAAGAAGATGGAACCGGATGATGAATCCGACACATTACCCGGAGGGCAATTGTATGAGTGCCTCATAAGACAAAAGTTAGTGGAAAAGCAGGAATTTTACGGGGTCTTTGAAATACCATGCAGCATTGGAAAACACAAGTATCTGGATGCGATAGCTGACCAAGGTTCCGACGTAAATTTGATGCCTTTATCCGTTTATGTTCAGTTAACCAATGAGTTGCCATCCATCACCCATACTAAACTCTCCTTTGCGAAACATTCTTACGAGTATCCGTTAGGAATTGCAGAAGATGTGTTGGTCAACGTTGCCGGATTCCTATATCCGGTCGACTTCATGATTATTGAAAGAAATGACATGAATATGCCAATAATCCTTGGAGCACCCTTTCTCGCGACCACTAGGGCACAAATCAATTACGAAAAAAGTACCATCCAAATGAAGAAGGGGAAGAAGACGATAAACTTCCCAACGATTCCACGTCATATACGAGATGTTGCCCTACAAAAAAGGATGGAGGCTAACCCCAATGTAATCCGTGGTAATGTTCGAGAGAAAATTCTTGCATGGGAGGCAAGGATTAAGAATTATATGGAAAATGAGATTAGAGAATGTAAGGGTGGAAATAACGATTATATTGAGGCTGATGAGCAAACCAATAACCCCGTTGAATTTACAAAAGGAGACTCGGTGCTCCTAAGGCATTCAGAAACAGAAGCACCTACCAATGAACCAAGTCCCTGGTGGTACGGACCATTCACAATTAAAAGTTTACACCAAGATGGGATAGTAAGCTTGACCAGCAAAGGAGGAGGTGAAGTGACCGCGAATGTCGAGCGATTGAGACACCACCACCCTGATAACAAGGATCATATCTATCAGGGATACGTCATTATGAATGATGGAATCACGTAATGTACGTGACTATGAGTCTAGCTACAAGACTCGTTAATAAAGAAAAGCGCTTCTTGGGAGGCAACCCAAGCTTTATTTGTTTTATTTGCTTTGTGTGTTTATTTATTTGTTTGTTTGATTTTATTTGTTTCGGTATGTGTGTTTAATTTTTATTAGTATTGATTCATGTTCAAAAGTAATTTGTGAAAATGCTTTATGTTGTTTTTAACCTCGTCTTAACTACATATAAAGGTATTTTGCAAAAGATAAGTGTAAGGGAAATCTAAATCGGTTTGTTAGAACACAAATGAACATGAATCATAATAATAATAAATTAACATACATATTAGTATTTGTTTGAGTCAAATGCTTGTATCGAGTCATAATGATGTTTTGCAGGATTTCCAGGAAGTAAGGTAAAGGTTTTTCCAGAAATTTTCCGGAAACTTAAAATGAAAATTTTTGTCAGGTCATTTCTGATGGCGTCAGGGTTTATAACCTGACGGCGTCAGATTTAATTTTCAGAAATTTTTGAAAGTTTTGTTTTTAAAAAAGTTTTTATTAAAATCTCCAACTTATAATCTCCAGGAATCTGCAAAATTATCATTCCACAAGCATTATATCCTTATATATAGATTTTATCCCGCCGATGTTATGCAGGTTTTCGTGTTTGTTTTCTCAGGTTTAACAGGTTATTTTGGACAAGGAAATGTTTTGAATCAAGCTTGTGGCGATGCATTAGTCATGGAGCTTCAACATTCTCTTTGGAGGAAAATCTAACCGTGTTATTTCATTATCCACCGAGCGAATCAGGGGAGTATTTGATTTCATTCTTTTACTTTTTACTTTTACATCTTGTTATTTGAACATTGGGAACAATGTTCATCTTAAGTGTGAGGGGGGGGGTAAAAGTACGATTTTAGAGAATGCCATTGCGCTTGATTTTTGTTTGTTTAATAGTATATGTGTAATAAAACTGAGATAAATACCTGTTAGGGCAATTTTAGTGCCAAATTTAAAATTTTTTACAAACATATAGGAGTGAAACTTTGATCTTAATGAGCGTCTCACGGATAGGAGTTATATGACTAGCACAAAAACCGTACCACTAAAAAAAATTTCCACCCCAAATATGTGAGGTTCGCCCCTAGAATTGGTAGGAAAAGCATTTATGCTATGATGTGTGTACCGGTAGCACTTAGATTCTAGAACTTGCGTTAGGACCATTCCAAGGCCACAAGTGAGACTACATTCGTGTAGTTAGATTTACTACATGATAAGAGGCATTAGGATTAACCCATTGTTTTACACCTGTGTTTTTGTTATAATTACATTGGCTACATTGGTCAAGTAATTCTCCCACACCCTTTGCGTTGTACTCATTTTTAGTACACGATACCCCTAGTACACCCCTCAGAGCCTATCTTTTCGTTTCGACCTTTAAGCATTTTACTTAAAGGAAGAATTTGTTACACCCCACTTAAATGTACACCCAAATCGCCTTAGCCTACCTTGTATGCACTCATTTTTAGTGCATTATTGTGACAACATTTGTTTAAACCCAAGTTAATTATCTAGTTGATTACATGGTTGCTAAGTCGAGTCATATCCTTGTACATATTGTTTTGGGACGATTGGGACTCATGGGTAAAGTACTAGTATAATGGAGTAATGGGGATGAACATCATTTATTACCCCCATATGTGCTAAATGTTTTAAAAGTACTCCAAGTTTTTCAATTATCTTAATTCGAGTCATTAGAATAGTTATTTGTAAAGTTATGTAAAAGTTCAAGTGTAAGGGGAATGCAACGCCCCTATGATGTATTATTTTGGATGGTAGGGCAAAAGTGTATGCAAAAAAAAAAAAAAAAAAAAAAAAAAAAAAAATCGAAAAATCAAGAAAAATACAAAAAAAAAAAAAAAAGAGAAAATGAAAAATAGAAAAAACATACGGACTACCATCCCGTTTCATTTTATATTTATCTTATGTTTTTGTTATTTTGTTTTTAGCTTAAGATTGAGTCTAGTCTTGGCTTAGCAACATTGTATAGTACATGTAATTGATCAAGATCTTTAACTCGCCACCAGTAAAACATCCTTTATCCAACAAAACCGTGTTTTCCTTTTCCCTACACCTAACATTATAACCCATTTAAAAGCCCTCTTTGATAGTTTATCTTTGGTGCTTACGCCTAGTGGAGGAGGTTTTCGATCCTTTCCCAAGCCTATGGTAATCTATTTGCTATGACAGGTAGTGAGAGATATTATCCGTTTTCATTTATGAGATTTATTTTGATGACACTTGAGAGATGTGAGTATCTAAACACTACTTGTGAGGTGCTAGTTTGTAATCTCCGTGCTTATTATGATTAAAGTGGAACGATTATTTGTTGTAATTACTTTTATGTTTGCATTAAATGACCCCTAACTTGTATTTTGATTAGAATAAAAGCGCATTTGCTTGAGGACAAGCAAATCTCAAGTGTAAGGGTATTTGATGAAGCGAAAAGTGTACCGCTTTTAAGGGGTCATTTAAGCCCTAAATCGTATTTATTTGATCAAATATTGCCCTAAATCGTTCCTTTTGTCATTTTAGGTACTTTTGAGGAGAAATCTGGAAAAGGAGGCATTTTGGACGTTTTTGGAGCATTAAAGTGAAGAAAACGACAAAGTCTCAAAAATCGGCTAAAAGTTACCTATGACGGCGTCACAATTAACCCCAGACGGCGTCATGCCTTGGCAAGAAAAAGTGGACGTGAAATTTACTCATGATAAGCCAGTGAAAATAGCATGTGAATTCTGACGGCGTCACGCTTTAACTTGATCAAGGGCGTCACGGCTTAAATCAAAAGGGGACGGCGTCACGTTCAAGGTTCGACGGCGTCAAGCCTTGATAAGCCAGAATGGATTTTGAAGAGCTAAAGAGGGACGGCGTCAAGAAGGTCATCCGGGAACCCTAAAAGCGGCGAGGTGACGGCGTCACACTCCATAAGGTGACGCCGTCAGATCCAAAAATCTATATATAGTTTTCTAATTTTTTGTCATTAGGGTGGAACTTTGTGTGTGGAATTTTGGGAGAAAACCCTAAGACGATTTTAGCTTCTTTTTCAAGGCTTTTTGCCTTGAGATCTTCCATGTTACATTGAAAGATAAGTTATCAATTAATCATTCAATATGTCTATGTGTTGTTTGATTCTATCTTATTCTTGTCTTTTGTTTAACATGTTAGGCTAGATTTATCTTGTGTTTGCTTAGATCTAATGAAACCTAGCTATTGATTATTGGTTATTAGTGTGTTGTTAGTTGTATTGGATGATTGTTTATCTATGTTAGGCTTAAGAAAACTGGCTAACTTCCTATTCGGTAACTTGCTTGAACGTCTTAAGAAACATGAACCAAATGCGTACTAAAGGTTTTTATGGTTGTATTTAATGCACAAGCGAATTCTAGTGATCCCATGTTAGGAGCTTCCTAGCCGGCTCGACATAGGAGTGAAGTAGGAGCTTGTAGAGTTGGGGAAGTAAGTACGCCACCCCACGAATGGTATTAAGGAATACACCCGTCATCCACGCGACTAATACACACTAATCAACCGGTAAAAGATAGCTAGGGAGTAAGGAAATCTAAGTAAACACATTTCTCTACATATAAGTTTCCACCAAACTTTTCATTTTTGTTATTTTATTTTATTTGCATTCGTAGTAATTTGGGTTAGTTGACTAGCAACTAATTCCGCCCACTCCTTCAAAACCGAGATTTTACTTGCTTTCAAAAAAATATAAAAACATAAAAAATAATCTTCCTCAACCTTTAGACCTATTAGAGTAGCTTTTCATACCTAACGAACACTATTCCCTGTAGAGAACGATCAATCCCCCGTACTTACCACTACACTATACTACATCGGTCAGGTACACTGCCTGGTGGGGTTGTAAGCCTCTTGAGATCCCTCGAGAGGTAAAACCTGTTGTAAGGTTGCAAAACCCACGCATCAGTCCTCATTGATGCGCGCGTGTGTCGTTGCGGTTTAGCAGTATTAAAGCCTATTCAAGTTTTAAATTTATATTTAGCCGACTTATCAATAACACACACACTTAACGAGCAGTGTACCCGGTCAGTATGAATATAATGGTAAGTAGAGTGTCGATCACTAAGAGTGGAACGTATTATCTAGTTATTCTAATTAGTATTTTAATATCCTAAGTTAGCTATACAACCTAATCTAACGCAAGGGGGTTCAGCCTGAGAGACTGGCACGATTTGGTTATAATTAAATAAAAACTAAACTAATGAGCACGAATCAGCGATTAGCACACACGTACACAGATAGATACTTGAGACAATAAGAAGACCTGTCCTGATAATTAAGTAGCTTGTCACTTGTTTTATTGCTAGTTTTATATGAAGTGTATATAATTAAACCTTTCTCGTTGGCTCTAATCTTATCGGCGAGTAAACTCTTAATGATTACTTATGTCTATCCTATTTATTAAAGAGACGCTAAAACAAATAGGCGAGGAAGGGGCATGGCGACCCAAGCAATGCTCAGCTAGACACAGAGGTTATCAATGCACTAATAAAAGTCACCAAAGACATCAACATATAAACTTTAATTAATGGGAAAGCAATATTAAGGGGAGTGCATGATTTTCCGTAGTCACATGACACAAGCCCATCAATCCTGATGAATTAAAGTGTACTAATACAATAAAACAAAACTACTTAATGAATTGAATACATGCAGGACCTTCTTACAGCTCTTGTATCTTCGTTTAGGGTGTGTCTTGTGCTGCTTGGTCGTCTGAATTCGGCTTCTAGGGTTCTTCTGTCTTCGACTAAAAACTAAGCTCTCGAAATTCGTCTGGCCTTGGGGTATTTATAGTTTCTGTCTGAGGGATAGATGCGGCGCATTGACTTAACTTCGCGTGGGGTCCAAGATTAATATATTCAGGAATATTCGTACACCGTCTTCAGATGCGGCGTATCTTGATCTTTGTATGCGGCGCATGTACTTGGATTGTAACTTGTGAAATCTTGATAGTGATACGCCGTATGTTAGAAGTATGTTGTGGCGTATCTGGAGTAGAACGAGCTTGATCTTCTGGATTTCAGTAGGCTTTTGACATCTTGCTTGTTTTGCTCCATAATTAGTCCAAAATCGCCAAGTTTCACATAATGCTTGTTTTTACCTGAGAATTACTAAAATAAACATTAATGTATCGATTCTCATAGATAATATAATAAAACAAGTCAAATAAATAGGATAAATGATGATAATAAAATGTACTTATTTGAGTTCATCACTCATACATAAAACTTGGGCACAACACGCAGATAGAGATACATACCCGACTTCTGCGGTTGAAAGAGCCGTGCAATCTTGTTTTCTTGATGACCAACCTACTAGCTTCTCTCCCAGAAATTGTGCTCCCTCGGATGTACTTTTTGCGGTAACTTGGCATCCAGCATGGTCGGCATCTGAAAAGGCTGTTAGTGTAAACTCCGAATCCTTCAGATACCAAAGTCCCATGTTAATGGTTCTTCGTAGATATCGAAAGATCCATTTAACCTCTTGGAGGTGAAGTTCGGTAGGCCTTTCCTGAAACCATGCTAATAAACAGACAACAGAATGTATATCGGGTCAACTAGCAGATAAGTACATGAGAGAACCAATCATGCTCCGATATTTCTTCAGATCTGTGGGTTTCCCATATAAGTCAGCTCCTATTTTTGGTGAGGTTACCATTGGGGTTCCAACAGAATCACAATTTTCCATTCCATGTTTCTTTAAAATCTCAATTGTATATTTAGCTTGATTTATAAAAATACCACGTGGGGTTTGATGAATTTGTAAGCCCAAAAAGAATTTTAATTCTCCCAACATAGACATTTCAAATTTGCTTTTCATGAGATTTTCAAAATGTTTTGAATGTTTTGGATAAGTGGACCCAAATATGATGTCGTCCACGTAAATCTAAACAATCAAAATATCATCTTTGAATTTTTTAGTAAACAAGGTCGGGTCAATTGTTCCTTTGGTGAAATGATTATTCAGCAAGAAAGATGATAGTTCGTCATACCACGCCCTTAGGGCTTGTTTCAAACCATAGATAGCTTTCTTTAGTTTGTAGACGTAGTCGGGATGATCTTTGTCAATGAATCCATCTGGCTAACTCACGTACACCTCTTCTTTCAGAGTTCCATTCAAGAATGCAGTCTTGATATCCATCTGATAGACCGTGATGTTTTTGTGAGCTGTGTAGGCTAAGAAAATCCTGAATGCCTCAAGCCTTGCTACTAGCGTGAATGACTCATCAAAATCTATTCCTTCTTCTTTTTTGAATCCCTTGGCCACTAGACGAGCTTTATTGCGAATTACAGTCATCTCTTCATCCTTTTTGTTCTTCCGTAACCACTTAAGATCGATGATGAGTTTGTCGATTGGTCTCGGCACTAAATCCCAAGTGTCATGTAATTGATATTGGAGAAGTTCTTCCTGCATCGCCTCAATCCATGCATTGTCTGCTATTGCTTCCCGAATGTTCTTTGGCTCTTTTAGACTGACTGAGCAGGCGAAGATGCACAAGTCACAATCGGTGGCAAGTTGTCTTCTCGTCTGAACTGGCCGTGAAGGTTCACCAATAAGGTGATCTATTGGATGGTCTTTAGTACACTGTAACATAGAAGGGTACCTTGGATTTAACGAATGCGTGTTAGTTGGTTCTTGTAACCTAGAAGAAGATTCAGCAGATTCTGTTGCAAATGGATTTTCAAATGGTTCTTCTTCTACTAACACAACATCATTTTGTTGTTGTTCTTCTTGAATTGGTGTTGTTTGGTTTTGCTCATCAACTCTTGGTAACACAATCTCAATTACTGGAGTCGCTGGAGTAGATGTTGATGATGTTGAGGGAGTTGGTGCTTCAGCTTCGATTGTAGTTGATGCATCTTGAGGTGGTGGTGGTAGTGGTTGATGTTGTTGAGCGGGTGCAGCGGAACGTTGTTGAGATGCATTTGTCGAAGCTCCACCATAGTATTCATCATACATAAACTCGAAGAAATTATCCAGTTCTTGATTTGTTGGTTTTTCAGTAGTAGTTGACTAAGCTCCTTGGGGTACGAGTCCTGAACTGATATGTCTAGAAGTTTGACTATTTGGTGCGGGTCCTAATCCGATATGATTAGAAGCCATCAGGTTAAGCGTGGGTTCTAGAGCGAGTCTCTCAGAAGCCATCTATGAAATCTCGTCAAATTTCACATTCATCGTCTCCGTAATCCTTTTCGTTCTCCTGTTATACACCCTAAATGCCCTCGAGTTATCTGAATAACCAATGAAGATTCCAATATCGCCCTTAGCTTTCAACTTTCCCAGATCTTCTCTGTCGTTTG
>CP139504.1:434194523-434247097 GCA_021014915.2 Artemisia tridentata subsp. tridentata | reverse complement strand
TTTACAAATTTTTAGGGTTTATTATGTAATTATGATAAGTTTAAGGACTATTATGCAGTTATCATAAAATTAGGGTATAAGATGTAATTATTATAAAGTTACAGGTTTTTTACAAGTTAAGTCCTTTAGTATTAGAAAAATAACAATTTAAACCCTTTAGTTTTGGAAAATAAACAAATAACACCTTTTTAATATCTTTACACTTTAACAGATTTTTCGTATGCACTGGACCTGTTTTAAATAATTTATGAATCATATTAGAACTCCGAAATAAAATTCCCAAAAATTCCCAGAGAACCCTATATGTCCCTAGTAATTTACCTAATTTTTCCAGATTTTATTAACTAGTATAGGACGACTGAAAAATCCATTTCCCTAACATGTTCCATAATCGGATCTGATGAAACACCCGACAAGTAATTAATTCACTACTCCATCTAGAAAATTTATAAAATTCTACAAAAATTCCAGTAACTATTAAAAATATCAAATATTACCCAGTTCAAAGGACACATTCTAATTCGACATGGTTTGAAAATGATAAATGAAAAACACAGACTTTTTCCAGACATACGAATTCGATTTGACACTTAATTTTCTAAAAATCAAAAAGTGGTCTTCCAGGCCTCTAAAAATCACAAGGTTAATTTCTACAGAAATATATTTCATTTAATTTAATTATAGACTCAAGATACTCCCAAAAACACTTAGTTATCATCAAGATTCAATTAATTAAAGTCGGTCTAATTTCCTGATCAGAAAACTGGTTCATTAATTCATGTGATCTTTTAGGGTTTTTAACACGTTTAATTCCAAACGATTAAAATAGCATGCATGGATCGTTATATTCATTTTATATGGATCATATATGATGTAAATAGAGTAACAAAAATACCAGATGATTTTTATGATGATCGAATAAGGTGTGGGGATTTTATACCTCTCGCTAGAACAATTCGACACCAACAAAACTCCTGTGAGTACACCAGCGATCCCACGACCTTAGAATTATTTTTCACACCTTCCTTAGACTTGAAAGAACCCAGGAAAAATATGCAAAAGCCTCCAGAAAATCGTATGGAGTGTAGAGAGTTTTTGTGGTTGTTTTTAGGGTTTTAAGAATTTATAAAAAGGAAATACTAAGAAGCCGTGTATATAGATGAGGAGGGGGAGGGAAATTCGGCCCATATGATTTGTGATAAGGCCAATTACAGATTTTAAAAGATCTTCCCTTTTTTGTGTAGTATTTATCTCTTTTTTTTTTTAATTAATTAACAAATAACTAAATATATATACATATGTATATTCGGCCTATGTAATATTTTTTTGTGCGTTAAATATTTTTAGGACCTTTGAAATATTACAATGTTCAAGAAAAAATTATTTTACTTCATATGGTGTTAATTTCCAAGTGTTTGGGATTTATTTGGTGTTTTATTTAATCATTAATTGAATTTTCAAGTTACAAGGGTATTTTGGTCATTTTGCATGTTTTGAAAATTTGGGTATTACAACTTCTTCCCCTCTAAAAGAAAATTTTCGTCCTCGAAATTTGATGTCGCAAGGTTAGACGAAGTTGTAGCAAATCGCAAAAAAATCGTCACAACATACTCACGCCCGGGGAGGTTCTTCCAAAAAGGATCTTCAGACCAAATAGTTTCTCATGACTCAAATCAAAATAAGGTGGTTTCAAATTTCTCAGAAGGAGACAAAATAAGTTGATTCTGATCAAAAGGTCCATGCAACATAAAATGGACGATAGGCGAATCTTCTGGAAAACTCATATAGAATACGAACAAGATTTCAAATCAAATTAGCTGTATCCACAGAAGAGAGCTCTACAAAGAGTTCAAGATTTATAACTGAGGTCAACAGAATGCAAAACGAGAGTCCAAACTCATCCAGATATCGAATGAACGAAGGCAGAGTATACGCATAGGTAGAATGAACCTACAGTCTCACTAATCACGGATAAACCAACAGAAATCAAATTCTAAACTTCTTAGGCACTCCCCAAGATATCCTATGGCCACAATGAGTGCACGTTATATGGTGTAAGTATTATCACGTTGATCAGGCGTCATAATACCAGCACCACATAACTATGCCTTCATGATGATCATACTTTATCTCGAGTTGAGTAAAACAACCTATCTTAATCCACCTAGTACTTCTACAGTCTCAGAGGTCAACAAAACCAAATGTCATAGTCAAGAGGGAAATAATTCTTATACTCGTGGTTAAACACCACAAGACTTCTCATAGGGACTGAGATGGGTAAAACGAAATCAAATAGCGTTGGAAGTTTCATAGATGTTTATCAAAAGCAAGAGACAATTAATAGAATGTATCAAGTACGTCATCTCCATGGCGATTCTCAAAATGCCCGAAGAGGCATCAAAATGATTAACAAAGGATCAGAGGTTAGAGTCGGAATCTGAAGATAAGGATCAAATAGTATCAGGAAATTACTATGCAATTCTCAATGCTTTCAAGATTTATTTAGGTTTCAAAACTTAGGTGGTGCAAGGCATAAGCTTTCAATTTCCAAAAGTGATCTTAACAGGCTTTAACCAAAAACAAGGCACGAATCAGAGTGATGCGGAAGCAATGATACTTAAACAAATGCCTTATAGTCTACCCACTCCTCACTGGTCAAAACTTAAGTTCATATTAAGAAATCCTAAAGCAAGGTTTCAAGGGATTCTCCTATGTTCTTATAGTGGAAGCCTAATGGTCCAAACTCACAGGTCAAGGGTAAATGTATTACGAGTCGCAGCCTGTCTCTCTGATACCATAAATTGTAACACCCCAACCCGAAAAGAGTAGAGATGTCACAATAATGGTGACGTATCAGAACAAACACAAGCATATGACATAAATAATACAATTGAATTTCAATGGTTACAATGGAAAATCTGAAACTACAAGGTTACAAATGAGAAATACAATAATTACTAGTCTAAATATAAGCTCTTCTAGTCATCTCTAATCCAATTAGCTAGTAAGGTCTTCTAAGTCCAAGATACTCTCCACTCATACCCAGCTTCCAAACTAAAACCTGCCGCAGGAAAAGAAATGCGGCTGAGCTACGAAAGCTCAGTGAACAGATATAAAGGTAACAAAGCAGTGATACAGAATAATGAGCAGTAAATGAAGTATGAATCAGTCAGAGTTAAGGCTTAAGTAAATGGTAACAGTAATGAAAGGTAAAGGTTATAAGGTGCAGGAAAACAGAAATCCACTACGAGCCCAGTAACAGAAACAGTATCAATATAATCATGTAACCATATAATCATATAGAGGGGAGACCTCTCAGTAACCAGTAATCATGAGGGGAGTCCTCAATCAGTAAATGGAGTAGCTAGCTCCCAGTATGTGAAAGACGTGTATCGCACACACCATCAGTCACCAGTAATAACAGTATATAACAGAAACAGTAACAGTATACAGTAACAAATCTAGGATGCATCCATACGCCCCAGGTGGCCAAGGTCTGCCTCTACGAAATAAATCAGTAACAAGTCAGGGACGGGACAGGTCATCACTCTCCTGCCCTAGAGTCATGCCATCGGTGCATCAATGACATGGACATGAAACCCTCATGCCTAGTTACGGCTCGTAGTCTCAAACTGTGGGTCAATGGTCAAGTATCAAATGTCCAGTATCCAGTTCAGTTTCGTATTAAGTAGTTCACATCCAATTTCCATTTCAGTTATATCAGAAAGTCCATATCAGAAGTTCATATTAGAGGGTTCAATATCAGAAGGTCCAATATCAGAAAGGTCAATATCAGTAGGTTCAATATCAGAGTTCACAATTCAGGAGGGAAACATAGCAAGTTCACAAATCAAGGGGATTAGGGTTCATAATAGTATTTATAAGTTTTAAGTGACAATATTGATAGCTTAGGGTTCATAATAGTATTTATATAAAGTTAAGGTTATTATGGTAGGTTTACAAATTTTAAGGGTTTATTATGTAATTATGATAAGTTTAAGGACTATTATGCAATTATCATAAAATTAGGGTATAAGATGTAATTATTATAAAGTTACAGGTTTTTTACAAGTTAAGTCCTTTAGTATTAGAAAAATAACAATTTAAACCCTTTAGTTTTGAAAAATAAACAAATAACACCTTTTTAATATCTTTACACTTTAACAGATTTTTCATATGCACTGGACCTGTTTTAAATAATTTATGAATCATATTAGAACTCCGAAATAAAATTCCCAAAAATTCCCAGAGAACCCTATTTGTCCCTAGTAATTTACCTAATTTTTCCAGATTTTATTAACTAGTATAGGTACGACTGAAAAATCCATTTCCCTAACATGTTCCATAATCGGATCTGATGAAACACCCGACAAGTAATTAATTCACTACTCCATCTAGAAAATTTATAAAATTCTACAAAAATTCTAGTAACTAGTAGACATATCAAATATTACCCAATTCAAAGGAAACATTCTAATTCGACATGGTTTGAAAATGATAAATTAAAAGAACGGACTATTTTTCCAGACATACGAATTCGATTTGAAACTTAATTTTCTAAAAATCAAAAATGGTCTTCCAGGCCTCTAAAAATCACAAGGTTAACTTCTACAGAAATCTATTTCATTGAATTTAATTATAGACTCAAGAAACTCCCAAAAACACTTAGTTATTATCAAGATTCAATTAATTAAAGTCGGTCTAATTTCCTGATCAGAAAACTGGTTCATTAATTCATGTGATCTTTTAGGGTTTTTAACACGTTTAATTCCAAACGATTAAAATAGCATGCATGGATCGTTATATTCATTTTATATGGATCATATATGATGTAAATAGAGTAACAAAAATACCAGATGATTTTTATGATGATCGAATAAGGTGTGGGGATTTTATACCTCTCGCTAGAACAATTCGACACCAACAAAACTCCTGTGAGTACACCAGCGATCCCACGACCTTAGAACTATTTTTCACACCTTCCTTAGACTTGAAAGAACCCAGGAAAAATATGCAAAAGCCTCCAGAAAATCGTATGGAGTGTAGAGAGTTTTTGTGGTTGTTTTTAGGGTTTTAAGAATTTATAAAAAGGAAATACTAAGAAGCCGTGTATATAGATGAGGAGGGGGAGGGAAATTCAGACCATATGATTTGTGATAAGGCCAATTACAGATTTTAAAAGATCTTCCCTTTTTTGTGTAGTATTTATCTCTTTTTTTTTTAATTAATTAACAAATAACTAAATATATATACATATGTATATTCGGCCTATGTAATATTTTTATGTGCGTTAAATATTTTTAGGACCTTTGAAATATTACAATGTTCAAGCAAAAATTATTTTACTTCATATGGTGTTAATTTCCAAGTGTTTGGGATTTATTTGGTGTTTTATTTAATCATTAATTGAATTTTCAAGTTACAAGGGTATTTTGGTCATTTTGCATGTTTTGAAAATTTGGGTATTACATGTTGTTTGGCTAGCTTCTCTTTCCTTACTTCATCTGCCTCTTTCTGGTTTTGCTTCAAAAAGTCATACAACTGATCATAGTTCACCTCATGAAGATTCTTTGTTTGGTTAACGATTGTGACATATCGTCCCCATTCTTCTGGTAGGTTGTTGATGAACTTGATGTTTTGAACAATTTGCCTTGGAGCCAACTTGTTTCTGATGAGCTCATTCATGAGAGTACAAAACCTTGTGTAATAAGAGTCAATTGGTTCAGCCGGGGTGGATGTGAACTTCTCCTATTCAATTAGAAGCTTGTTTTCAATGTCTTGTTGACCAATTTCCGTACCATGACAAAGCCTTTGAACTCGTTCCCACATATCATAAGCAGTTTCACAACTGTCAAAAACACAAAATATTTCCTGTGGTAAACCGAGTGGAATTAAGTGCATGGCTAAGTCATTAGCTTCAAATTGTTTCCAATCATCTGCTGTGTATTCCTCTTCCTTTTGATCACGAAAGGACGGTGGAACGGGAGGTATTGAATTTGGATTACCCGGTTCTTGAACCTGACGAGGCTTGAATGGACCTTTTTGGATGGAGTTAATCAAGAGTTTACCTTGCCCATTAGGTTTGGTTTTCATGTATCGAAGCATACGGCTTGTCCATCGAAGATAACTACATTTTTCTAGCATTTGAGGACGGTTTTCAGCACCAGCTGCATGGATATCTTGTTGAGTAGTCATTGTTGATGTTGTATGATAAAGTTGATTCAATTCATGGATATCTTGTTGAGTAGTCATTGTTGATGTTGTATGATAAAGTTGATTCAATTGATTCAGGATCATTGCAAAGAAATAGGTGTTGTGGTTGTTGAAGGTTAAGCTTAGTTGTTGTAGAGAAGCCTTGGTTCTTTGTTGATGATCGTTGAAGATACTTGCAATTTAGATAAGCTATTACAATTTAGATAAAGTTACTAAATTTGACTAAACTATAATTTAGACAAAATCAAAAGTTCACAAATTCGACAAAGTTATGTAAATTACCATTTAGATAAAATGAAAATTTCTAAAGAAATTTCAATTTAAACCAAAATTTATACAAATTATGGCAAAATTTCAATTTAGATAGAATTTATCTAATTTATATAAATTTGTAATTTATATAAAAATCTAAATAATTTATACAAACTAGTAGATATCCGTTTTTCGAAGTATTCGTCACACTTATACAAGCGAGAGAATACCGAGTCTGCAAGCTTTGATGTTGTAGAAATTATGTTTGAATCAAATTTATAAAAGTTATTTAAGTTGTAAAGCGTTTAAATGAATTGCGAGGACCAGTTCTGCCAAACAGCGAAAGTACACAAATCTGTCACAATTGCGATAAAGGACTGAAATTGTCAATTGCGAAAAGTTGTCTTGTCCGAGAACCGTTTGCGATAGCCTACTGTTGTCCGATAACCAATTGCGATAAACTGTCCGATATCTGTTTGCGATAAGCTTGTCAGGCAACGATTGCGATAGAAGTGGTTTGGCACATTTGCGATAAAACTGAGTTGCTCAATTGCGATAAACTGGTTGAACCACAATTGCGATAAGAGAACTTGTCACAATTTCGATAAGAGGAGCTGGGCCAATTTCGACAAACCCTTTTCTATAGGAATTGAGAAGCTTCACAATTCCTATAAACCCTCTTTTATCTAAATTCTTATACAAGAAATTAGATTTTTTTTTTCGATGAGGAACCACTTTTATCAAACTTCTTATACAAGAACTTTGATAAAAAAAATTAAACCAATGAGGATTCGAACCTAGAGACGCAACTTTGTAGCACTTTTTCACGATCACAACTTCACAATCTCTTGAAAAGCCACAAAAAGAACACAACTTTTGCTTCAAAACTCACGTTAGACACAAAAAGCTAGAATCTTTTTCTATAATCCTCGCGTAAACTACAAAAAGCTTGAACCTTTTATCTAAAAACTCACTAAATAATGTGTTTGAATGAAAAAGCTACAACCTTTTTGTGTAAATCTCACGTTAACACAAAACAGAAACTCAAGAACACGATGGACTAGAGGAAAAAAAAAGAAAAAGAAAAAGAAAGAGGTACTTTTAAGCTATATTTACTTTAACGAACCACAACTATTTCCTAAATCCTTGTTTGGCGGATGATACCACTTGTAAAGCTATGAAATACTACTCGAACCAACTATATCCTCCATCAATACTATTAATATAAAACGTGACACTCAATAGGAAAGTAAAGATGAAGAGAATACGTGATGCGTATGAATAACTTTTAACCGAATGTTTATTAATCAAACCTTGAGAGAACAAACAAAGATATAACACACACCTACACACTCTCACACCTATACTAGACAAAGAGGCACACTAATTTGGTGAGAGTGTGTGGTATTTATACAAAGAGTGGGACGCCCTAAAAGGCCTTGGAGTGGGCTCGGTGTGGGCTTGAGTGGGTTGGATCACTATGTGAACTTTTTCTATTCTATTACAACACTAAAAGCCCACTCTCATTTGGACATAACTAACTACTCGACACACTTTTACAATTACAACAAATGACCATCACTTGACTAAAAATATAAATGCTAATAGTTTTTGTTCCCATTACCCAGTCTTGTGACTCGCCTTTTTGACATCTGGAGCATACTTGCTCAACCTATAAATAGCAGTAACATTTCTTTCATATTGTTTTCTTTCCCTATCTGAGGCATATGAAAGGATGTTTTATAGTATCTGAAATAGGATCTTTTGCAATGGTTGAGGCATTGCCCTGTGGTTTAGTGTTCACACGCACACACACATTTTACTGCAACTGGTTAGGTTACAGTACCAATGAAAGATCAGTAGTTAATATTCCAGCTTTGGTTAGACGTTGGAAGAGATATCGAATAACAATATGGAGTTGTTTGCGTTGTTTGCTGGTATATCTGACCAGAAACATATAAGTGTAGGATTGAATAAGCGTTGTTTGCTGGTGCAAGTTGGGGTTCTGATGGTTAACAACTTAAGATATGATAGGTGCAACTTAATACGAATTGACTTTTGTCACCTATTCGATCAACATTGGTTCTTGAGTTGATTCTCGTAGCTAATGTTATTTCAACGGACGTTCACATTAGAGTCGTTGAAAGAACTTGTTGCAGCTGTCACTTTAATATAGCTTGGTCTATATGTGAACAATGTGTGAATATGAAAGTGCGAAACCCTTCCCTTGATGGAAAGCCCTGTCTTTAACCAATAAAATGATTACAAATTTTTTTAAAAGTTTCGTGTAAAAATTGTTTTCGGTCAACCCAACTTGACATTTTGTGGCATGTTCGCCTACCCACTTGAACTGCCAATTTTCCACCTCGGTTTTAGTTGTATCTTTCAATCATCTTTAAGTTGTGATTCGTATAGTAGATTATCTTTCTTTCAGTTTTTTCTTAATATATTGTCTGCTGCTTCTGAATATGATGAACTTCATGTCCATAACGAGGTATTTCCAAATTGTTTTGGGAACAACTAAAATTTGGATAACCATAATCAAATTTTCTGATGAGCATAAAATCTTAAGCAGATCAATGAAGAGCAGTGAGAAAGCTTGATGGATGAACTAAGAGGTGTTAACTTAAGTAAATTTGTTAGTGAAGCAGTGGCTGTAATCTGTGACGCCTAGTTAAAGAGTTCAGATGTACATGCTACAGTTCAGGTAATTACCATATAAGCACTGTGACGAATTTTTTCATCACCAACAGGGTTAAATAGTGACCACTTATCTCATCACAGATTAGTGACCATGTACAATTTCGTCTCTAATAGCATTAGTGACGGAGCTAGAGTGACGACTAGTGACGACCTGGATTTGGTCACTAAACAGTTTAGTGACCAAGTTTTACATTGTTAGTGATGATATCACTTTTGTCACTATAGGGCTTTTTTCTTGTAATGGCGGCAGTTGTTCTATTTGAACCCTTATCGAGTAGCCAATTTCCCTTATACTTTTCAGCAGAAATAGCAGGCAAGCTCTATAAAGAACTTAGTTACTTTTCAAAATTTTCCATATCTAAGTATATATATGCTTCACAATGAGATCATAATGGATTAGTGTTGTATATTGTGACACCCCCAAAATCGGGTCCAGCGGAAGCATACATGTCACTGGGGTGCTACTCAATTGGTATCACAACACTAGTACAAAGAACAGTTTTTACCTCAATCATTTAGAATAAAATTCATTAACAAAAGGTGTTAAATTTACATTATTCAAAGTAGCGCGGAAATAGGCCCATAAAATAGGTAAAGCGGTCCCAACATATACATTAGAGTTGTTTATGACCATGCTCCTTGCCAAGCGCCTCCAGGAATAAGCTATCATCTAAAACCTGAAAATACATGCTAAAAGGGTCAGCTTACGCTGGTGAGTTCACAGGTTTTAGTTTAAAATAGTATAGTTGAACCAAAAGCTTTTCGAGTTCAAAATCGTTCACAAACAAGTCAAGTCCAACGTAGGCTAACACTGCCTAAGATCACAGTTCCAGTACCAAATCCGCAAGTAATAACATAGTCAAAGCATCTCAAACCCTAATCAATCATACAAGTACTATACTCATATAGTGTCATGCAAGTTTAACTGTTACGCTGACTAAGTCACAAAAGTCAAAACACACAACAGCTTCCTATAGGTGCACACTATAGTAGTCTATAGGCATAGGAGCCCACTGGTAATAATTAGGCACAAAGCCCTTGCGTATAATAGTCCTGCACTATTGCAGTTCATAACAATAACTCCGCACAATAGCAGACATGGAATAATAACCTTAGCCAGCTCGCGTAACAGTTTCATAAACCACAATCATAGTTTCAGGCCACATCAATAAACAGGTAAACACGTAACGCATTTAAATAACTAGGTCAGATATATCAGCCAAATAGTACGTTGGAGCAAACAAATCACATTTCAAGTGAAAACAAGTATTGACTTTAAGTAGAAATGAGCATGTATTATCCCCCAAAAATAGTTAAAAAACTGGTAAAAGTAGGGGCCATGAACTCACCTTAGCCACAGCAATGCAAGGATCACAACTAACACGAGTGACATCGAGAAGCAAGACACAATAGTCTCAAGACATACGGCATGATGGTTCCAAGATATACAGGCACAACGGTACACAATGGTCTAGGATCGGCACAACCTAATACGTATACGGTTATCTCAAAATACGTCGCGCAAAATAATAAAGTCTATGAAAGACAACGTGTTGTATCAACGTTTCGTGTGGTGTGGTAAGAAAACATAGAATTGACATATAACTCACGCCAAAGAGGAAAGACATCGACATAGTCGAGAACTCAAACTAAAGAAGACAAATCTAGAAGTTAACGACACATAGCTATACTGATACAAATAGATCAATTGGTAGTTTCGGTGTGTTTCCCCATAACCTCAAATTGTTTAGAAAATTCAATTTGCGTTTATAATAAAAGTCAATTTCCTCAAAACAATTTAATAGAAAATTAATAAAAGGTGTTCATTGAATATTAGACATTATTGCGTTATTGTATATTTGTTGCAAATCAAATATATTAAATTTATCTTGAGTCTAATATACTGTATTCGTTTTAAGTCCAACAACGTCCATTGTCCAATAATTCAAGTCTGATAGATTATTACAAGTCCAATATTCAATTGTCCGTTAAATATTTATATTGTCTAAGTACAAGTATAATCCGAGTATCAATCAATAATTTTACGAAAACTCGCCACTGATCATCATGCCAAAACAAATAACAGATGTTATTGATAGTTCAAATAACTATAGTAACTACTAAATGGATTATACCCTAACACTTTAACTCATAAACCAACTTATACGACAGTTGGGCTTCAGCCCAATGATTTCCAAACACACCCTCATAAATCTGTTGGGCTTTAGCCCATTAAATCCATAATACTCGACACACCTTTAGTTTTTTCTTGTTTTACCAGTTAACCAAAACAACACCCTTACGGGTTGCACGAACCTGATATTATCAATAATAATCACACCCTTGTGCTAAGAATGAAGAACAAATAAACACCCTACGTGGGTGGTTCCTTACCGCAACACAAACAACACTAAGGGTGCGTTTGTTTAACGGGTTTCCAACTGTTGGACTAGAATGATTCTTCAAATAAATCGTTTGGTATACTGATTTTGAATCAACATTAACTAATCAATCCAAAAATTGATTCCACTGCAATTCGGTGACTTTTTAAGAATGGGTCTAACTTTTTCATGTAGGTCCCGCATAACAAAAATTCTCAGCCACATGTTTTGATAGTTTTTTATAAATCTCTTTTATTCTCCGATATATTTTACAAATAAATTATATATAATTATATATAATAATATATTTTCTCTCTCCTACTTTTTTCTCAAATCTTTCCCAAATCTTTCAAACCTTTCCCAAATCCGAATCCAATTTCATTCCATTCCCACTTACGAACCCAACGCACCCTAAATCCTGATCTCGCAAACTAGTGTGTATATAAACAACTTTATATAAATCCAAATGCAAGCAAAAAGTCAAAAATATCAATAATGACTCTACCACTATCAAAAAAACAGGTCCAATTCCGAAAGCTCAAAACTAGAGAAATAAGCAAATCAAGGCAGCAAGCCGAGAACCATACTCGGGTTGTATACCCGACCTGTGACCATATTCGAGTTTAATCATCAAATCAAGACCATAACAACAAATCCTCAACATCAGTCACGCAAAGATTCACAAGTTTAAACCAAGACGAATCCGGGTCAACCCGAGCCGAATCCAAAAACATCACACTAACGCATCTTGTCAAGCTTCTTACCACACGATACTACAACAGATTCAAAATCATTTTTAAACTTGTAATCAACACATTTTTATCTCATTCGAATCCATGAAACTTTAACACATCAAAATATATATATTCGGTTTCATTAAAAATGATAAATAACAAATGTTTTTCCTCGATTTACCACGTCGAGAAGAGAAAGATGAGGGGGAAATAACGGCGGTGGTAGAGATTGTGGTGATGGTGGCTGTGATAACTCGAACCAAAACAACTCTAGAAATATACCTTCGATCTATTCTTATTTTGTTTTCAACACAGAAAAAAGGTGGCGGCGATTTGATGTGGTGGTGGCCATAGGGGGTGCGTGAGGTAGCAGAAGAAGTAGGGGGAGTCACGGGGAGAAGGTGGGTAGTGGCGGTGTGGGATGGCAGTGGGTGGTGAGGGGTGGCCAGAGATGGCCGGAAGTTGGAGGGCGGCTGCCGGATTTTTGGAGGAGGGGGGAGGAGAAGTATTAACCCTAGAAATGGGTATAAGGATGTTTATATAGGCTGGTAAATGTTATACAAAACCCTAGGGACTCAAACTGCCAATAACTAAAGTCTAAGGATGGCGGTGGAATCTTTACTCCAGGGACCAATTTTGTAATTTCTGTAATCTTTTACGAAATCAAGTTCGGGGCTCGTTTAGGCTAGCAAACGACTAATTCAAGACACGGGAATTTGACCATTGCGCTCAGAATAATTTTTCCAATAAAAATGACTATTCATACGCCTCGTTTCTTACAAATAATAAAATAATCATGTCAAATCGTCGGTTGTGCCAGTACACTTTGTGTACAAATTCCACGTTTCGCGAGATAACTTCACGTTTTATTGTCAAATAAGCCCGGAAAGGTTCGTAAATGAAAAACAGAGATAATCTCGTCTAGAAATATGTCTGGAAATTTACGGGTTGTTACAGTCTCACCTCCTTAAACGAAATCGCGTCCTCGCGATTCAATTCATGTTACTCGTTACGGTTGAAAAGAGATGAGTACATACACACGAGGATTCATCCTCACGTTTCCACGTGAATTCAGGACCATTTTGTGAGTTTCGACGAACTTGTCGATAGGGATGCGACTTTACTAAAGTCGTTCGACTTCTCGGTTCATGATTTTGATAGGTTTCTCAACGAGATTTAAATGTTCATTAATCCAAATCTCTCCCGGAGGAATAATGGTTGCCTCATCGGCAAGTCATTTCTTTACATTGCACATAAAAACGTTGCGAACACAGCGGTGTCCTGACGGTAGCTCAAGTCTGTGTGCTACCGGTTCAACTTTAGCAAGGATTTCCAAAGAATTAATATAGTGAGGATTAAGCTTTCCACGTTTACTAAACGTATCACACCTTCTTATGGTGAATATTTAAGCATAATCTAGGTTTTAACTGAGAATTCAAGAGGTTTACGTCATTTATGAGTATAACTCTTCTGACGATTCGTGAGCAGCTTGCAAGTCGGTTCTGATCCGAACGATCTTCTCGGTAGTTTCATGAACAAGTTCGGGGTCAGTAAGTTGGGTATCCCTAACTTCTACCCAATAAGTCGGCGATCGGCACAAGCGGCCATAAGGTGCCTCATACGGTGCCGTTGAAATACTGGGGTCGTAGGTATTGTTATAAGAAAATTTAGCCAACGGGAGGTGTCTATCCCAACCATTGCCACACTCGTTTACTTAGGTAGAGGTTCGGGATTTGCTCATGAGGTCGAGCTCAAAAACAGAAAAAATTGACTTACAAAATGATTTGTGAAGCGACTTATAGAATAATAGGAAAACAATTCATCGTTTATAAAACTGCGGCAAACTCAAAATTTTTGATTTTTAGTTTGATTTCATAACATCATAGCCAGGCAGCAAAACGTTTTATGAAATCATTTTGCTAAATGATTTGTAGAAATTTTACGGGGTAACAGGAGAGCAGTTCACCATTTATAAAATGGTAGTAAGATCAAAGTTTTGGTTTTTGTGAAATACCAGTAAAACATTTGTAGGATGACCGCAAATTGGTCGGTAGAAAAATCAAAGGTAGTTTGTAAAATTAATGGCAAAACAGTTTATTATCCTATAAGAGGTTAAAAAAATAACTGGTATTCCCGAGGGAAGAGAGAAAAGTTCGGTGATTGTCCTAAGAAACGCGATTCAGGTTACTCCTTAGGGTCTTAAGATTTCTGCTGGGCGTAAAATCTCTCTGCCAAATGGAGAGTTTAGCGAGTTCAGACTACAACTCTGAGGGAAGATGTTGATTGCTACAAGCAATTCGTCAGTTGAATCAGTAATGTACATAGTACTTAAAGCGGGAGGTAAAACATTGATTGAACAACATCGATTGAACAACATCGATTGAACAACATCGATTGAGCACAAGGCTTAGGGTAGAGGTGACTGTAACAAGGCCACAATAAAACTCGGCCGAATAACAAATCCAAATCCAGGATGACGTCCAAAATCACAAAGTCAAGCAATCCGAATTCAATCAGAATCAAAACCAATCCAAGTATAGCCAATATCAAATCCAAACGTAGCCAAAATCAAATCCAAACATTCCAATAAGCTCTTAAAGGGATACAAATAAGTAACTCGGATTCAAACGATGCAAATCGGGTCTAACCCGACCCGATGCAAACTACGGCCAGACGACGACAAACAGTAATTCCATATAATGGAGAAGTATAGTGGTGCCAGAAGTATTACAGTTCATGAAGTATTGTGATGTCAGTGTGTTGTGTGTGTGGAAGTAATATCCCATGTCCGTGTACACACGCAAAACTTTACCATTTCCAAAATCAAAAACCAACCCGGACATAATTCCATTATAACTACTCCAAGTATTGCAAAATTCACCTCTGAGTCGGACATAGGTGATCAAGCTATGTCCCACTGTCCCTGGTTGAATATAGGTGATCAGTCTATATTCACCCGAGGTCCAATGAATTTTGGAATACTCAGCCTAGTTATACTAGTAGTATGTCCATTATATCCAAAATCATTCCCAAAACCACAAGTGTACAAACTCGATATTCAATAATGAGATAACGCAAGGAAATAGCGTAACTCCGCGACAGGTATGGTGCGTGCATAAGCATATGGAAACGCTTATCGTGAACAGCTAGAATAGGTGGATATAAAATATCCAATAGTCATGCACACATCTCAACAAATATATCAATTATCTCGTCAAACAACTCGTCAAATATATCATGAACATCTCATCTAATATATCATTACTCGTTTCATCAATTATGTCCTCAAACAAAATGGATCTTTCGGTACCTACGAAGAACCATTAACATGGGACTTTGGTATCTGAAGGATTCGGAGTTTACACTAACAGACTTTTCAGATGCCGACCATGTTGGTTGCCAAGTTACCGCAAAAAGTACATCCGGGGGAGCACAATTTCTGGGAGAAAAGCTAGTAGGCTGGTCATCAAGGAAACAAGACTGTACGTGGTTATCAATCGCTGAAGCCGAGTATGTGTCTCTATCTGCGTGTTGTGCCCAAGTTCTATGGATGCAGGCACAGCTCACAGATTATGGTTTCTCTTTTGATCGCATTCCTATCTATTGTGATTCGAAAATTGCCATAGCCATCTCGTGCAATCCCATGCAACACTCGAAGACCAAGCATATTAGAGTCCGCTATCACTTCATAAAGGAACATGTAGAAGAGGGTACTGTTGAATTATTCTTCGTGAAGACTGAATACCAACTCGCCGATCTATTTACTAAGGCCTTTCCAAAAGAAAGGTTTGATAACTTAGTTCGACGAATTGGCATGCGAAGCCTAACTCCCAAAGAGTTAGAAAGTCTTCTCGAAACTTCTTGAAATTTTTTCTCAAAAGCTTCGCTGTAAATATTTTTGAAAAATCAAAATACAAAATTTGAAAAACCCACAAAAACAAAATACAAAAATAGAAAATTTCAAAAATACAAAAACATTAAAAAATCAAAAAGCCAAAAATATTCTTCTCACGACATGTCTCTCGTATAATCGATATTCAGTACGTATCTAGAATTGTCATTCAACAATGATACGGACATGTACAGATGCTTGAGCGAGAGTTCATTTAAAATTTTTTCTAAAACATGTCGTTTCTCAAAATATCTTCATTTGGAAGGTTAGATGTCTAGGTGCTTTGGATAAGTCCGTGGCTTCTAGGTGTTCATTGTATCCTCCCATTTCTTCTTAATCTAATACATCCCACTTTCTCTTCTAATCTATCTTCTTTAATCCAATATTGTGTATGATAAGGATTGATTTTAAAGCAATTACAAGTGGTATCAGAGAGCCAAACATTGTTCTAGGATGCGCGTGATGTGTCGTTGCGGTTTAGCAGTTTTAACGCCTACTCAAGTTTTAAATTTATATTTAGCCGACTTATCAATAACACACACACTTAACGAGCAGTGTACCCGGTCAGTATGAATATAATGGTAAGTAGAGTGTCGATCACTAAGAGTGGAACGTATTATCTCGTTATTCTAATCAGTATTTTAATATCCAAAACGCAAGGGGGTTTCAGCCTGAGAGACTGGCACGATTTGTTTGCAATTAAATAATAAAATAAACCAATAGGCACGAATCAGCAAGTAGCACACACGTACACAGATAAATACTCGAGACAATAAGAGGGCTGTCCTTATGATTAAGTAGATTGTCACTTGTTTTATTGATAGCTTTATATGAAGTGTATGTAGTTAACCCTTTCTCGTTGGTCCTATTCTTATCGGCGAGTAAACCCTTAATGATTACTTATGTCTAAAAGTTATTCCTAAGTGATCAATTTAGTAATAACCGTGGGAGCCACATTATTTTCCGCAGTCAAATGCCCGCAAGCCACTAATAAACACAGAGGTTATCAATGCACTAATAAGTAGTAACCAAAGACATCAACATATAAACTTTAATTGATGGGAAAGCAAGTATTAAAGGGAGTGCAATCTTTCGTTGTCACATTACACAAGCCATCAATCCTGATGAATTAAAGTTTGCTAACACAATAAAACAAAACTACTTAATGAATTAAACACATGCAGCACCTTCTTACAGCTCTTGTATCTTCGTTTGGTGTGTCATGTGCTGCCTCCTTGACTGAATTCGTCCTAGGGTTCTGCTGCTTCGGTCTTCGAATCTAGTATATTGCTCTCGAAATTCGTCTGGTCATGGGGTATTTATAGTTTCTGTCTGAGGGAAGATGCGGCGCATCTATTAAGTAGATGCGGCGCATTGACTTAACTTCGCGTGGGGTCCAAGATTATAATATTCAGGAATATTCGTACACCGCCAGAAGATGCGGCGTAACTCCATGATTAGATGCGGCGCATGTCCTCTTGTATCTTGGATCGTATCTGGTGATATCTTGATAGAGATGCGCCGTATGTAATGAGTGAGATGCGGCGCATCTGGAGCAGATTAGTCTTGATCTTCTTCATTTCAGTAGACTCTTAACTTCTTGCATGTTTTGCTCCATAATCAGTCCAAAATCGCTAAGTTTCACCAAATGCTTGTTTTTACCTGAGAATTACAAAAGTAAACGATTAAGTATCAATCCTCATACATAATATAGTAAAACAAGTCAAATTAATAGGATAAATGATAGTAATAAAATGTACTTATTTGAGTTCATCAAATATCCCCCCACTTGAACTTTACTTGTCCCCAAGTAAACCTTAGAATTTCTCTTATGAAAATGTATCCTAAAAGATGTTAGGATTTATTTTTATATTTAAGCATGTATTCGTTTATTTCATAATCACACAACTAAACACTTAACGAATTAGAAGTAAAGTAAAATAAGTTGATAAAAGCAAATCTAATCGTTTAACTGTCCAGTCGTGACGAATATTCTATCATAAGCTTGGCAAGTATACACATCTCCTCCACTAAAGCTAAGGAATAACAAGTCTAAAGCGGTAAAAAGGGTTTGTAGGCTTAAGGGTTAATTATTCTCTTTCACTATCGATCTCAAATTCCAGAAAAGGCGACAAAATCACAAATACATGATCGAATCCACGAACACGATACTTGCAATTGCTCAAATCCTTAACTCGAATAGGCTAAAGATAGGTCCAAACTTCACCAATAATAATATATCAAAAAGGGCGACAAAATCATAAATACATAGCCGAATCCACGACTACGATACTTAAGATTGCTCAAATCCCTAATCTCAATAAATCAAAGGTTTGGTTGGATAAACAATAATAAAGGGCATGGATAACATTTGGGATATAAATTGGTGTAAAATGAAAAATAAACAAAACAAATAAATTAAAATCCTAAGTGTGGTTAATCACTATCCCAACCATCCCATGAATAAGACTCATATCATTGAATAACTCACGCTTTAACACTTGAAACACACGCTTTAGGTAGACACGAATTATACTCAACAAGATCTTAATCAAAGAATAAACCTTAATTGGCGTTCCCATAACTGCCAATTCCCATTCAATCCATAGATATGATACAACATTTAGTGGTGATATCGACCACTTAATACAAAACTTTACATAAGTCGGTTAAAACAAACTTCCAACTTTTCTTTCTTTCTTTTTCTTTTCTTATTTTTTCGATTTTTTTTTTTTTTTTTTTTTTTTTTTTTTTTCAAACATAGACATAGATGTGTAAAATTTCACCACATCACTATAATGATAATTCTGGATAATTTTTCCATACTTTTCATACTTCAGAAATAACGGTAATAGTGAAAGTAGTAAACACACGAAAAATAAACTCAAAAATATACAATATTTACTTTCACTCCAATTGCATTGTGCAATTTCCCGACCTAACCAAAGATAATGAATTACGCACGCGAACACAGGTAATGTAAGGAAACACACTTTGCCTATAGCAATTAACCAACCACGGATTCTAATCTACAGGGTAGGCTAAGGTGTAAGGGTGTAACGAAACATTTTAAACATAGGTGTAAGAAGCGAAAGGAATGGCTCTGAGTGTTTTTCTAGGGTATCTTACTCTAAAAATGAGAGTAACAAAAGGGTTTATACGGGGGTTAACAAACCAGTGTAGTTAGTTAATAACACATAACATATAATAGGCTATTTGGGTGTAATCCTTGAATTTTACCAATTTAGACAAGTCATTCCAATTATATAAATATAATACTTATTATGGTGGTCTCGAATAGTATACAAGCCAAGTTCTAAAGTTTACAAGTCACCGGCACACTCATAGATTTGTGAATTTTTGAAAATCACAAATTTTGAAAATAACGTCATGTGTGCAGCTATGCAACTTAGATCTTAAACAAAAACATGCTAAAAATTTTTAAGTTTGATATATTAAGCACATTTTAAGCATAATTTTTGAAAAATTTTAGGACAAGTAATTGTTAAGTGTTCTAATTCTCCAATCCCCCCACTTAAGTTAAACAACGTCCTCATTGTTTGTATAAAAGGTTAAAAATTGGAAAATAAAAGAATTAGAACAGAAAAACTCCCCTGAGATTTGCTCGGTATGATCCTTCATTAGTATAAGAGCAAAAATCATCTTTCTTGTGGATTAGAACGTTTAAGCTTCATACTTGATGTATCCACAGGAAATCCAGGAAACTATAATACCACCAACACTTTAAAACACACCTAAGATAAGAAAGGTTCAAACTTGCATAATACATTAGTAGTTAGGAAAAATAAAACTTAAAAATTAAAACTGAAAATCATCAGGTCAGTCGATGCGCCGTATCTTATGGAAGAAGATACGCCGTATCGAGCCTGGAATAAATACGGATCAGAATAAAGATGCGCCGCATCCTTAACCAGGGATGCGTCGCATTAAAATAAACTGATAAATAGTTTTAAAGTCGAAAATAAAAATGCAGAAAAATTAAAATAAGATATGACCATTGCAGGAGATGCGTCGCATCTCAGAATTGAGATGCGCCGTATCCTCATGCGGGCCTGACTGACTCGACACAGAAAACAGAATAATAAAAATTCTCCGGGTTGTCTCCCGGTAAGCACTTGTCTTTATTCCAGAGTCTTCAAGTTAGACTCACGTTCAGCTCTTCAATAAGTCCTTGTCATGGTCCATCCTTCTTCCTTCATTCGAAAGATGTTCCCGTATAGCTCCGCAACGTTTTCTTCCGTTCGACTTAATCTAATATAACTCTTGGTTTTTACTGCAACATATTCCTCATTGGGTCCCAAAGAGTATTTGATGATTTTAAATTTCTCAGTAATCATTGCGGGTGGCTTATTGTAAGGGATCCCAAGTAGTTGACACTTTCTTTTGGTGAATTCTTCTTCGTCCTTGTCAACAAACTTAAAATAAGGATCCTTAATCAAATAGTCATCTAATTCCTCAATCAACGACTCATTATTATTATCATCTTGAATCGCCTCCCATTCTCTTTCCAGATCATATTGTAACCGTCGACTAAGCTTCGTGAAATCATCAAACTGTTTATGCACCCATTCCCAGAAAGTAGTATCCGATGTCCCCTTAAGTCCTTTCAAGCGTTCAATTCTGCCCTTTTCTTGTAAAGCCTCCGATTTTTGTGGGCAGTCTTCAACATTATCGTACCATTCATAATCTTCAAAGTTTACATCGTTTCCAACCCGTTTCATCCCAATTATACTTCCCCCATTACAGGTTCCGTCACTCTTATAATCACAGGTCGGCCAAACACTACTCCCATCCTTGAAAACGTAGGGTGTACAGGTATGATTAATGTGCTCAACATCCCATGGTTTATCCCAAACCCATGGTACTTGGTCATTCCATTCGTAGCACCAGGTGTTTTTGAAATCATCATAAGTCTGAAATCCTGGTAGATCTCCAGTTAGCACATCATCGTCGACTCGAAGAAGGTAGTTAAATTCTTTGAACTGCTTGCACAAGGGTGTCTCATAATCGAACACATCAATGTCTATTCTGAATAACTCTTCAATGCCTTCATTGATTGTTGAATCATGAAGTGACGACCCATAATCGCTTTCTACTTCTTCATCTTCTCCTCTCATCCAATATACCCATAATGCATCCTTAGTAGCTCGATCCATACTCTTATGGTTATTAAACTTACTAGCCAACCACTCTGAAAAATCAACATCGTTAGGATCGTGGTTAACGTCAAAGCAAGCCTTCCCAATCATATTCCTTCTTATCTCCATGAACTCGTTAAATTGCTTCTTAAAACTCCGTGTCAACCATGAAGTCATAATCTGCTTGACTTCATTTGCAGGGCGAATTCCGGACTACCATATTTAAGTTCTAGCCAATCATTGAGGGAGAGATCAACCAATCGTACCAACGTGCCATGAAATAGTAACTCCGCCAAAGCATAAATTCCATCATTGTCCAGATATTTCTCATTTAATCCCCAGTACTGCTCGGAATATGGCATGTAAGAGTTTTGGGTATTGCCTCCACCACAGCTTTCGTTGCTTGAATCCATGTATGCAAGATAGAATTTCCCATCATCTTCTTCGATAGTAGTCCAGTTCAATCCTTTGGATTCAATGATAGGCCATAAGAGCGACAATTCATCTCCAGTATACCTCACAAATACATCATAAGAGAACACCCCTTCGTCAATGTTGCACAAACGCATGAATTCCTTAAAAGCAGCTTCAAGAGGAGTCTCCCAAAAGAATAAATCCGTATCAATCATGAGCACATTGAAGTTGACATCATCAAAAACCTTCACATCGAATGAATCCGAAAGCAAGAGATCCTTAGCAAGATATCCGTTCACTGAGATGTCTTCCATAGCAAAACCTGTCATCATAGGTAAAATCATCAGTAGGATTTGTTCGCTAGAAGAGAAATTAACGAATATAGAAACGGATATAAGAATACAAATTTCTGATGTCTGCACACGATGCCGTATCCAAAAAGTTGGATACGCCGTATCTTATAATCGTTAAAATTTAATCAGACTTTATCCAGAAAATAGATACGCCGCTTAGAATTTATGAATGCGCCGTATCGAATTAATTAATCAAAAATCCATATTTATTTAAAATTAAATACGTCGTATTAAACGAAAGTTAATGCGCCGTATTTTCGTTACGTTTAAAAATACGAGATTTTTGATTCAGAGGATACGCCGTATTGACAGAGATCGATGCGCCGTATCTGTTTAATAATTCGAAAACTGTTTTTAATTAAAATAATAGATACGCCGTATCTGCTAAAGCAGATGCGTCGTATGGCGTTAACGTTTAGAAAATTTTTTTATCAAAAACAGATACGCCGTATCTGCTAAAGCAGATGCGTCGTATTACTTTATCGCTTAGAAAAAAAAATTTCTTATTAAAAACAGATACGCCGTATCTTGGGGAAAAGATGCGTCGTATCGAATTAATTAAACGCGTTGTATTTAAAAAAAAATAAACGCAATACGCCGTATCTGAGAGATCAGATGCGCCGTATCGTTTGATTTAGCACAGTACAACGATAGCAGAACAGAAAAAATACGAAAAATAAAAACAAATAAAAACACACAAACAAAAATAAACACAAAAACAAAAATAAAAGCAAACAAATAACACACAAAACAACAAATATGCAAAATAATACAATGATGCAATTAATCTAATAAAAAGAAAAACCTAATTAAAATACTAATCAAATTAACAGATAATAACAATTCACTCCCCGGCAGCGGCGCCAAAAACTTGATGCGCGTGATGTGTCGTTGCGGTTTAGCAGTTTTAACGCCTACTCAAGTTTTAAATTTATATTTAGCCGACTTATCAATAACACACACACTTAACGAGCAGTGTACCCGGTCAGTATGAATATAATGGTAAGTAGAGTGTCGATCACTAAGAGTGGAACGTATTATCTCGTTATTCTAATCAGTATTTTAATATCCTAACGCAAAGGGGTTTCAGCCTGAGAGACTGGCACGATTTGTTTGCAATTAAATAATAAAATAAACCAATAGGCACGAATCAGCAAGTAGCACACACGTACACAGATAAATACTCGAGACAATAAGAGGGCTGTCCTTATGATTAAGTAGATTGTCACTTGTTTTATTGATAGCTTTATATGAAGTGTATGTAGTTAACCCTTTCTCGTTGGTCCTATTCTTATCGGCGAGTAAACCCTTAATGATTACTTATGTCTAAAAGTTATTCCTAAGTGATCAATTTAGTAATAACCGTGGGAGCCACATTATTTTCCGCAGTCAAATGCCCGCAAGCCACTAATAAACACAGAGGTTATCAATGCACTAATAAGTAGTAACCAAAGACATCAACATATAAACTTTAATTGATGGGAAAGCAAGTATTAAAGGGAGTGCAATCTTTCGTTGTCACATTACACAAGCCACCAATCCTGATGAATTAAAGTTTGCTAACACAATAAAACAAAACTACTTAATGAATTAAACACATGCAGCACCTTCTTACAGCTCTTGTATCTTCGTTTGGTGTGTCTTGTGCTGCCTCCTTGACTGAATTCGTCCTAGGGTTCTGCTGCTTCGGTCTTCGAATCTAGTATATTGCTCTCGAAATTCGTCTGGTCTTGGGGTATTTATAGTTTCTGTCTGAGGGAAGATGCGGCGCATCTATTAAGTAGATGCGGCGCATTGACTTAACTTCGCGTGGGGTCCAAGATTATAATATTCAGGAATATTCGTACACCGCCAGAAGATGCGGCGTAACTCCATGATTAGATGCGGCGCATGTCCTCTTGTATCTTGGATCGTATCTGGTGGAATCTTAATAGAGATGCGTCGTATGTAATGAGTGAGATGCGGCGCATCTGGAGCAGATTAGTCTTGATCTTCTTCATTTCAGTAGAATCTTAACTTCTTGCATGTTTTGCTCCATAATTAGTCCAAAATCGCTAAGTTTCACCAAATGCTTGTTTTTACCTGAGAATTACAAAAGTAAACGATTAAGTATCAATCCTCATACATAATATAGTAAAACAAGTCAAATTAATAGGATAAATGATAGTAATAAAATGTACTTATTTGAGTTCATCACATTGATCTAGGAAATTTTTTTGGGGGCATGTTTACTGTTCATCGAGATATTATTGTTCATCAGAGAAGCATAGTCGAGATCTTACTGTTCATAACCGAGTTTAGTGGCTATTTCACCGAGTTAGGTGATTTAGTCGAGTTTGGTAAAGATCAACTCGAGTTTGAAAGTGGTTCCTCGAGTTACTAGGCTGTTGCTCGAGTGTGGGTATTCAGTTGTTCGAGTTCGAAAATTTGATCAAGTTTGATCATATTTTGTTGCTCGAGTTTGGTTTCAATTTGAGTTCCTCGAGTTTAGTTATCACCGAGTTTGGTTTTGATTTTGCTCAACTTTGTGAGTTCCTCGAGTTTGAGTTTATGATTTCACCAAGTTAGGTGAAGTTTAAATCGAGTGTCTTTTGTTTCCTCGAGTTGGGTAGTCGAGCTGGGTACTCAAGTTGGGTAGTCGAGTTGGGTAGTCAAGTTCGGTAGTCGAGATTGTTAAATCTTAGGCTTCCTCGAGTTGGGTAGTCGAGTTTGGAAATTTCACCAAGTTGAGCACATACTCGAGTTGGAAATTTTACCAAGTTGAGCACATACTCGAGTTGGAAATTTCACCAAGTTGGGCACATAATCGAGTTGGAGATTTCATCAAGTTGGGAATTCATCGAGTTAGGAAGTTTCACCAATTTGAGTAGTTTAACCAAGTTGGGTAATTTCACCAAGTTGCTTGAGCTCACCAAGTTGAGTAATTTCACCAAGTTGCTTAAGTTCACCAAGTTGGGTAATTTCACCAAGTTGCTTAAGTTTACCAAGTTGGGTAATTTCACCAAGTTGCTTAAGTTCACCAAGTTGGGTAATTTCACCAAGTTGCTTAAGTTCACCAAGTTGAGTAATTTCATCAAGTTACTTAAGTTCACCAAGTTGCTTAATTTCACCAAGTTGCTTAGTTTCTCATTGAAAGTGTAACTGAGTTTCCTATTTCTCTATAACCGAGTTCCTTCAGTTTCTATAACCGAGTTCGTCAAGTTTTCATACTCAAAGTTACTCAACTCAATTACTCAAACTTACCTAAGTTACTCAAGTTACTCAAGTTACCTAAGTTACTCAAGTTACTTAAGTTTACTCAAGTTACCTAAGTTACTCAAGTTACCTAAGTTACTCAAGTTACTTAAGTTTACTCAAGTTACCTAAGTTACTCAAGTTACCTAAGTTACTTAAGTTTACTCAAGTTACCTAAGTTACTCAAGTTACCTAAGTTACTTAAGTTACTTAAGTTTGCTCAAGTTACTTAAGTTACTCAAGTTACTCAAAGTTACCCAAATTACCCAAGTTTGTGAAAGACTACCTGAGCTTGTGAGATCACTGAGTTTGTGAGATTACCTACTTTCTAAGATATCAACTTTGACACCGACAAAGGACTTAACTTTAAACCAAAGCTCGTGAACCGTAACCAACCCGCTCCTAGATCTTTGCAACGATCAAACATCATCTTTATCATACAACTTCATCAATGGCCACTCAGCAAGACAATATCACAACTGATTTGGCACATGCTTTTGCATTATTCACCAAGGCACTAAACTTCAAACCACATAACAACAACCAATGGATTTCAGCGTACACTGACAACACGCAGTCATATATAGGACAAGAAGATCAAATGGTTGAAGTTATTGGGAATCAGCAAGGAAATGCTATGGGTATACAAATGGGGAATCAAATGCAATATATGCAGGGCAGTATACTGGAAACCAAATGGATCAGTTTGTGAATCAGAACGGGGTCAATCAAAATGTGGATTATTGTTTCATGACTTCTTCTGAGATCCACAGGAGTGATATAGGTAGAGCTGGTTATGTCAATGCAATGACGAAGCTAGAAAAGCTCTAGTACATGTTGATGCTAGCCAAAAAGGAAGAATCGAGAATACCGTTGACTACTAAGGAACACGACTTCATGGTTAGAACAAGAGTTAATGATAATACAACAGAAGTCACTGGAATCTCCAACCTTATGGCTAATCAGCAAGAAACAACATCATGCAGCAATTCTGACATTCCTCCTACTTATGACACAGAACCACTCCATGAGGTACCAAATCCAAGTAATGAGGTTAATCTGTTTGCTCATGAAAAGCCACATTCTGTGCCTCTCGAACCTAGTTATGATACATATATGGACACACCAAGTTGTAGCAATACTAATTTGGCAACTCCAGATATGGATCCTAATGAAGTTCAAGTTGCACAAAATGATGCTAATGATGAGGAAACCCATGCTCTCTTTGAATCATTAATTCATAATTGTCAAATTGAGATTGAAAAGGTCAAAAAGATCAATCGCGATGTTAAGGCCGCGAATGAGAAATTGACCGCTGAGCTTGAGAGATATAAGGTAAATGAACAAGCTTTTGAATTTAATAACAAATGGCAGTCAGAACTTGAAACTGGTTATAGAGATTCTATGTTAAGGGAGAAACATTTGCAAATCAAATACGACACTCTCGATGTTAAGTTGAACATGCAAATAAAATCCCTAAACAAGGAAATTTCTGAATTAACCACCAAACTTTCTAAACAAAAATCAATTTGTTCTGATCTTGAAAAAGAGAAGAAAGAATTGAATGCTAAGTTTTCAAAACGAGAAAATGATCTTCTTGATGAAATCATTGACAAACAAGAAAGCATTAAAAAGTTGGAAGAATTGCTTGTAAAAATGGGTCATTCAACACAAACAATTAATTTGTTAATTAACGATCCAAACCCAATTTTACATACAATGAAGAAAATGGCTATCGGTTGTGAAAACCCTTATTATCTCAAGAAAGCTCAGCAGTAACAGAATGTGTTGTATAATGGTAATGTGCTAAATGATAATCATGACCCTCCCGAAGTTCGGGATTCTTATGAAACGATTGAGCTAGCCGAAGAAAGTCGTGTTCAAATGAGCCAGAAGAACCCATATATCAGACCAATTGATTATAATGAGCTTAACAAAATTTCTGGTGTTCATCAGGTTCAAAAAGAGTCACCATTGTTTTTCAAAAAACCAGTGGCTGTCGCAAAAAGAAAAGTTGTTTCGAAACATCTTTCTAACATCGAACAAATATTCTCGAAGAACACTTGTAACACAAGTGAAGCTAGACAATATTTGGATGATCTTAAAAGGAGAGTTGAAACACTTCAAATGACTGTGGCATCCAAAACAAATAGTAACTACAATGATTGGTTTTCAAGTTTTCATACAGAACAAAAAAAGATGTTTGAAATAGATATCATTCCTCCATTATCTACAATTTATGCGATAGTTCTGAATGTTGAAAGAACTTTTCTGAATGAAATAGCCGACTTTGTCAAGGACCACAAATCCCTGGTGAAAGAAGCTAATGAAAACATTGAACACATAAAAGTTTTGGAAGGACACAATGACATTCTCTCTGAAGTAGCTCTATCGACTGAAATTATGTCCATTATTTATCAAACATATTCTGTAGAAAATGATAAAAGACTTCGAGCTGAGACTTCTGCTATTGTTTCAAAATATGAAAATGCGCTTGCTAAGCTTGAAAAAGAAAATGTAACATATTTTAAACAACTTGATCAGAAAAAGGAAGAATGCAAGTATGACAAATTGTCGTATGAGCGTGCTTACAAAAACATGAAAGAGCAAAATGATCTTTTGAAGTCTCAGCTTGATTGTCAAAAAGGGAAGGGTGAGGAAACTAAGTTTGCAAAACCATCAACTTCGGATAAACCGGTTACAAAACCAAAAATGTCTATTTCTCAATCTGTTCCAAAAATTGATGTGATAATTGATTTGACAAAACCAGTCACTCCAACACCCTTACCCAAGTTTAATGCAAAAGATAAAGGGAAAGCAGTTGTCGAAACACAAGAAGTGATAGCACCTGGCCTTTCTAAGAATAGTGCACCAAATGTGACCACAAAAACTGTTAAGGAATCTGTTGGTTCTAACTACATGGTCCATAATCACTATCTGGAAAAAGCTAAGAAAAAGGCACAGCTTCGAAAAGATGGAATTTTAGGTACAAAACCTAGGGTGATAAATTCTACAACATTACAAGGCACTGCTAGTAGTAGTAAACCATTACCTAGGATCTCTCAACAAAAGACTAGGGATTGGCGTGCATCTAAGAGTAGTTGCGAAAAAGAAAATGTTATCCGCGTAGAATGCAACTCTAAGAATTCAAATTCCTCTTCGAACAAAAAGCAAGTTCAGAATGACAGTAGTGACAAAGTTAAGGTTGCTGTTTTAAACAAGAATGTTGAATTTGTCTGCCCTACATGTCAAAAATGTGTCATTTCAGCTAATCATGATGCATGTGTTGCACAGTATATCAAGAAAGCAAATTCACAAATAAAAGAATTTGCGTAAATTTTGGAAAAAATATGCTTGGGGTAATCCCAGCCCGAACTGTTTCAACCTGCACAAAATTCTTATTTTGATCCACCCATTTTGCCGTGCTAATGCACAATCCACTAAGACATCTAATAGAAACAAACCCGTTGATAAGAAGCAAAAGGCTAAGAAACCTAATAGGTGGATCTCTACAGGACGTAACTTTTCTAAAAAATGAGACTTCCACTGCATCTGAAAAGAAAACTACTCCTAGATCTTGCCTTAGGTGGATTCCTACGGGAAAAGTTTTTAAAACAGTTGGTCTTAGATGGATTCCCACAGGAAAGATTCTTGATAGTTGCACCAAGACAAATAATAGTGAAAATCATCAGGATAAGGATGTAGAAACCGCTACAACCATTGATAGTCAACACCCTCAGAATGATGATACGTGTGCTTTTAACACTATTATTTGTGCGTATTCTTCGTTTGTGGATTCTGTGGATGCAGGAACTTGTGAAAGTACAGAGAGTTCATACACCCAATGTGGAAAAGAAGAACTTTATGCCAACATCGCATTTGGAAATCCTTATCTTGTTCTACTCTTAACTCCACTTTTACTTGTTCAAACCTAATTCCTCTTTGTGAATATTATTTTTTTTTAAAAAAACAAAAACAAAATTCAAAATTTGAAAAACCAACAAAAATAAAATACAAAAATAGAAAATCTTCAAAAATGCAAAGACAATATAAAATCAAAAAAAAAAAATATTCATCTCACGACATGTCTCTCGTATAATTGATATTCTGTACGTACCTAAAAATGTCATTCAACAATGACACGGGTATGTACAGATGCTTGAGCGAGAGTTCATTTAAATGTTTTCAAAACATGTCATTTTCTCAAAAATTTCTTCTCAATGGCTTCGGAACAACTCAGTTTCGGACCCGAGCTTCACTTGATGGCTTCTGGACACATCAGTTCATGACTCACGCTTCAAAGAAAGGAAAGTGCTTATTCAAAACAAAGGTTTTAAATATTTTTTCGAGCACTTATCCTAAAAATCTCAATGGCTTGTAAGTACTTCAGCTTACAACCCAAACTGCAAATAAAGGAAAGTGTTGTGCAAAACCAATATCTTTTTCACACGCTTATCCTAAAAACAAATGAAGATAATTCTCCTATCATATCTTCAAAGATTTTCAAAATCTTCTCTATCTTGAGCACATTTACTTCAAGATTTTTCAAAAAGATTTTTCAAAATCTTTCTCAAATTCTTTGCTCAAGATAACTCCCTCTTACACAAAAATGTTTAACAATATGCTTTATTTAAGGGGGAGTATAAATGTAAAATCAAAATGTTCCAAATCATGCTAAAATGATCCGTCTGTCTCTCCAAAAAGCTCTCATTTCAATCAGTTGATATCAAAAATATCACTGCATGCTATTTTTGAGGGGGAGAATAGGTGATTAAAAGGTGATCAAAAGTTTAAAGATCGTGTATTAAAACTCAAAAGAGCTCTACAAAAAGACTCAGCATGAACCCTTGAATTGACGAAAATTAAATGTCCGTAATCAAAAAGACTTGTCCGGGACGGGTAATAATTTCAAGCTGGTTCATCCAGTGATGTAAACGTGTCTCGCAAAGGACTTGTCTGAGTAGAATGTACCAATTCGAGAGATAATCATTGAATATGACCGGGACGGGTAATAATTTCTAGCTAGTCCATCTAGTGATGTAAACGTGTCTCGCGATGGTCATGTTCATTGAAAATCAATCATTTCAAAAGTGCGAACTCTACCCAACATGTGCAAATTTATCTTAAAAATGCTTGAGCACATGTGAAGGGGGAGTATTTCAAAAACTGCAAAACTCTCGAAGTGTTAACTAAATGTGTTTATTCATAAACACTTTGAGAGATTTTCTCAAAAAAGTTTTATGGCATGTGATCACTAATCTAGGATAAACATGGAACAATAAGGTGCTTATGGTTAGGTTATGTCCAATGATCAGTCAGAGCCGGAGGGATCTACCCAAGGACAATTCTAATAGATTATAATTAGAAGTCCTTAGAAAAGATTGAAAAAAGGAGTAAATGAGAAAGGGAAAGAAGGGGTTGAAGAATTAAAAAGAAAAGTTTAAAGAAAAGGTGAAAAGAAATAGCCCTCCATGAAAACTTAGGGCAGAAACCGGGTCAATACATCTGCTATCGGTACTCAACTACTCACTAAGGTGATACTAATATTGAAGACAAGATGTCATGGACCCAGTGAAGCGCTGCACCACCCCTCCTAGCCACTCAGATATCTCTTAAAATATATTTTTTTCATTTCTCACGGAGAACACTACATAATCTATCGGCCTCTCACTCCGAGATGTGTTGATATTGAAAAGGTGGCACTCTGCTCCATGCCTCCGTCTACTAAAACCAAAACGCACAATAGAGTCTAGAGCCATGAGATTCATCAAAAGATCTCTTAGGAACACTTCCTTATAATGAGATCCAAGGATCTTGCCACTAATATCATGATGGTTACTATGCTTCAAACGGTCTACAGTCGTGGGGTGATCTCCAGCGACTCACTGAATCGTAGGTGCACTTCGGTGTGTCCGTGTAAGACCTTTCGGGGGTATCCGGTTCAGAATGGCCTGGGGAAGGATTAAAGAAAGTCTGCACACTATGCTGTTGACGATCTCAAAGTCCCAACCTGTAAGTGCTGGATGATTTATTACTAACGGTTTTATGCAGCTACCTATAAACATCCATTAACCATCATCATATATACAACCATCTTCACCTCAGCATACTCAACTTATGAAGATCATCCTCAACAAGATCATGTGAAAAATTTCAAGACAAAAGGATCAAGTTAAAGACAAAGTGTTAAACACAAAGTCTTGAAGCTAATCAAGATGTCAAGAACAAGTTTAGATGATGAAAGATTATGGGGAGATTGTCAGCATAAGTATAAAGTCCAAGATGTATAGTATGTTGGAGGACAACGACGTCATAATCACATGAAGATGCTGAATGAAGGCAAGAAAATCCACAAAGACAATTCGTTAAAGATCACAGTGCATGAAGGGACAAGAACAAAGACTATTCCACAACGACACACAAAGAACAAGACATTGAAGACGAAAGACCTCATCACTCGGAGCATCATTTGAATGACCATCCCTTAGGGGGAGATTGTTAGGATTTATAAAAAGTGATGGTCATTCGTCATTTATATATTCTAGTAAATGTGTCGTTGTGTAATTAAGTTAGAATAGTCAATGGGCTTGGACTTAATCTAATAGGTTGAAAGTTGTATGTTATTTAATCCATGTAAAAGCCCATGTAGAGTCCAAGCCCACCCAAGCTAGAAATCTATAAATAGCACCTTCCACCTCATTTGGAAGGTTGGATGTCTAGGTGCTTTGGATAAGTCTGTGGCTTTTAGGTGTTCATTGTATCCTCCCATTTCTTCTTAATCTAATACATCCCACTTTCTCTTCTAATCTATCTTCTTTAATCTAATATTGTGTATGAAAAGGATTGATTTTAAAGCAATTACAAAGTCCGACTTTTAATTTTTTTTTTTTTTTTTTTTTTTTTTTTTTAAATTCAAACATTTTGAATTTTGTTTGAAATTGTTGTTAAGAATTTGTTTGAGGTTGATATTTATAAGGTTGTAAAAGTGATAATTTTTTTTTTTTTTTTTTTTTTTTTTTTTTTTTTACACACAAACACACACAAATGTCGGTCACAATTTAGACCGATATGTGTTTTCTACCTCCGGTGACCGACTTGTGACTAAAACACCACAAAAAGTGTGACCGATATACACATCGGTCATTTAAGTTGACTAACCGATATTTAACGGCCGAATGTGGCCGGCCTAAATAATAGGAAAAAGTACACAAAAAATAATAATATCTTTTAGAAAGACAAAGCAGAGAATGATTTGTATGGTCATTAAAATCTTATCTAACCATTAAAAAAATAGCAGTACTAATCAGTCTATAAGTATCAGTTATAAATTTGTATTGCATTCTCTTCGAAAGCAGCTATCGATTCATAATGGCTGCATCCCATTGTTGCTTGTAGCTTTAACAGACTGTTGGTATATTGGCATGTGTGATGGATAGGAGCTATTGCTTACGGATTAGTTATGGATGCTTCTATTCTTGTCTCGACCCAAACCTAGGTAACCAGCCAGAAGCTAAGATTATATTCCTTCTTTATATTTTATGATAATATCAGAGTTCTGTTTTCCTTTTAGCATCTAGTGGAAATCGATCAAAACAATTCTTTTGTAGCATAAATTAATGATTATGTAAATTGTCCAGTGGATGCAGTGGCACTGATAGGTGCCTGCGTAGATATATCTGCTATAGGGGTATGAAAGCTCATTTTTGTGCTGAGGCTTTTGCAAATTTAAAATTTTACAATTGACACTTACTGTGCTTATACAAAGTAAAGAAATCGCATGCTTATTCAACATAGTAACACAAATCTGGATAGAATGGCGCAGTTTATATTACAATTCGAATTTACTGGCCTAACACATAGTTTTCTACTTGTAATTTTTAGGCTTGTTTTTCTACAAGAATCAAGATGATCATAAGAGTTGTTTTTGTTTTATTTTTTTCTGCTTTGGAAGGTAATCGTATCTACGTTTTATTTATTAGTATTGTGACACATGTAATCGTTTTACTTCTTTGGATTAGCGTTATAGCCAAATAAAAAAAATTTGTTGCCAGCGTTACAATCTGTGGATATATTGCTCTGCTGTTGTTCAAGTTGTCACCTGAAGAATCTTTAAAAGATCCAATATATTTTTTGTTGGCGAAACATGAGAAAAGGTGAGAATAAAGGAGAATTATACAGTTCATCATGGACGTTGATATTTAGCTCTAGAATGTGATTTGGGACAATTTGTTCTTACGAAATTATACAAAATTAATTTTGGTAAATGTAAACCTTTTACTCAAGACACTGCACAAACATTTATTATAATATATAATGCTAGAAACAATGACTTACAGCTTAAAAAGGTGATCTGTTACATATATTAGGTTAAATTATGTTAGGTTACTAGGTTTCGTCCAAATAAATTACTTCCAACACCTTTGTATTGGGTTACTTATACAGTTTCAAATTTATATAACTACTTACGCAACATTAAAATTTTGTCATATCAAACGAATTATTAGGATATATCATACTTTTTTTTAATGTAATAGACGCGACACACAAGTATGTTGGTCCTATAAAAACAAAAAGTTCCATCAAGTATATCTTAGGACGATTACCTGCGTTGAAATAAGTTAGATCATGTGAGGTATCTCAGTGAAAATTATAGTAACATATGCTTCAATTTTATTTGTTTAGAGATGACGTGGGACACACGCGGGACCTTCTGTTAAACCGCAAGAGTAATCTTTGCTGCACTAGCTGCTTGATGGTGGAGCTGTGATTATGCACTTGTTGGCAATGGATTCCATTTCAACAGAATATTCACGCGTTAGTATCTTCTTTTAATAAAAAAAATTATCATTGGCTATCAGTGTGTGTCTGAAGGGATCCTCCATGAAAAAAATTACTGTTATGTTATTTAGTTATTGATCCTACCTTATGCTGTAAAGTTGACACTGATAATGCTCACAGTGCTGATAACAACTTCAATTGACAACTATATTCATGTTGTGGTTTTCTCGTAGTACCATTTTATGATAACATTCTTGATCCATTTATAGGTTCATAGCAAGTTTCACTTTGGCAATATACATGGAAATATGGTGTCTTAGGTTGGTAGGGTAATTGGGTCAAAACGGGCAATTTCAAATCAGGCAAACTAGGCGGTCGGTATTGGGGAGTGACCAAGAAAAGAGGATGGGAGGTGGTTTATGATACTTTTACTGTATCTTTTTCATCCTAACAAAAACATACAAATTGTTGCTTTTCAGGTGTGGATAGCATATAAGGAATCGAGTTGCCTAAATACTTTCTTATGGATAATATTATTTGTATGTTTTGGGAGGTAAGCATTTATCAAAACTAAGTAGCCATCTTTTATCACTCCGTACTAATAAACAGAACTTGGTTGGCTTTAGTAAAGCTAGCTTCCAAAAACGATTGAGGTTGCAAAATTTATATCATTGCTAAAATTAATCAGTTCAGTTCCATGTTCTTTTCCTATTTCTCCTTGCTAAATATGACTAGCAATCACATCTTATCCTAATATAAATTACTCTGTATATTCACTGTTTTCCATACTCCTCTACAAGTATGACGTATAACTTGGACCCGTTTTGATATGTTTTGTAGATGATTAATTTTAACTCTTTTACAGCATTGCCTTGTGTTCATACATACTGCGAGAGTGTTCTACCTCTCTCATGATCAACCTATTTACCTAATACTTTTCAACAAGAGTAAAAGGCAAGTTAAAGAATCGTTAACTTTTACTTCTCTTGCATTATATAAGTTATTATAGTAAAATGTATGTTTCTTGTTTTGTTAGTTAAATCTTAATGTGTACTCTTTTCTTAACTTGCGTTACCATTGCAGAGATATGCACCTGAGCAATCCATTGCTGATGGAGCACACCAATGTATAAGTAAACACAATCGTTACTTGAAGCTGAATCTAGGATGCACCATTTAAGCGAGCACAGCATGCATCTTGTACTTTTGAAAAAACCCATGTTATGTGATGTTTCCCGAAGCCTAAATTTCCATTTCTGTAGCAGTGTTGTTGTCATGATTAGAATATCATATATTAAGGTTATATGTCTTTTTCATCTATGATTAGAATATCATGTATTAAGGTTATATGACTTTTTCATCTATGATTAGAATATCATGTATTAAGGTTATATGTCTTTTTCCATTTCTGTAGCAGTGTGATGTTTCCCGAAGCCTAATATCTTAATGTTATGTGATGCATCTTGTACTTTTTGGTTTTGCCTCATAATAATGGAGTAGAACAATTATTCTATGAAGTTTTACTATTTGCATTTTTGGTTTTTTATTAGATCAGCATTTTAGATTAATAAGCTTTTTGTTGCTTTCCCCTTTAACCTTTTGCTGGTGTATCGATGCCTTAATTCGTTATTTAAGAGACCATGTGCTTTGTTTAACTAAAAGTTTTATGCACATTTACAGAATACTTAACTTCTTATTGGTCAGGCAATGATTTCAGTTAATTAAGATACCATGTGCATTGTTATATATGACATTATTGGATTATGATTAATTGTTAGCATGTTAAATATGAAGTGATGGTCATTTGGCATTTAGATTTAATGTATCATGTACAATATGTATTAATCATGGTGGGCTTGTAGCATTAGAGTCATAAGTTTAAGTATAAGTGTAATGTATTAACCAAGCCCACTACATAGTTTTCTTTAAAGCCCACCGAAGGCCCACTTGGTTGGTTGTGTTTAACATATAACGCGCACACACACACCCTTCACAAGAGTGCCTCATTTTACATTAGAAAAGAGTGTGTGTGTGTGTACCAAGTTCTCTCTAGTCTTTGTATTGTCTTCAACCTTTGAATACAATCATTCGACTAGCAAATAACTCCATACGATCTCTTCTTGTTCTTTATATGTTTATGTGAGTGTCATCATCGTGTTTTGTTTGTATGATTAAGAAGAAGTCGTGGTCTAAGTGGTATACATTGAGCAATAACAAGTAGAAGGTTAGTGTGTTCGGTAAGAAACAACTGTTCGTGGTTTTTGGCTTCTTAAAATGGCACGACGTGGTGTTAAATCTTGTGTAAGGTTGTGTTTGTTCTTGGTTTTGCAACTTTGTGACTATTCTTCTCTTCAATATTGAAAAAAAAATGCATTTACTTTTGTGTTTTAGTTTTTGATCGAAAATATTTTAAGGAAGAATGAATTGATGTGTTTGTGGAATTTAAAGTGAATATTTTATGTGAATATTTGATATTATTGGTCCATAGTTGGTGAATATGTCAGGCAAGTGTGCAAGTTGGTGAAAAGGTGTCAGCCATATCCATTAAAATAAGGCATCACGTGGGCAAAGTACTCAAAAGTCAAAAGTTTTGTGAAAAGCTGAATTCTTTCGGAATTGCAAAAAGAGTCTCGCAATTGCTGTTCTTTCGCAATTGCTGCGCTCTCTCGCAATTGTGCTGCTTCGGAATTGCAACTTGATCTCGCAATTGCTGTTGTTCTTTCGCATTGCTGCTGCTCTCCGCAATTGATACTGCTATCGCATTGTTGTCTCGCAATTCAGTTTTGTCTCGCAATTCCACTGCTTTCGCAATTGAAGTGTTTTATCGCAATTGGTCTCGCAATTCATAGTTAAGTCTCGCAATGTGCAGTTTTTCAGAATTGGCAAGTTCAGTCCTTGTACTTTCAGCTGCCTTAAGGAACTTTCGGATTTGACACTTCAGGCCCTCACAATTGTGATTAAACTACTTCAAAGTTAACTAACTTTTAAGGATTTGATTGGAACGTAATTTCATCAACTCGAAAGTGAACTCGGTATTTTATCACTTGTATAAGTGTGTAAAATACTTCGACAAACGGATATCTACTTTCTTGTATAAGATTGTTAGATTTTATAAATTTACCAATTTATTAATTAGATATATTTCTATCTAAATTGATACTTTGCCATAATTTGTATAAATTTTGGTCAAATTGAAATTTTTATAGAAATTGTCGTGTTTATCTAAATTGTAATTTACATAACTTTTGTCGAAATTGTAAACTTTTGACTTTGTCTTAATTATACTTGAATCAAGTTTCGTAACGTTATTTAATTTGTTACAACATCAACGATCATCAACAACAAACCAAAGCATCACATCATCAACCAAGTTCAAGTTCAACCTTCAACAACAACAACTTCTATTTTGTTGAAACGATCCTCAATCCACTTTATATACAATACTGTAAAGATGACTACACAACAAACATTCATGCCGCAGGTTCAAAACCGACCTCCAATGTTAGAAAGTGGTTACCTTCCATGGACGAGTCGTATGCTTCGATATATGAGATCCAAACCTAATGGACAAGGTATACTCTTGGTTAACTCCGTCAAAAAAGGTCCATTCCAGCCTTGTGAGATTGAAGAAACAGCTGGAAACCCTAATGCAGAACCTCCCGTCGCACCAACGTACAAAATCCAAGAGGAATCGGATTACACTGAAGCAGATTGGAAGCAAATTGAAGCTGATCACCTAGCAATGCATCTAATCCAACTCGGTCTACCACAAGAAATATTTTGTGCTGTAGATAGCTGTGAAACTGCAAAAAATGTGGGATGAGTTAGACGTCTTTGTCATGGTACAGAATTGGCATTCAAGACATGGAAAACAAGCTTCTGACAGAATGGGAGAAGTTCACAGCCACACCAGCTGAACAAATTGAATCTTACTATACAAGGTTTTGCACTCTCATGAATGAGTTGATCAGAAACAATTTGTCACCTAAACAAATTGTTCAAAACATCAAGTTCATCAACAACCTTCCAGAAGAATGGGGACGATATGTTACTATTGTCAACCAAACTAAGAATCTTCATGATGTGAACTACGATCAACTTTATGAATTTCTCAAACAAAACCAAGAAGAGGCAAATGAAGTCAGAAAAGAGAAACAAGCAAAACAACAAGATCCTCTTGCACTCATAGTCCAATCACCTACACCCGCAACAGTCAATGCACAACCATCATCATCTTCATCCCAACAATTCATGCAACAACAATACAACTCTCAAACACCGTTCTACCCACAACAACAACATGTAATCCTACAACAACAAAACCCACAACACCCAGATAAAGACGATCAAGATGAGTCAACTGCTGCTTTGACTCAAGCTTTTGCTTACCTATCAAAAGCATTCCAAGGACGTTACTCCACACCCACCAACAACAATCAACGAATCTCATCGAACACTCGCAACAAGCAGATTGCACAGCCGAGTTTCAACATGGGATAGCAAGGACAGATGGTTGGGGGATATGGGAATCAGCAGGGATATGCTCCAAGATTTCATATGGGTAATCAGAATAAAGGGCAGTATGTTGGTAATCAGATGGTTCAGTTTGCAGGGAATCATATGGGTACAGCTGTTGGTAATCAAAGGGTTCAGAATGCTGGGATTCAGTTTGGGAATGTTGCTGCTCAGGGAGCTGGGAATAGAAATCAGGGAAATGTAATGATGTGCTTCAACTGTCAGGGTATTGGTCATATGGCTAGGAACTGTGTAGACAAGCCGAATAAAAGGGATCCAGCGTATTTGCAGAAAGCACTAATGTTGGCAAACAAGGAAACGGCTGGGCTTCAGTTGAGTGCAGAAGAGAATGACTTCTTGGCTATTATGGACAACTCTGAAGATCAAGAGGACATCGATGCAAACTGCATTTTTATGGCAAATCTCCAGGAGGCAAAGTACGACACAGACTCAGAAGCACCTCCTGCTTTTGACACTAATGCGGTTTCTGAGGTACAACCATATGCTACATGTCACAATAATGAAATGTTTGATATGTCACCTCAAAATGAACAGCATCCTGAGACTCCTAATCTCATTTATGATACATACATGGACGAACCAAGTTGTAGTAATACTAATTTGGTAACTCCAGATATGGATCCTAATGAAGAATTCGAGTCACAGCATACTGATAATGATGAGGAAACACGTGCTATGTTTGAATCATTATTGCAAAATTGTAGTGTAGAAATAGAAAAGGTCAAAAAGGTCAATCGCGATGTTAAGGCCGCGAATGAAAATTTGACCACTGAGCTTGAGAGGTATAAGGTGAATGCAAGAGCTTATGATTCTCATAACAAAAATCAGTCAGAACTTGAGGTTAGATTAAAAGATTCTGAGTTAAGAGAGAAACGTTTACAAATCAAATTTGACACTCTAAATGTTAATTTGAATAACCAAATTAAATCTCTTAACAAGGAAATTTCTGAACTAACCAACCAGCTTTCAAAACAAAAATCAACTTATTCCAATCTTGAAAAAGAAAAGAAGGAGTTGAATGAAAGGTTTTCAAAACGTGAAAAGGATCTTCTTAAAGAGATCAATGAAAAAAAGGACACCATTGCAAAGTTGGATGATTTGCTTGTAAAAACGGGTCATTCTGCACAAACAGTTAACTTGTTAATAAACGATCCAAACCCGATTTTACATACATTAAAAAAGGTGGCTATCGGTTATGAAAACCCTTATATTCTCAAGAAAGCTCAAAAAGAACAGAATGTGCTTTTTAATGGTAATTTAATAAATGCTATCCATGACCCTCCTTCGGGTTATGATTCTAGCGAAACGATTGAGCTGTCAGAAGAGAGTGGAAAGAAGATGCGACAATTGAACAGAGAAATAAAACCTATTGACTATAATGAAGTTAACAGACTTGCTGGGGTTCATCTTGTTCAAAAGGAGTCACCTCTGTTTTTTCAAAAACCAGTGGTTTTCACAAGACAAAAAGCTGTTTCAAAACATCTGCCTAACATCGAACAAATGGCATCTAAAAACACTTATGATACAAGTGCAGCTAGACTATATTTGGTTGATCTTAAACAGAGAATTGAGAAACTTCAACGTATTGTGGCTTCCAAAATTAACAATAAAAAGTTTGAATGGTTTCCGGGTGTTCAGGATGAACTGAAAAAGATTTTTGAAAAGGAAATTAATCCACATGTTAGTGCAATCTATGCGGTTGTTCAAAATGCGGAACATAATCTTTTGAAAGAGTCAGCAGAATTTGTTAAGGACCACAAATCCTTAGTGAAGGAAGCTAATGAATACTTGGAACACATAAAAGTTTTGGAAAAGCAAAATGACTCTCTCTCCTTCGAAGCTCTATCGGCTGATATTATGTCCATTATTTACCAAACATATTCTGTTGAGGATGATGAAACACTTCGAGCTGAGACTTCTCAAATTGTTGAAAAATATGAAAAGGCGCCTTTGAAACTTGAAAAACAAAATTGCACATATTTTAAACAACTTGATACAAAAAAGGAAGAATGCAAGTATGACAAATTATCGTATGAGCGCTATTACAAAAATATGCAAGATCAAATAAATCTTTTGAAGTCTCAACTCGAATGTCAAAAAGGAAAGGGTGAGGAAACTACGGGTATTGCACCATCAACCCCCTTGCCTAGTGAGAAACAAAAAGAGAAAGCAGTTGTCCAAACATCAAAAGTTATAGCACCTGGCCTTTATAGGATTAGTCCCACTACTGCGTCTGCCTCTACATCTAAAACATATAGGGCGATAGACAAAAGTAAGAAAGATACTCCAAATGAGTCTAGGAATGCTACTACAACATCTAAGGACAACAACAAAAATTCTAATGAGTGTGCCTTACCTTCTACAGGAATAGAAAGCAACTCTAGGAGCAAAAGACAGTCTAGGAGCAATAACAAGAAACCTAGTGTCTCGCCTGTTTCTGAGAGTGCATGCAAGAAAGTAGAAGAACACCCTAGGAATTTACCGATTTCCAAGAAGAAACATGTATCATCTAGTTGTAATGATAAGACTCCTGTTTCTAATTCATGTAATGATTCTGATTGTTTAATGCAAAAGAAAACTTTGTCTGTAAATGCTTGTGATGATAATGTTTCTAATGATGTGAAAATGAATGAGATGCCTGAACAGAAAAAGGTTCCTTTAGTAACTAAGGCTAAGTCTAGATATATTCGAAGACTTATTGCAAAAGCTAGGAAAACCACTAGCAGCCTATTGCCTAAGGATCACTCTAAGTTTTGTGCATGGAAACCAACGGGTAGAATGTTCACACTTAAGAATGGCACATTAGAAATAGTTCCCAATGCATCTAAGGAAACCAGTTCTAAGTGTAATTCACCTGTTTCATCTAACCCACTGGAACCAAATGTTAAACGGTTTCCATATACAAAATCATCTGTTCTTTGCAGGTCATTGAAATTTGTCTTTGGATCGTCGACTCGGGTTGCTCCAAGCACATGACCGGGAATCTGAAGTTGCTGATCAATTTTGTGTGGCAGTTCATGGGGACTATACGTTTTGGGAATGATCATGTTGCAGCTATTCTGGGTTATGGAGATCTTCGGTTTGGAAACTACTTAATCACTCGGGTTTACTATGTCGAAGGGTTGGGACACAATCTGTTCTCTGTCGGGCAGTTTTGTGATGCTGATTTAGAGGTTGCTTTTAGGAGAAACACTTGCTTTGTTAGAAATTTGGTTGGAAATGATCTCTTAATTGGGAATCGTTGCACCAATCTCTATGCAATTGACATAAACCAAATGGCCTCTTCATCTCCTATTTGTCTCATTACCAGGGCAGGTGAAACAAAATCCTGGTTATGGCATAGACGTTTGTCCCATCTGAACTTTGACACGATCAACAAGCTTGCCAAAGACAACATCGTCTCCGGTCTTCCTAAATTAAAATACACCAAAGAACACCTATGTCCATCATGTGAGCAAGGAAAGAGCAAAAGAGCAACATTCAAACCTAAACCCGTACCTAGTTCGGTTGATAGGTTGCATTTGCTGCACATGGACTTATGTGGCCCTATGAGAGTTCAAAGCATAAATGGGAAAAAGTATATTCTTGTAATTGTTGACGACTATTCAAGATATACATGGGTAAAGTTTCTGAGATCAAAAGACGAAGCACCAAGCAACATCATCACCTTTCTGAAGCGGATTCAAGTTCTACTTCAAGCTCCAGTTAGGATAGTAAGAACGGATAATGGCACGGAATTTGTCAATCAGGAGTTAAGAACATTCTTTGAAGAAACTGGTATTACTCACCAGACATCTGCTGTTAGAACTCCACAGCAGAATGGAGTAGTTGAAAGAAGGAATCGAACCCTTGTAGAAGCTGCTCGCACTATGCTGATTTATTCCTGTGCTCCATTATTCCTATGGGCTGATGCTGTTTCTACTGCTTGTTTTACTCAAAACCGATCCCTAATCCATCCAAGATTCAATAAAACCCCACATGAACTTGTCAACAACAGAAAACCGGATATTTCTTATCTTCATGTATTTGGCGCTTTATGCTATCCAACAAATGACAGGGAAGATCTGGGAAAGTTGAAGGCTAAGGGTGATATTGGAATCTTCATTGGTTATTCTGAAAACTCGAGGGAATTCAGGGTGTATAACAGGAGAACGAAAAAGATCATGGAGACGATGAATGTGAAGTTTGATGAAATTTCACAAATGGCTTCTGAGAGACTCGCTCTAGAACCCGCGCTTAACCCGATGACTTCCGGACATATCAGTTCGGGACTCGCAACTCAAGGAGCTCAATCAATTCATGACGAACAACCCACATCTCAAGAACTGGATAATTTCTTCGAGTTCATGTACGATGAATACTATGGTGGCGCTTCGAAAAATGCATCTAACCAACATTCCGCTGCACCCACTCGACAACCACCACCACCACCACCAAATCCAGATGCATCCACAACATTCGAAGCTGGCACACCAACTCCCTCAACATCAACATCATCTACATTTACTCAAGCAACTCCATTCATTGAAATTGTTCTACCAAGAATTGATGAGCAAGAACAAAATAATGCTGTGTTAGACGATGAAGTCTTTGAAAACCCGTTTGGAACGGAATCTGGTGAATCTTCTTCCAGATTACATGAACCGACTAACACACATTTGTTCAGTCCAAGGTACCCTTCAACATTACAGTGGACAAAAGACCATCCGATTGAACAGGTTATTGGTGAACCCTTAAGACCAATTCAGACGAGAAAACAACTTCATACCGATTGCGACATGTGCATCTATGTCTGCTCAGTCAGTCTCATAGAACCTAAGAACATTCGGGAAGCAATGGCAGATAATGCCTGGATTGAAGCGATGCAGGAAGAACTTCTTCAATTTCAAATCCATGACACCTGGGATTTAGTTCCAAGACCAATTGACAAACTAGTCATTGATCTTAAGTGGTTATGGAAAAACAAAAAGGATGAAGAAATGACTGTAATTCGCAACAAAGCTCGTCTGGTGGCAAAGGGATACAGACAAGAAGAAGGGATAGATTTTGAAGAGTCATTCGCACCAGTTGCAAGGCTTGAAGCAGTAAGGATTTTCTTAGCTTATGCCGCTCACAAGAACATCACGGTTTATCAGATGGACATCAAGACAGCTTTCTTGAATGGAACTCTGACGGAAGAAGTGTACGTGAGTCAACCAGACGATTTCGTTGACAAAGATCATTCGAAATACGTCTACAGGCTAAAGAAGGCAATCTATGGTTTGAAACAAGCCCCACGGGCGTGGTATGACGAGTTATCATCTTTCTTGTTGTCAAATAATTTCACCAAAGGAACGATTGATCCAACCTTGTTTACAAGAAAATACAAAAATAACATTTTGATTGTTCAGATTTATGTGGACGACATAATATTTGGGTCCACTAATTCGAAACATTCAAAACATTTTGAAAATCTCATGAAAAGCAAATTCGAAATGTCCATGATGGGTGAATTAAAATTCTTTTTAGGCTTACAAATTCATCAATCCCCATGTGGTATTTTTCTTAATCAGGTTAAATATACAATTGAGATTTTGAAAAAACATGGAATGGATAATTGTGACTCTGTTGGTACTCCAATGGTCACTTCACCAAAAATTGGTGCTGACCTATATGGGAAACCCATGGATCCGAAGAAATATCGGAGCATGATTGGTTATCTCATGTACCTAACTGCAAGCCGACCAGATATTCATTTTGTTGTTTGCTTACTTGCACGGTTTCAGGCAAGGCCTACCGAACTTCACCTCCAAGAGGTTAAACGGATCTTTCGATACCTACGAAGAACCATTAACATGGGACTTTGGTATCCGAAGGATTCGGAGTTTACACTAATTGCCTTTTCAGATGCCGATCATGCTGGATGCCAAGTAACAGCGAAAAGTACATCAGGCGGAGCACAATTTCTGGGAGAAAAACTAGTAGGCTGGTCCTCAAGGAAACAAGACTGCACTGCTTTATCAACAGCAGAAGCCGAGTACGTGTCTCTATCTGCGTGTTGTGCCCAAGTTCTATGGATGAGGACACAACTAACAGATTATGGTTTCTCTTTCAACCGCATACCTTTGTATTGCGATTCAAAAAGTGCCATAGCCATCTCGTGCAACCCAGTGCAACACTCGAAGACCAAGCATATTAGAGTCCGCTATCACTTCATAAAAGAGCACGTTGAAGAGGGTACTGTTGAATTGTTTTTCGTGAAGACTGAATACCAACTCGCTGATCTATTTACTAAAGCCCTCCCAAAAGAGCGGTTTGAAAACTTAGTTCATCGAATTGGAATGCGAAGCCTAACTCCCGAAGAGTTAGAAAGTCTTCTCGAATCTTCTTGATTTATATCAACAAGCTTCGCATATAAATATTTTTGTAAATATATACTTGTTAAAATCTATACTATACATATAGAAAAATTTCAAAAAGACATAAAAAATATAAAACTCAAAAACCAAAAATATTCTTCTCACGACATGTCTCTCGTATAATCGATATTCTGTACGTACTTAGAAATGTCATTCAACAATGATATGGGCATGCACAGATGCTTGAGCGAGAGTTCTTTTTTATGTTTTTCTAAAACATGTCGTTTCTCAAATTTTTCTTCATTAAGGCTTTCGTATATTTCAGTACGGAACCCGTGCTTTATTGTGAACTCTTTTATTGTGGCCCGAGTACTCCAACTCGAAAAGATTTCATACTAAAGGCTACATTGAATGACTTCTGATTATTTCCGATCAGGACTCACAATGTTAATGGCGAAAAGCTAAAACCCGTGAGCACTTAATCAAAATTGTTTCTGAAGATTTTTCAAAGTCTTTTTATAAATTTTGTTCTCACAACATCTCCCTCAAAGACCTCTAAATGCTTTTAAACTCAAAAGTTTAACCATTTGCTCTGATTAAGGGGGAGTAGAAAAAGAAAAATGTTCCAATTTCATGCTAAAATCAGTCCGTCTCTCCACAAAAAGTTTCATTTTAATCAACTTTTTTCAAAAATACCACTTCATGCTATTTTTGAGGGGGAGATTAGGTGTTTATTATAAATATGGGGGAAAGGACGTGATTAAAATGTGATTTAAAAGAAGTTTTGTCGTTTGAATCTCAAAATGATTTCTTCAAAAAGACTCAGCATGAACCCTCGAATTGACGAAACTAAATGTTCGTTCTCGAAAAGACATGTCCTGGACGGGTAATAATTTCAAGCTGGTTTACCAGTGATGCAAGCGTGTCTCGCAAAGGACTTGTCTGAGTAGAATGTACCAATTCGAGAGATGATCATTGAATATGACCGGAACGGGTAATAATTTCAAACTAGTCTAACTAGTGATGTAAGCGTGTCTCGCGAAGGTCATGTTCATTGAAAGTCGATCATTTCAAATGTGCGAACTCTACCCGACATGTGCAGTTTATTTAAAAATTGCATGAGCACATGTGAAGGGGGAGTGTTTCAAAAATGCAAAACTCTCGATGTGTTAACAAAATGTGTTTTTTCTCATAAACACGTTGAGAGATTTTCACAAGGTTTAATGGCATGTGACAAATTATCTAGGATAATCATGGAGTAATAAGGTGATTATGGTTAGGTTATGTCCAAAGATCCGCCAGAACCGGAGGGATCTACCCAAGGACAAATCCAATAGCTTAGCATTAGAAGTGCTTAGGTAAGATTGAAAAAAAAAAGGAGTATAATGAGAAAGGAGAAAGAAGGGGTTGAAGAATGAAAAATAAAAGTTTTTGTAAAGGTGAAAAGAAATAGCCCTCCATCAAAACTTAGGACAGAAACCGGGTCAATACATCTGCTATCGGTATTCACTAAGGTGATACTGGTATTGAAGACAAGACGCCATGGACCCAGTGACGCATTGCACCACCCCTCCTATCCACTCAGATATCTCTCAAAAGATATTTGTTTCATTTCTCACGGAGAACACTACATAATCTATTGACCTCTCACTCCGAGAAGTGTTGATATTGAAAAGGTGGCACTCTGCTCCATGCCTCCGACGACAAAAATCAAAACGCACATAATTGAGTCTAGAGACATGAGATTCATCAAAAGATCTCTTAGGAACACTTCCTATGCAACACACTTGTGTTCACTCAAAAAGGATACAAGTTGTATAAGTCTTAATGAGATCTAAGGATATTGCCTCACGACATGATGGCCGCTGGACGATTTATTGCTGACTGTCTTATGCAGGTACCGACGAAAGTCCATCCACCATCATCATCCACAACAACGACGCTTCTAGAAAGAAGATGTAGATCAAGGCAAGGAAGACCTCAAGACAATTCTTTGAAGATCACAGTGCATGAAGGAACATTGAACAAAGAATATTATACATTGACACACGAAGATCAAGATGTCAAAAGCTAAAGACCAATCACAGGAGCATCATTGAAATGACCATCCCTTAGGGGGAGATTGTTAGCAATCACTTTATGTTAAATATGAAGTGATGGTCATTTGGCATTTAGATTTAATGTATCATGTACAATATGTATTAATCATGGTGGGCTTGTAGCATTAGAGTCATAAGTTTAAGTATAAGTGTAATGTATTAACCAAGCCCACTACATAGTTTTCTTTAAACCCCACCAAAGGCCCACTTGGTTGGCTGTGTTTAACATATAACGCGCACACACACACCCTTCACAAGAGTGCCTCATTTTACATTAGAAAAGAGTGTGTGTGTGTGCCAAGTTCTCTCAAGTCTTTGTATTGTCTTTCAACCTTTGAATACAATCATTCGACTAGCAAATAACTCCATACGATCCATACATATTCTCTTCTTGTTCTTTATATGTTTATGTGAGTTTCATCATTTAGTTTTGTTTGTATGATAAAAAGGAAGTCGTGGTCTACATTAATCATCAAGCACAGTAGGACAGTAATTAACATGAATTGGGAGTTGGTCATGCACTATAATCTTATCTGTAATGACAACTATAAAGAAAGGAAAAACAGAAAGTTTGAGTTACTTGCTAAAAACTTCATCTCCCCTTGTCGATGCTTAAGTCAAACCCCAAGTTTCATCAGTAAAGTAATATCAATCATATTATAAGTGTTATCCTACTCCTAATTATAAAATTTCCAGGCCTTTTAATAAAACAGACGAGGTTTTCCTCATTCAGGTTATCGGCCAGAGAGGGCGAGCCTTTTTGATTCAGATGTACGCGGTCTCACTAGGTTAATATCGGGACCATTTTCGACCCTTCTCTAGCCACCCTCAAATGCACACATGTTGCGAGGTTTGAACCCTTAACTTCATGTGAGTAAACCACACACATGGCCTACCAAAAACAAAAATACTATGGTTAGGTGCTCCTAACTCATTTAAAAGAGAAGTGGCCCGGAAAAATGTGTCTGATTTTGTGTCTAAATATGTGTGTTAATGTTTTATTAGTTTGTGAAGTACTGAGTCCTTATTGCAATCAACAAGATGCTCTTATGTATATTTATGCATAAAATTCTGAACTATTTATCATGTATCTAGTAGAAATGAGATATTTGAGATATTTGAAATGAGATATAGTTTGTGAAGTACTGAGTCCTTATTACAATCAACAAGATGCTTTTATGTATATTTATGCATAAAATTCTGGACTATTTATCATGTAAAATTCTGAACTATTTTTTAAATTTTATTGAAATGTAGAAATGAGATATTTGAGGGTCGTGAATCACATGACTTAAAAAATACCCATAACGGCCGTTTCGGCTTTGGTTATGGACATATAACATGGCTAGGTGGTGTCGTGAGTACCAAAAAAGACCCTATGGCGTATCATAGAAACAGTGCATCCATCACTGAGGTATGAGGTTATGATCAGTAAAAAAACTTCCAATAAGCTTCTGCTTGATCTTTCTAACTAAACGTGTCATGCATCAATTCTTCCTTTTAATTTGATTCATCGAGTTTTTTCACTTGTCATAATCATAAAAATAAAAGGAAATATAAAGTAACCGGTAGTTTGTGGTTGTAGCTCATACTATCAATCAACCACTAATTTTAAAAAGCATTAAAATAATTTAATATGAACCAACTATACTTACTTTGTAAGTATTTAATCATATATGATAAACTAAACATTCATGGAAATTTTAATATGCACATGCATACCCATTTAAACGTTCTACTAGAAACCTATCATCATATATGTATAAAAATTGCAGATTATGAAGTTGATGGGTCCTATTCATAACTATAATCTCAAAAAATTAAGAGGATTAATTATATGGTGACTAATTAAAAAATTATACAATAGAAAAAATGTAAAACATATAATGTAGTACTCACAGCACACCTTATTTGAACGAAATATATATTTATAGACAAAAGATCCATATAGATCACATATTTGACATAGATCCAATGAACCAATAATGTCCATTTATTGGATCTTTGTCAAATATGTGATCTATATTGATCTCAACTCCATATTTATATTATCATTGCACGTTTTATGTGGATAAAACTATTGGTTTCGACTTATTGCAAATGGCTACATCACAAACTAAAAGCATGTTGCGCGCTACTACATACCCCAGAGTAATAACCGCGACATCTACTTTGGCTGTAGTCGAACTGAAGACGATTTTGAGTGTATTGGCTTGTGTGACGTTAGCAACGCTTCTATGGGAAATCAATGTGGTCTCGCTTCTTGTATAGACCTACAAGCAAAGTAATTATTTACTGGACATATTCGCTGTTGTTTTTCACTTTAGCATGTGTTGTGTGTAACATTAGTTTATTATGGAGCATATATAGATCATCACCGTGTTGCGCGCAATCTATATGCTTGTTTTTAACTTTAGCATGAGTAGGACTAATTATGTGTACAAGTCGCAGCAGTCATTCGAACTTGATGCAGTTTTTGGAGTTCATATTTTGTTGTTGTAGGTAACTCGGGATTAGGATAACCTGTGACTCTGAGAACATGTAGAAATTGAATAGTGAACAAACATTTGTATAACTTAATGAATGAAAATTTTGTGCAAGCAACATATAAATACACAAAATAAAGCTCGAAGTCGTTCATCATCCTCAACAGAATATGTTTGGTAGATAATAGACATAATATCAGTCGATAGAGCTTCGAAGGAGAGAGAGTCATTTTGTTTTTCCAAAATCGTTATGCGTTCCAAGTATTCATTAGCTTCATTCACTAAGGATTTGTGGTCCTTAACGAATTCTGCTGACTCTTTCAAAAGATTATGTTCCACATTTTGAGCAACCGCATAGATTCCAGCAATATGTGGATTAATTTCTTCTTCGAAAATCTTTTTCAGTTCAGAATTAACACTTGAAAACCATTCCATTTGTTGACTTTTTGTTTTGGATGCCACAATACTTTGAAGTGTTTCAATTCTCTGTTTAAGATCAACCAAATATAGTCTAGCTGCACTTGTTTCACAAGTGTTTTTAGATAATAGACATATGTTTGGTAGATAATAGACATAATAATTTTGCGACAGATGTTTTGAGACATAATAATTTGTTCGATGTTAGACAGATGTTTTGAGACAAATAATCATTTTGCGACAGCCACTGGTTTTTTGAAAAACATTGGTGACTCTTTTGGAACAAGATGAACGCCATAGTCTATGTTGAGCTGGTTATAGTCTATTGGTTTAATTTCTGGGTTCATTTGTCTCATTTTAATTCTACTCTCCTGAGCAAGCTCGATCGTTTCATCAGAATCATGAACCTCTATAGGATCATGTTTATCATTTATAAGAGTACCATCATATAACACATTCTGTTCTTTCTGAGCTTTCTTGAGATAATAAGGATTTTCATAACCGATAGCCACTTTCTTCATTGTATGTAAAATCGGGTTTTTATCGTTTATTAACAAATTAATTGTTTGTGCAGAATGTCCCGTTTTTACAAGTAAATCTTCCAACTTTGCAATGGTTTCCTTTTTGTCAGTAATCTCTTTAAGAAGATCCTTTTCACGTTTTGAAAACCTTTCATTCAACTCCTTCTTTTCTTTTTCAAGATTAGAACAAGTTGATTTTTGTTTTGAAAGCTGGTTGGTTAATTCAGAAATTTCCTTGTTTAGAGATTTGATTTGCACATTCAAATTAACATCTAAGGTGTCGAATTTGATTTGCAAATGTTTTTCTCTTAACTCAGAAGTTCTTAAACTAACTTCAAGTTCTGACTGTCGTTTGTTATTAAAATCATAAGCTCTTGCATTATCCTTATAACTCTCAAGCTCAGTGGTCAATTTCACATTCGCGGCTTTAACATCGCGATTGATCTTTTTGACCTTTTCAATCTCAATTTGACAATTATGAAGTAATGATTCAAAGAAATCACGGGTTTCCTCATCATTAGCATCATTTTGTGCAACTTGAACTTCATTAGGATCCATATATGAAGTTTCACAGTTAATATTGCTATTAACTTGCTCCCCCACATATGTATCATAATTAGGTTCGAGAGGCACAAAATGTGGCTTTTCATGAGCAAACGAATGTGGTACCTCATGAAGTGGTTCTGTGTCATAAGATGGAGGAGTTTCAGAATCACTGCATGATGTTGTTTCTTGCTGATGAGCCATAAAGTTGGAGATTCCAGTGACTTCTGTTGTATTATCATTAACTCTTGTTGTAACCATGAAGTCGTGTTCCTCAGCAGTCAACGGTATTCCCAACTCTTCCTTTTTGGCTAGCATCAACATGTACTGGAGCTTTTGAAGCTTCGACATTGCATTCACATTGCAATCTCTACCAATATTACCATTGTGAATTTCAGATGTAGGTTCCTGAATCGTAGTCGTAAAACAATAATTCTCATTTTGATTAACCCCATACTGATTCACAATCTGATCTATTTGGTTTCCAGCATACTGCCCTGCATATTGCATCTGATTCCCCGTCTGTATACCCATAGCATTTCCTTGCGAATTCTAAATAACATCAACCATTTGACCTTTCTGTCCCAAATATAACTGCGTATTATCATTGTACGATGAAATCCATTGGTTGTTGTTATGTGGTTGGATATTTAATGCCCTGGATAACAAAGCAAAACCATTTGCCAAAGCAGTTGTGATATCGTCTTGGTGAGTTGCCATTGATGAAGTTGTGTATGATAAAGTTGATGTTGGATCGTTTCAAAGAAATAGGAGTTGTGTTTGTTGTTGGTTATGGTTCAAGAGTTATGTTCGTTTGAAGTTAAGTCCTTTCCCGAGTTTTCTAAGTTGAAGTTAAGTTCTTTCCCGAGTTTTCTAATTTCCCTCCAAAAAATGAAGTTGAAAAATTTCTCTACCAGACTTTGAAATACACCATAAAATGCAATTCTAAGGTTGTTAGAAAAATTTGAGTTTTAAAAATTTTTACGCCAAATTTGACCGAAAAATTCGAATTTTGGCCTAAAAATTTGAATTTTGGGCCAAAATTTTCACTGTTATACCAAAATTTGAATTTCACGTAAAAATTGAACGTTTAATCACCTGTAAAAATTAAATTTTACTCAAATTTTCCCGCCACTCGAAAAATATGTTCCTAACTCGAAAAGCTATCCTTGCTCGGAAAATATTTGCTCGGAAAAAAAAATTGCTCGGAAAAAAGTTGCTCGGAACAATTTTTTTTTACTTACTCGGAATTTTTGTTTTTTCACTTACTCGGAAAAACTTGAACTTACTCGGAAAACAGTCCTAGCTCGGAAGAATTCACTAACTCGGAGGTTTGATAGTTGCTCGGAAGAAAAGCCTTGCTCGAAAAGTCCTTACTCGGAAATTTTGTGCTTACTCGGAGGACTTTACTCGGAAGTTTATCCTTGCTCGGAAGTTTTTGAGCTAACTCGGAAGTTTCTGTGCACTTACTCGGAGGATTATGCACTTAGTCGGAGGATTTTTGCTACCTCGGAACTCCTTA